>VXAL01018756.1:12770-70084 GCA_013399475.1 Chauna torquata
CGCGGCGGCGGGGGGCCCGGTGCGGGAGCCGGGGCCTGATCCAGCAGCGAGTGCTGCGGCCGGCCCGGGGTTACGTAACCGCCTGCCGGCAGCGAGGGGCCGCGGAGCGCCCGGCCGCTCGGCTGCCTCCCCCCGGGGCCGCGCTTTTGCCCCCCCGCCCGTGCCGAGCCGTTTGAAATGCCCCGATAAACTCTGTGCTCCACGGGGATGAGTCGCGGGTCCGGTAT
Source organism: Chauna torquata (assembly GCA_013399475.1). Lineage (NCBI taxonomy): Eukaryota > Metazoa > Chordata > Aves > Anseriformes > Anhimidae > Chauna > Chauna torquata. The sequence continues at coordinate 12,998 of VXAL01018756.1, forward strand.
CACGAAGTTGACCAACTGTCAGGACGGACCACCTTTGTGTTTTCATTCTGTCTGTCTGTCTCAAAAAAAGCAGGAATGGCCTGTGCTCCCAATTTCCTAGCAGTACTGCAAAACCCTGGCAAGCACTTGGAGTGTGTATGGATTCACTAAAACAGTGGTTGGAAATCATCTGCTTCCCAGAAGTGCTGATGCTTAAAATGACCATTTTATGTGGGTTTTGCTATTGGCCCATTATTTAATTCAGTTTTATAACTGCTTTACGTGCTGCAAGACTACGTTGTTGATACTCTTTCCCCAAAGCTTTGGCAATGCAGATGCAGTGGACTAATAGTACGTGAAACAAAAGACCTTGCTGCACTTCTCGGGGCGAATTAGGAGCCCAAGGTCGAACAGTGAGCTGCAGTGCAACTGGCAGGGGGTAACCGAACAGAGCAAAAGTATGCGGGTCCTAGCAGAGGGTTTAAGTGACACGTAGCGTCTTAAATAGACACTCACAGAGTAGATGAAAAAAACTCTGTAGTGAAGGTGTGAGGAAATAGCTATTTTAGGAGTACAATTAACTATATCAGCTCAATTTTAATGGAACTAGTACATTTAATTGCATTCCTAACAGATTTTCTGTTCTCTAGATGATTAACTTGCAGAATGATACTAGCTCAAAGATTAAAATCTCATCAAATATCTAATGGTTTCTGTGTAATATAATTGTGTTTGGTTTATAGTAGTTCTTTTCTAATAACTAGTCTTTGTCCATATAGCTGTAGATACTATAATTAGACTTTTTTTATCCTGGTATGAATGACATGACCTTGACCTTTAGAGGTTAAGCAGATGTGGTTGGTATGGATGACAAAGTCTTAAAAGTTTTAATAGGACATTTATTTTTATGTATATATAATGCATAGGGTTTGCTTTTAATTTAGTTTTAAATGTTTACACAAGAGGGGGACTACTGTTTCTTTTCTCTCCATTTCAGATAAATTAGGAGATGTGTACAACCTAAACATTTATTACTTTAAATACCTTAAAGAGGTTATATTTAAACTACTTTTTCTGTACAAGAAAATGGCAGGATATATATCTGGAAAAACAAAATATCGCAGGATTCGTGACTGAAGACCCTCTAAAATGTTTCCCTAAGGAAACTAAGGACTACAAGGGATACCTTTGGTTTTCCTGTAGTTCCTCAAGCTTCGTTCACTTCACGTTAGTTTCCTGTATGCTCCCAGATCCTTCAGAGGACTTGTGAGCGTTGTAGTGTTGGGGCTACTGTTAGCAGCCTTTCTTGTCACTGGCCCTTTTTAGTTCTTATTCCATTCATAGCTTATTCGTACATCTCCGTGATGCTCCAAGTTGCTTTTGCTGCTTTTCCAATCTTTATCTTGCTTCGGTTTCACCCAGGGATAAGAAAACGTTGGTTCGTGTCTGTGTAGGAATGAGTGTGGTTTTTTTCAAGTGCTGGTGTTGAAGGGCTGTACTGTATATTTGTTTATATGTTTGGATGTGTTGTTTATACAACCATCAAAAATGTAACTTTGCTCGCAGGTGTTAGAGTTACTCTGCACCTCAACAGCCCGTTCGGGCCTCACTGCAAAGACCATGGCCGTGGAAAGGTAAAGCATTGCAGCTTCTTCAGCAGGACAGTCCCCTGCCTCTTGCTCTCTTGTGTGTGCTGCTGGAGATGTGACTTCTTCCTTCAGCCCAGGCTTGAGACGAAGGCAGACGTTCATGTTACCGCTTTGTTTTTCTTCAGTTCTTTGGCATGCGTGTGAATAGGATATGTGTGTGTATCTACCCCTTGGTGCCTCACGTTTCTTCCGAAGTATTATCTACCACCGGATTTTTAAGTGTGACAAAAGTGAATGGCTTTGCTGTTGTTTTGCCCAAAATGTGAGATATTAGCATGGGTTTTCTCTGGGGATTTTTTTTTTGCATATATTTATTCAGATTTCTGAGAGCTTAGACTTCTGGTGTCATGTGGCTTTGTCTCAGGAGAGCTCTATTTCTAAAGGAACGTTAGCCCTCCAGGTCAGTCCTCCTGTGTCCCACTGGAGAACCTGCTGTCGCTGGTCCTGTTATTGCAGTGGGAGACGGGAGGGGCTGCTGAAGGTGTAAGCCTGCATTTGTAATATGTGTGCATATATACAGTGAGCCTGTCCTGATGCTTCCCCCGTTAGGCCTTATATATAGGCTAGAAGTTAATTGTCCATTTCTCCCATCTTTTCTAACATACTTTTTTTAAACACCAAACAATTCAAACAGTTCCTAGAGATTTCTGGTGTGCAAGATGATTAAAAACTGTGAGGCTTTATTTTTTTTAATTTTTTATTTTTTTTAACTGGTAACTAGATACTTTCTGTTTTTGAAGCTTTTGACTATGCTAGCATGGGAAAAGGGAGCAGTTTCTGTAGGTAATTTTCATGGGGAATGTCACTCTGGGCAATTGTACTTCTAAAAGGAATTTCTACAAGAATTTCCTTCAGGCTTGTGTTTCTTTCTTAAGCTGGATTTTAATGAGATTGGAAAAAAAAAAAATTTCCTGGTGGAATACTAAAGTAAATGCTTTCTTTTTTTTTTTTTTTTGGTTGAATTTCCAATATCAAGGTTCCAAATATCAAAGGAAGTAGCAACAGGTATTATATACAATTATGAGTAAGTATGCTCAGGCCATGTGAAGGATGTTGGATACTTGGCAGATTCAAAACATAGCTGTGGTGATAGATGGGGAAACTCCAACTGTAAAAGGTGTAATGGGGAGGAAGTTGTGTAATGAGGTGGCAGCTGAGGTTAGCTGAATTTGGCTGAAATATTATGAAATATTTTAAGGATATTAAATTATAGTAGTGTTAATGCTATGGGTAGTGTTATGTGGTCATGGAGGGTGGCAGCAGGGAGTGAGCTGCTGAATTTCCAAGCCTGTCTTTCTGAGAAAGCTGTAGACTTCAAGTTCAAGTGATTTCAGTGTGAGCACCTCCATCACCAATTTGGAAACCAACAAAGATTGTACCTCATTACTTATATGGATTTTAAAAATCAAAACTTTGAAGGAGGAGGAGGAAGTTGGAGATTAAAAAAGAGTGAGAGGAGGGGTCTGGAGAATCACAGAATCATAGAATGTCCTGAGTGGGTGGGACCGACAAGGATCATCGAGTCCTAGTCCTGGCTCCACACAGAACTAGCCCCAAATTAAACCATATGCCTGAGAGCATTGTCCAAATGCTTCTTTGCTGTGGCAGGGGAGGTTCAGGCTGGATGTTAGGAAACGGTTCTTCACCGAGAGGGTGGTTGGGCACTGGAACAGGCTCCCCAAGGCACTGGTCACAGCACCAGGCCTGCTGGAGTTTGAGAAACATTTGGACAACGCTTGGTCAGACGTATGGTCAGATTTTTGGGTGGTCCTGTGCAGAGCCAGGAGTTGGACTCAGTGATCCTTGTGGGTCCCTTCCAACTCAGGGTATTCTGTGATTCTGTGATTCTTGAACTCTGGCAGGCTTGGTGCTGTGACCACTTCCCTGGGAATGTATTACAGTTGTAATAGCCTAAAGATTAGAAGAGCTTTTATAGTGATGCTTTGAAATGCCTCACAGCAGCAGAAGAGAGAACAGTTGCATTTTGGAGCAAAATTAAATAATGACCTTATTGTTTTCTGAGTTCCTTAAGGGTGAATATAATTTAATACTAGTTGAGAGCACTTCTCTTGAAGAAAATAATGGATCCATTAACTTGAGGTGTAAAGAAATCTCTAGTTGATTGTGAGCTTTGTATATATACTTTGCAAGAACTTTAAGTAACAGGTGTCATGTTGCATTAGAATCAGAGAGTAAGTTTTCTGCCAAAAAATCGTTTTCCTTCTGGGAAACTTGTTTTTCTTGCTGTCTTCTTGCTGGGGGATAGTATTTGTATTTCTAGCAGAGTGCTGTCCCTGGGCATCTCTTGAAGGTTCTATGTTTCTCAATCAAATATTTCACATTTGTGAAATCTAAGCCTACTCCGATGGAAAAGATTCATAGTCTTTTACTCCTTATTTCTGGATGCTGTGAATCAGCTGGGTAAGTTGAATCTATCCAGGATTTAGCAGATAGGAAGTCCAATCTTGGTTATGGTCTCTCACAGGGGGATCTGACTGCTTGTACTTTTAACTCTGCTGAAATAAGAATTTTATTTTCCCCATTTGACAGTGGATATCAAGAGATGGACATGCTTCTGGCCTTTAAGCTATATAAAAAATAACATACTTTTCAGTTCATATGAAAGTTTTAGTGAAAATTAGTATTTTATATCACAAAAGCTGTGCTCAGCCACTACTGATGTGCATGTTTCTAGTCCAAGCAGACATGTTGAGGAACTTAACTTTGCATAAAAGACTGGATTAATTTATCTATGTATGATGTTGCCCTCTAACATGCCCTGCCCTCTAATGCAAATGCTGTTGTGATGGTACAAAGTTTTTCTATACCATGTGTAGATTCTGACTGAGTTAGTGAATTATATTTGTGCAGGACTCAAAGATATTAAAATAATGTATTAGATCCTTTGCATCAGCACAGTTGGGTACACATCTGGAACTGCTTTGTTGTGAAAACTGCCAAACCCAAATTAAGTAACATTTGTGTGAGAATGATTTATAGATAAGTTTCAAGATACCTTATCTTGGTCTGTGATATCATTTTTTCAGATGACGAACTGAAAAGTTTTCTGTTGAGTAATATAATAAGTACAGGTTGCCCAAAGAAAACGTCTGATGAAACCTGTGCCACGTACTGAAGGCTACCTGCCCAGAGAGAGGAGACCTTGTGTACATCTGCCCAGCTCTAGCTGACCTGGTTGATCCTGAATGAGCTGGAAAATGAAGAATCAACAGGAGAACTTTGTTCTGTAGTTATTGCTAACTTCACACTTTCTGTAACACATCTGGGGTGGGAGACCAAAGAGTTGCAGAAACTGTGGTGGTGACTGCTAACTGGACTTAGACAGGGACTATGGAGTTGGAGCTCCCTTTGGTGGCTCATGCTGACAGTTTAAATGAGAAAGCAATAAATAATTAAAACATTAACAACTGGGGGCAGAGGGGCATGACACAGGACGTGCACATACCTCTGACACTTAGAAGGCTGAGCTGGACGAGGAACAGCCTGATGTGAGGTCCAGGCCACCGGCCAGCATTTGGACACATGAAGTCAGGGGTGACTGTCATGTTCCCCTGGGTCTCTGGTGACAGTCTCACCTGGACCTTGATTTGTGTGTGTGTTTCACAGGATAGACAAGCTTGAACAGAAATCTCTGGCCACCCATTGCGCACATCTTGTTTAATAAAGCAAGACTAGATTACATGTCACTGACCAGTGTTTCTGTTCTTGCAACCACCCCACCTCATTCCCCTGTGACAAACCCAGCATGGGTAAGGTGATGCTAAAGAGGATTTGGGTCAAGAGAAGTTTCTGTGAACATCTCACAAGAACGATTCCAAGCTGGTGATTCCACTTCCAGTTCTGCCTCTGGCCTCGTAATCTCTCTCCTTTGTGGGTGGCCCTGTTTGTGCAGCGGGATCGCAGGTGGGCTCTTGACCCCACTTCTACGGTGTGAGCGTTCTTATACCTGACCTACTCAGGGCTGCCTGAAACACTTGTGATCTTGTTCAGGAAAACAACTTTTAACTGCTTCTTCCCATCCTATCTTGGAAAATAAAATTCCGTGCTGTTTGGAAAATATTGGCGTTGTTATTTGAGAAGTAGGAGAGAAACAAATCCAGATAGACAGTGGCTCATTTTCTCAGATAACGATCTTTGAGGTTTTGGCCAAAAGATAAATGTTTCTTCAATTTATTCTCTTGAGTAGGAAAACTTTTTGGAAATTGGTGGGAATCAACTTAGTCTATTTGTTACTATTTAGAGTAACTGCTAGCCATGTTGCCATGTGGTAGCGGTTGATCTGGGGAAACTGGAAAGGCAAAATCACCTGTGTGGAACTATGGAAATGGCCAGATAAAAGGTCTTTCAGCTCAGAAATGCAAAGCTGGAACGGGTAGTTTAGTGACAAGTGGTTCTTTCAGAGTGGAACAGGTCAGATGGGACCGAAGGTAGTGGCTGACGGAGGAAATGATACTTGGTTAAAAGTGAAAAGGTTGAAAATAAAACAGCTTGTTGAGATCTGAAACTGGCAGTTGGTGTTGAGTCATCTTGGGGTCCCTCTGACCGCCATGTGAACATGACACACACATCCCTCTGGGAAGTAATTACTTCCCTTTCATGTTTAAAGTCTGTTTCTTGGTTTGAATCTGTTTCTGGAAAACAAACTTTCTGCAGAAGATAGTTACAGAAAACAGGATGGGACTGATGTGAAATGGAGCTGTAGGTTATTCAGTGAGTCTGGATGTAAAGTGTCAGTGTGCCTCTGGTACTGGAAGGTTAGTTCTGCAACCATACAAATTCTGTCTTTCATTGTAGTAGTTGTTGATGCATAAAATTCTTGTTTTTCCCCTGTTCCTGTCAGCTAAATGAATTTTGTCTTTCTGAGTTCATGTACACCTGACAACTGTGCTTTTTTTGTATGTGTAACTCCTGGTAACTATGGCCAGGTCATAGTTGCCATCTGGTTTAATGTTCTTGGATGACAAAATCACAAGCAAAAATGATCAATTATCTGAAAAAAAAAAAAAAAAAGTTATCTAACTCTCCCTGTGACCTGTGTTTGCAAATATGCTGTGGGAAGCTAAACATAAAACATACGGCGATCCACTGAGCAGGCTTCTCTTAGTCGCTTCTATGACCGGCAGTGTACCCTGCACGTAAAACCAGTGGTCAGTTTGCAGGTTACAATTCAGAGTGACATGCAGTGCAAAATTTTTTTTTTTTTTAAAGTAGCTGCACGTTGCAGTTTGGGTAAGAAATGTGTCCTTGCTGTACGAAATGTGTCCCTGCCCAGTCACCATAAATACTGCTGTGTGACAGAACTTACAAAGAAAATGAAATGGGTGGTTTCTGCCTCTAATTAATATAAATTTGGTTGTGTATTTTGTGAAACGTGAGTTCAGGATTAATAGGGTAGGCCTGAGAGCAGAATATGAGGATAAGAATTAGTCAAGCTGACTAACCCTCAAACCTTTACATGACTCTTCAGTAATTCAACATACTTTTGCAGTGCCTATAAGTTTAAGGAATAGAAGTAGTTTCAGAATTAATCTATATATTACAACAGTTGAAGGAGTTTAAAGCATGGTAAGACAGAACTGTTTAAGCTGTGGTTGATGCCAGCTAGGCTCCTAGCGCTCTCTAGAAAAGGAGTGGTATCTCATAACAAAGAAGTTTTATTTCTTGATGCCACCACATGTGTTCAGTGATAAGCTGATTGTTTTATTTTCTTTTCTTTCCTCTGTTCTCCTTCTTCATCTGGCTGTGGACACCATGTTCTCTGCTGAGAAATGCAGAAATGCTTGTAGAGGGCATGGCAGCTTTATTCGTTTCATACTTTAGCATCTCTGGCAATATTCCTGCGTCAAAAGCTGATCGAAACAAACTGCTCTTAGGCCACAGATATCTTGAGGAACGTGTAGTTCTGCTTTCTTGGCTGCTTCTTGGATAGTTTGGAGTGAAAAATGCGTCATAGCTGTGTGATATAACACTGGAGAAAACACAAACGTTAGATGGATCTGTTTATAGATGGAATTTAGTTCCTCAGAAAGAAATACGCGAACTAATTTTTAAACTATTTTTTCTTTTTAAGACAGATGCAGCAGGAGTGTGTTCTTGCCCTGTTTTTCATTAGTCCTCTGGGTTTCCAGCACCGAGACGTGCCTCTCTAGCTTGTCCTCTGCATCACTCTGCCTCTGCCCCCAGGAGGTCTCTCCCGACCCATTAATACACCCCTCTCTGAATTTCAGTCCTATGTCCGGGCTTGCTGATCCCCTCTGGGGACATGGGCATGTCCCTGTGTCCAGGCCTGTTGGTGCTCCAGGCCTCTCCCCTCCAGCTGCCCGTCATGCATCCCAGCTCAGTGCGGTCTCCAGTGCTTTTCCTGAGGGTACTTTGCTGTCTTAGGAGATCACAGATGGGGATGGGGAGTGTGAAACAAAAAAACCTCAAAGAACAACACCAGGTCCTGAGAGCAAGTGGAAAGAGTGTAGGTGTCCCTTTCTTGCCTCTCACCCCCTTGGCAGGGTTCTTGGGGCTCTCCAGGAGAGGCACGGTCCACTCGGGGAGGGAAGGAAGTGTTAGCTCTGTGGCCTGGCTTAGAGCTGCGTTGTGTGAAATGATTGATCAGAATTGCTAATCAAGACCTGCTAATGCTGACTGCCTGAAGAAAATGAAAACATACCAAATTATTGAGAGGAACATTGCCAGTCTCCATCTCAATGCTGGTTTATGATGTGTTGGGTCTTCTTCTGAGTTACCACAATCCAGTTGACCAGTTACTCTTTTTTTTTTTTTTTTTTTTCCTTTCTTACCTGCTGATTTATGCTAATATGGAAACCTGGCTCACTCTCTAGGGAAGAAGTGAAACAAAGTGTAAACAAAATGCTTTGAAATTTGCACAGTGAGTATACCAAGGAAAATCAGTTGTTTTCCGAATGGACTTTATACCTTATAGCAGTGTAAGGTGCCATTTCTTAATGACAGTGAGTGAAATATTTTTGCTGTTTGTGTTGGTCACTGTCGGGGTGGGTTATACGTTTAAACAATTCAGAAACAGATTTAAAAGCAATGTTACAACTTCCAAGCGTTTCTTGTTTAGAATGACAAGTCTGAACAAAAATGAATGTATTTGTATTGTGAGATCCAGAAAGTAATTCAAGCAGACCTCTCTGAGGTTTTTCTTTTTAAACAATCTCAGTATGCTGCAAAAATGACTTTCAATTTTTCAGGCTCCCACAGATTGTAGCACAGAAAATCAATACTTTTTCAGCTAATGTCAATTTTTTCCATTAAAGGATAAATGAGGAAGTGTGAGGCTTCCAGGCTTCTCTGACTTCTGTGCATTTCCCGGACAGCTAATCTTTGTTTATCTTTATATTTTGTATAATGCATACTTAGTGCTTGTCATTTTATTCTCTTTGCCAACCGTAGCTTGTGTTTAAGAGTTAAGTACTCAAAGCATGATGAAATTGTAGTGGATTTTTGAGGTTCAAGTACCTCAAGATAGGAGGGTGAATGTTTTGTTTGAGCCATGATCAAGCCAAATGTATTTCATTTTTATTATAGTTAGTTGCTTTAATGATCTTGTAGATCTCCCTATAAATATCTTTTGAAAATACCATAGATCTGAATTAGAAAAAATAATTTTTTCTCATCTGAAGCAAATGTGCACTTTGCATTTGTGTTTCCTTAGATTAATCAAGAGTAGCAAGGAATGGCATGATCAAAGGTAGCATGGCAGGTCAAAAGTGAAAGATAGTGTATGTCAACGTTTGGATTTTAGTCGTTATTTTTCTTTTGCTGATAGGGGCACGTGTGCATATAAGCAGAATGCAGTAGGCAACAGCTTGCATCTAGCTCTGCTAAATGCAAGTAGAGAAATAAAATACTTCAGGTCAACAGTGCTCCATTCTAGGACGAGATGGATTTTGCAAATAATGATACTAGAATTTTGCTAAAGTTTCTCCCATGATATTTGCTTTTAATCTTGCTGCAAAGTTTGTCTGAACATGAGTAGTCTTACTTTTTAGCGATGGCTGACAGGGACTATGTGGTATGAAGTTTCACGCGATGATCTACAAAGACCTGCATAAATAAAGATGGGGAATGTGGCATCTCTGAAAAAAAGCAATGTGGAGAACAACTGAACTCTGTGTATACATATCCAGCAAACTGGCTCTGTTGTTGGGAATGCAGTGCCAGAAAATTTAAGCAGAAAGACCGTATTTTCCACTTTGGGGCACGCCTGATTGCAGTGGACAACTCAGAATGAGTTTATAAACTTGCCTTCTTTGTTCAGCTGCAGTGTGCTGGACAACAAAACATCACCAAGTTAGGGCAGTAGCTCTAATTATGGCCCCAAGAAATGTGCTTGTATCTACAAATCTCTACAGTTGTATACTTTGGTTAGTAATCCTGCAGCAAGTTGAGCAACATGTTTCAGTATTTTTCATTATAATTAACATTTTACGTGCTTCAGTACTGTTAGTACCTTGTTCCAGTTCTTTGTGCCCACCAAAACTTTTTTCCATCTTTGTTATTAAACAGTCTAGCTGTAAGAGACAAAGTCAGTCTTAAAGAAAAGTGCTTAAAGGAGAACGTAAATGACAAAGTCAAAGTTAAGCAAATCATTTCCGGTGCTATTACTATATTTAAGAGAGAATATGACATTTTGCAAGTAGTTCAAAGACTAAAACATAAAAATCTGAAAGGAATGAACAACAGACTTCAAACTCATTCCAATTATTTGGCACAGTTGCCCATTTTCTTGCTGAGGTTCTGGTTGGAGTTGTGTGGAACAGAAGACCAGTGCACTTCCTAGCTGTAGAGAAAGCTTAAAAAATGTTATTTCAAAAGGATGAATGTGAGATTTTTTTTTTTTCCAGAGCACTACAATTTCCAATTGAATATCTAAACTGCTTTTTTTTTTTTTCTTTTTTTTTCTTCCCTGTCTTGTTAACTTGCCTTTCAGAATGCTGATATTTGGGAAGCTGTCCCAAAACAGTTATTTGTCAGGTGTCACTATGTAGCACTAACACAATTAACCTTACAAGTCCTTTTTTCTTTTTTAGCCTATTTGTTTGGTAGTGCTTCAAGAATTATTTTACTGCTATTTTCTGATGTCGACTAATTTTGGAACAGGTATTGCATGCATCACGGGAGTTTCTCTTCTGTATAAATAGCTATGGGCATCTTGGCTGAGGTTTCTGACACATATTTGGATACACGCTGATTTATGAGCTATTGTCAAGGACTAGGGAGTGTAGCAAAAATAAAATGAGTTACTTAAAAAGAATGACTGTTGTCCTTACAATTGGAGTGATTTCTCCTCTAAAGGAAGAAAATTCTGTAACAGAACTTGAACTTTGATATTGAGATAAAATAAGTGGCAACGTTAAGTGACAAAATATTTTATGATGTTGGGGTATGAAATTGTCCTAAGTGCTCTTTAAAAAAAAGTGGCTAAATGAAATAATTTTTTTGTCTGCCCATTCAGTGGAAATATACGCAGTAATGAAGAGTTTCAACTGAATAACACTTGAGTAGGACTCACTTTTGTGTAGAATTTGGATACTTCTGTGCCATTCAGTCCTCTGATGCAACTTTCTGAATGTATATTTATTTGTAAAAGTGCCAGAATTTTGACTGGCATCATACATAATAATGCATAATAATTTTTTGGGATAACATTTATGTATAAATACAAATACCACAGTGTGTTTTAACTGTTTAGATGATAGAGGGCTCACAGTCAGTGCAGTCCAACAGTTCTATTCTTGTGAATTTAAAAATGCTGAGTTGCTTTGCATATAACCTGAGCTCGTAACTTGTGAATGATAGCAAGGAGCAGAGGGAGAAATCTTTAGCTGTATTTCCATTTTTGCTGTGTCTTATATGGTTTTTAATATAGTAGCATATTTTAAATACTTTCATATAGTAGCATATTTAATACTCTTGGCGTTACTCTTGCATGTAATATATTTTTCAGGAGTATTCTTATGCCTAAATGTTGCTGTCAGATAATGTTACGAAATTTCTCAGTAGCTATGAAATCAGTAGACTATGGTAAGACAGGCTTAAAGATGAGATGCTGAACTTCAAACCAGGAGTTGTATGGCACTAGAAGTTCAGGAAAAACTGATGACTTGAATTACAATTTCAGACTCAAAATGTTTAGGTTTTCACAGCCGGCAAAACACAAAGTAAAATGCTCTATCCTGTTGTATTTTATAAATATGTGCCAGTCCTCTGAAACAGGGAAGAGGATGCTTGTGTTTTAGCCACCAGTTTTATTCATTCACATTTATCATTACAATCTGTCAATATTTTGTTGAACCTTGCTGTGGAAAACGTAAATTTCTCAGCATCTCAAGTGAGGGTAGGAAGCTCTCAGACTGAGTAAAGTGCTCCCTTGTTTGTCAAAGTCAGCAAACAAGGAGAGGTGGAATACTTACTGAACCTGGTTTTATCAGAGGAGGTGATGGCCAGCTTTTCTTCTTGGCTCTGGCCAAGACCTCAGATAAAGTCTTACAGTGGTTGCTACCAGCAGAGGTGGCTGTGTGGGTGGGATCCTGGCTACTGGGGAATTCAGTGATACACAAAAGTCTGATGTTATCGTGGAAGAAAATGCTTAGTATCCTGTCTTACTCTTCAGGCTGAGAATCAGTCTTACCACAATTGTAGATATGTGTTGTGCTTAGTCTTCCTGAGAAATCATGGCAAGAGTAATTGAAACAACCAGATTTATGTTGCTGCTGGAGGTCTTTTTGTTATCTTGAACCCAGTAATTTAGATCACCCTTCAATCTAAGTGATAGAGACCATATATACTTCTTCTGTTGCCTGTATGTCAGTACAGAATGTCAACAGAATGTTGTTCATTTTGGTGCTAGTGTATTTTATTAAATTTCAGCTTATAGTCTTTGATATGAAAAAAATATGGCATTTAAAATTACTTGGTAGTTTATGCTGTGTTTTGTTTTACTTTATTTTAATTTGGGAAGGGACGTCCTTCTATATTTCTGCTTCTAAGTATAGTACCAAGTCCTTAAAAATGATTTCTTTCAAGAGAAGATAAGTGGATGTCCAAGTGCAGCATGAGTCTGTGATTCTGTAGTGTCTCTGCCCTGCGATTGGAGGCGCTCGAGCACCATCCCCTTGGAGTCCCGCTGGAGCAGATGAAGGGCTGCATGTCAATATCTGTACCAGCAAAAATGTCTCCCAAAGATGTCTCCCAAAAATTAGCTCAAAATTGAAAACAAAATACGAATGCATGAAAGCACGTTGTTGGTGGTTTTTTTGTTTGTTTTTCCCTCTTCTCTTTCATAGTGCTAAATAGTGCAAGGAATGTTTTAACTCTTCAGTTACATAAGTCCTCAGAAAATTAATACACAGTCAATAGTAGTAATTGTAAGGAAAATTCTTACTTTAATTTTCTTGTTATTTATCTCCTGAGTGCAGTTCACCACTGTCACTTGTTTTATTAACATTTCAGAATGTACAATAATTTGTAATAGAGAACTATGACTCCTGTTTTCTCTTCCTCCAGGCTTAAATAAGAATAATGTCATTTCCTGTGTATTTATATTGTGTACGTTAAAGTCTCATTATGAAACTGAAAACATCTATGAGTATGTTCTGTGAAAGTCAAAAGCCACTGAGTGACAATGCCAGGATACCGCTGACCTTGTCGGTGTACTAAGTGCTGGTGGCAGCGTTTCAGGATGCAGAACACCTCAATAGTCAGTTTTCTACAACCTGGGCTTCTTTAGATGGTCTTGTTCAAGTGTTCTTGAGGGTAAAATCTGATTTTTCATGTTAAAGAACTGGAGTGTTTTCCTTGGACAGTGAAAATTGTCTGAAAAGGTAAAACACTATTGTAAGAAACAACCACCCATTCTGGAGTAAGAGAGCTCAAGAACATTTTGGCCAAAAATGGTTGCAAGTGCTTGCAAATCCAGCCAAGCAAAGACTTTATTGGAGCTTCAAGACCAGTTGTGTCTAAATAAGTCCATCAGAAATTACTAAATTTATGTCTTTAATTCTGTTTAGTGGGAGCTATTCTCAGGCCTTGGGAACTGGGATGGTCCTTGGGAAGAAACTTGATTTATAGTTAAGGCAGCTTTCTCAGAAAAGTACTGCTAATGGTTCTGAGAATATTTTTCATTCACTTTTTTTTTTTTACTACCCCATGTGGAAGTTGAGCACATGATGGCTGTGGCACGTTAGGTCTGCTGAGCCCTGTGTCCCTGCCATCCCTGCACAACATACTTCTCCTTGTGGTGCTTCCCCAGGGGCTCTCAGCTGCTGGTGGGGTGGGACTGGGAGACGTCTCAGCTCGAGATACATCTTTCCCTCACTAGTTGGTCCCTCACTAGGTTACTTCCTAAACCTTATATTTGGTATGCATACGTGCTTATTATAGAGTGCTGCAGTGTGTGTAGGTTTGAAGAAAGTCAGGGAAGATAGATGTTACACCCAGGAATGTGGGCTGGAGAAATCTCATGTGTTACAGAGCAGAGATTAAAGTGAAAACAGAGTAAATCCAGTTAAAAAAATAATTTTGTATGTTCTGTCTTTGTGGTAGGGTCTGAAAGTATCCATTGGAAGTTTCTGCGTGGCCTCTGTCACACAGCTCTCCAGTGTAATTGAGAACTGGAGACATACGGGCAGATCTGAACCTCCTGTGGATCAGGCAGAAAACACAGAGAGGCAGGACTTGCATCCACAGATGATTTGTAATTGTTAGATTAAAAAGTGCAGTTTATGGGTTCAGTGTGCTCTTTAAAAAATTGCAGCTTTGTACCTTTGTTAGTGAATTCAGATTAAATTTAGCAGTTTCCATTAAAGCAAAAATGGAGAAAAAATTGAAAAATAGAAATTTCATTTGGATAGGTTTGCAATGGAATGCTCACATTGGTGTGTCTTAATGTTGAAATGCACTTTTTCCCCAAGTTACTTGAAATTTCTGCTTTCTTACTTCTTTTGGTCTCTGAACTAAAAAAATCCACTGTTGATACAGCCAAAGTAGGTTCTTTTTTCAGTTAAGGGCTTGAGGTTTATGAAACATATCAATAAATATGCCTGAGGAAAAACTTGCCTGTTCCAAAAATGTAAGGCAGACTTTTCTAGTTATGAAAAGCCATCCCAGCATATGGTGCGTTTCTTTTAAGATGCAAAATATTCATATACTGAGATGAACCTTCTGGAGGAACTTTGAAGCAGTAGCTACTGATCTCAAAGCTTCTGCCTTTATTTGTTTCAACAGAGACTGACTTTCTGAAAAAAAATTTCTTCCTAATCTCTAAAAGATGTTAATACTACCCTGCCAAACTGTTGTTGACAATCTCTTTCTTGTAGGATGCTGTTGTATATAAACAGGTTTTTAATTTATTTTTTCAAGCCATGAGAAATGTTCGGATTTGCGTTCAGCTTGACTCTAGAATAACATTAATGTTTCTGGCATAGTAGTTGTTGTAGTCCTGTATGACAACTGTGTTGTACACATTATCTTACACAGCTGTAGTTGCGGAATAGAGTTTTATACATGATTGACATGTTACTGCATACAGGGCTGCCTCATCTATTTTTTTCAGTGCCTTGCTTGCTATAGCACTGACCTGTGTTCAGTGCGACTGTGCTAGGGTGACCTTCACACAGCCCAGGAAAAACCGTCTTGTTTGCTCAGCATCCCAAAAGACAATTAAGAGTGGTTGCCTGAGCAACATAACATCCTTGTCAAATACCACAGGGATTGCTGCGATGCCAGTTGGAACCTTGCATGAGAAGTGGCACGCTTCCACGCTCAAAACAGTGGAGCATCAAAGGAATGTTGTTGCTTCGCATTTGCTTTTTGTCTTTGCTTGGACTCTTTTCTACTGAAGTGGTGGAAAATAAGCAAAGGCATGGAGTAAACATGAGTAGAAAAAAATGTAAAAAGAAACATGAACAAGGAAAGGAGTCCTCTGGGAAGGAGCAGGGGGATGCTCTGCATTATGGATGCAGGAGCACAACAGCGGGAAAAAATCAAACACAGGAGAGTGTAGAAAACCATTTAAAAAAGGAGAATAAGAAAAACATGGGAAATACTGAAAGAGTGATATAGATAGGTAAAAAAATGTGAAGCATCTTTTTCCAAGCATCTTGGAACTGTTATGCTATAACTGCATTTCTTCACGGGAGGTACATTTTTTTGTCTTTGCTGAAAAATCTCTATTTCAATTTCTTTTTCTTTTTTTTTATTATTAAAAAGAAATCAACAGCCTTATTGGTGCTTTGATACTTGGTTTTGTTTCCCTAATATAAAACCTGCCAGAGATCCCTGCTGGGTGCAGGTGGCTTATCAGTTCTGTGTGGTTAAGGCACACTTGTGTTTTGTAGCCAACAGCACACAAGGGAGCAATATGGCTAGTACCACATCTGTCTGCCTTTTTTCTTCCCAGCTTGAATGAAGAGCTGCCTACTTACAGCTTGGGTAACTGCGGGCAGGCCTTGGCACCCGGCCAGGCAAAGTGCTCACGTCTCTGCCTCCGGAGCGGGATGCTGTAGCTGCTTTATTGCTGTTAACCCACCTAATTTTCCTGGTTTTATACATACATAGTCTGTGACCTCTTGGATAGCTTGTGTGCTGTTCAAAGTATTTTTTCCATCTGTTCAGAGCATTTGAGATTTTTAATAAATTTTGAGCAATTCAGAGTTGACTGTTTTCTTTAGCCAGCAAAGAATTATATGACATGGAAATCCTTCAAAATAAAAGCTAAGCCACAAGAAGAGAACAACAGAAAAATAATTAAATAGGAAATAACAGGTATCTTCCTTTGATGTTTTTCCTCAGAAAGGTGTGCGTATCTTTTTTTGTTTGCTACCTGAGGTGTCACTAAGAGTGACTTTATTCTGCCATTTAGATGCTAGTTCAGTTCTTGGAGAAAGACATTCCTTGTTAGTCCACAGCTGGCCGTGTTCTCCTTTAACTGCTTTTCTGCTGTGTAATTTCATTACTGATGATGTCATCTTTAAGGCTTTTTGCTCCAGTAATGTGGTTCGATGTGATCAACAAAACGTGTTACATTGATGTGTGTCCTAATGTATTAAAATCTAATTTTCACTGGTCACTTGTAGTACTCTGCTCTGTCAGGTACATTTAATGTGGCTGCTACTGCAGACACTTACAATTACTAACGGAGGATTCATACATGTGGAAATGGGTTTAGAAATTGGGGTGTACTGGCTTAAAAGTTACAGGGCTCTAATGCTAGCTACAGCAAAAATCACCTCCATTCTCTGGACTGCTTAATAGTTGATACAAATTTCTTTGATACTTTTTTGGGGCCCACTTCTGTTCCCGTCCTGTTTATATTGTCATTTGACTAGTGTCTGTTCATGTTATCACATGATGTTTTGATATCAACATGAAGTTTTGATTGTCTATTCAGCTTCTTATAGGAACATCAATTACTGCAGTAGTGGAGCATAACGAATCAGCTACGTGAAAGTGCCAATACAAGTTGGCCTGTCCTGTCCCTCTAAACTCAGTCTTCAGAGTACCCCACTTCAAAGGACCTATATTCTTCTTTTGGAGAGTCTGGACTTGATTTCATTTCCGTTTTTGCTAACATGTTTATAAACCTGAAGTAATTGCAGTAGCTAGGCATATAAGCTAGTCATCCTGCTGTATGAATTAGAGCACATTTCTCTCAAGAGCTTTGTGCGGCCAGCTTTCTAGCCAGGCTGTCTGCTGCTGGGAGTTGTTGTTTTGTTCAGATTTCAGGTCTAAATACAGATTTAGGAGGTTGCTATTAGGATTTTTTTTTTTTTAATGTTGACTCGAATTTCTAAGATATAACTAACTAAAATGAAAAGATGATACATTTGGATACACTGTCTTCAGAATAAAGCATCTCTATGTAATAGAGATTTTTATTTATTTATTTTAGATGATAAAAAGTTATACATTTTTACAGTGTGGCTGTAGGTGACGTTCCTATCATTGCTTGTATGTTATAAATAAGAAACAGAGAGGTCCAGCTTAATTTCCCCAACGCTTAGAACAAATTTTACTGAAGTGTTTTTTATTTCTACCTTAGAGTCAAAATCTCTTTTCTCTGTTATGGGTGTATAAAGATTCATAGTTTTTGCGCATTGATGAGAAGGAAAAAAATAAGGAAGAGAAAAAATTATTTACTTTTTAATACAATGGCATGTTACTTTATCCTTTGCAAAGCTGTCATAGGCTGTTCAGTAAATTCTATCTGGTATACCTAGATTTTCTCCTATTTTAAACAATACATTCATTATAATATTCAAAGTAGTTCTAATCTCCTTTAAAAATGACCATTCTATAATTGTATAACTTTTTTTTTTCTCTTCCATTTATTTCCTTCACTTGCAGCCAGATTAATCTTCTTAGTTTCTGTTCTTTTGGTCCCATATTTCCCAGGAGATTTCTACATATTATTATTTTTATTAGATTAAAATAGATACCTGAAATATTTTCTGTGTGTCTGCTATTAATGTAATTGGGAAGGGACTCTCTGGGCTGTTTCATTTATTTATTTATTTGCTTGTATCCATAAGTTGGAGTGCATTGTCGTATATCGTTATGCAAGTCAAGTGGATTGGTGAGTCACTGTGGTGTTAGTCAGATTAGAGTCAAAAAAACCTTCATCTTACTTAACTCTTCAAAGGTATATGGTCATTGGAAATGAGTCATCTCCTGACTTCACTGTCAGTATACTCTTACTGTTTCTTAAAAAGTTGCTACCATGGCATATGTAGTACATGCACACAACAGAATAAGATGGAGTATTTACTGGCATGCAGGTCATAAGCAAAGGGTGCAAGCTGAATTCCAGTTACAGAGTTCTCGCGTGCAGTACAGTTCAAGATCTGCTTCTAGCATTAATACTTTCAGAAGTTTTTTTAAAAACTACATAGTGAGTTTTGATGTCAGAAACTGATCAAGTAGCATAAAAATGTTTTTTAACAGGCAATTTTCAGAATGAGACTGCACTTTTATGTACATCGGGAAATTCTTAAGAGTGTAGAAAGAAATGGTAGCTGCCTTCTTTGGCCTCCTACACAGCAAAAGACATAAACCTTCACTTACAATTCCTGCAACAATCCCATGTTATCCAGTTGAGCACTATATATTTTTTAGCAATAATTCTGCTCTTCACTTCTACCAACTCTATTTAGAAACGTAACACTAGGGAAGTAGAAGAAACCACCTGAGTTATTGATTCCAGCCTACAGTGTCGCATGCAGTTTTGTAGTGGACATTAAGTCCAGAAGGTCTATACAAGCTCCTGCTCTGTCCAGAAGTCAGAAATATGACCAGCATCATAAGTCCTGTTGCATCAAAATCCCAGAAATAAAAAACACTCAATGCATTACTGAGACAGCAAGACTCTCTTCATTGTCTTGAGGTACTACAAGGACTTGGAAGTGTTGATATATCCCCAGCAAAGTGTTCACACTCACCTGTCACATGCCATGCTGCTTGCTTTCTTGCCATTTGTCCATAAGTCCTGGCAATTTGAGCAAAAACTTATTCTTGATCCTGGGTAATCCTACCAGTCTTGATCTGGTAATCTCATCAACTCTGGAAATGCAAGTTCTTGAGAAGGATCTCATTGCCCCTAGGATGCTTAGTACTTCCTGCTTGATATCTGACCTGTGTCTTCCGTACATCTCTGATGGTTCAGAATTTCTCCAGAAATGTGGTAGTGGAGAAAAAGGACACTCCCAGGTGTGTGCAGGCTGCTGGCACCAAGGGTGGAACATGATCCGATTCAAAAAGAAACAGCAAACCTATTGTTTTCAACATACCTTCCAGCAGTGTCTGTTGTCTTCCCATTTCTGTGACACCCAACAAGCCCCAGCAGTGTTGACTAGGGTAAGTCTATACAGTAGTGTTAAGTACATGCAAGGAGGAAGGAGACAACAGCACTTTTACAAAGCTGTAGTTGCAGAAGTTGCCCTATTAACTATGTCAATTCTAAGGCAAAAAAAGGTCACAAATGATTTTAGTATACAAACTCATGTTAAATATGGTGTTTGTGAGTTGTTTTTTATTTATTTATTATTTTTGTTGTCTAAGAAGCATAGGAGTGGTTTTCCTCACATTTTTTTTGAAGCTGGAGGAATGAAAGTTTGTGAAGCCCCCTGAGAAAATGAGCTGTGTGAGATGGTGGGAAGGCAGAGAACAGGACAGGAGCTTGGCTGCTGCTCATTTTCTGTTGATATGCTCACTAAGCTGTGATGCCCAGAATGGTGATGCAGAAGCTGGATAAGCTGTGACCACCAGTCAATCTCATATGTATCATCTTTAGTGGCCTAGAGTTGGGTTTTTTTGCTTAAGCTGCAGATGATTTTCCAAAATATACTGTGCTGTTAATTTTTGTAACACTAGATAATAGCAGTGAATAATAGTAGATTTTATCATAATTTTGGATCATTGTATTTTACAGGATAACAGTAATTAATAAGTAAGGTTATGTTCAAATAGGAAGAAAACAAAGAGAGGATTATATGCATTGCAAAATCTAGTCAAAATAATTGTTTTAAAGATTCAGCTATGAATTCTTACACTACTGCAGCTGATCTGACTTCTGAGAGAATTTATTTTTACAGTATTAGTTTTATTGATAGCCTAATAACATATGTATGTATTATTAAAGTCTTTGCATTTCAATTGGTATACTGCAGGCAAATTTTGCTGCTGAAGGACTGACTTTTTTTTAATTGAAAATGGAAATTCTTTGTTTCTTTCTGAATTCTGAATGACAAATGACAGTAAATAATGCGGCGAAGTCTATCAGCAGATATGAGCATGGTATGAGCTATTGAAGAACAGTAATTATACTGAGGGAAAACAATTTCTTGGATGCATAATATTCTGTTTTTCATTCTGCTATATGCATATTTTTTATTGAAATGCTTTCAATATAGTGCTGGGCTCATAATTTTGACTTCTTTTTCTTTTGCTATTTTTATTTTTGTGACAAGTTTGAGGATGCTCTTTTATCAATGATTTGTACTTTGCCTTAATCTGGAACTGGTGCACACTTACCTGGCGTGGCTTCAAGGAGTGGGTATGCAGCATTGCTAGGTGTAAAGAAGCTGCAGGTAAACATCTGGTCACCCAGCTGTGCTGCTCACAATAGTGATGGATATACACCTGCACATGAGAGACTGCTCATCTTAAGTTCCAGGTGATTGGTTTTGTCCCATTGTTTTTAAGGATGATATATTTGGCCATTGTGTGCTGTGTCTGATGTGGCTCTTGTAGTGGCTCTTCTGGTTCAAGGAAGACAATGCAGGCAGCATCTGCCGCTGTGCAGCAGCTTTGTAGCACTGTCGATCTTCACAAGTGTGTTAGCTTCTTCCAAAGAACAGGTATTTAGTGACACAGTTTTCTTCTTGGTGGGTTTGCTTTGCAAGTGATATGTTCCTTAGAAATGGATCTGTTTATTTTGTGGGATAGATCACAGTGAGAAAAGGATTTGTGTCCCTTCCATGTATCTCATGGAGTAAGAAATAAGGCCTGTTAAATGACAGTGTTGATTTCAATGATGCTGTTTTGGTGACAAATACTTACGTGCGTCATATCTTTGAACTGGCTATACCAATGCATAGACATTTTTTGTTTTTGCAGTCTTTCAAGTTGATCTTGTACACCAAGAGAAACTAGAGTTGACTTTCTCTGCAGAATGCAAAGTGTCCAGGGTTCCTGTCAGCCTCTTTGTCTCATGTGTGAAGTACGCTACTTAGATTAATTATCCTTAAGTTCTGTGATGACAGTTGTCATGCATAAAAATGGTATTTCTGTACTAATGGTCAGGTGATACTTGCAGGTTTTCAGGAAATGCTGGCATTTCCCATGGTGCTAATTTGTTCCTGGAGAGCAGCCCTGCTCCCGCAGCCCCATGCATACTGCAACCTTTGGTTGTACTTCAAAAAGACAATGCACCCCAATATGTTTGTGGTTTTTCTTTTTCTTTTTTTCTTTTTCTTTTTCTTTTTCTTTTTTTCTTTTTCTTTTTCTTTTTCTTTTTCTTTTTCTTTTTCTTTTTCTTTTTCTTTTTCTTTTTCTTTTTCTTTTTCTTTTTCTTTTTCTTTTTCTTTTTCTTTTTCTTTTTCTTTTTCTTTTTTTTTTTTTCTTTGAGCTTTGTCAACATTTCTGTTTTAAAGTGTTTATTAAATCATCTCAGCTAGGATGCTGCTTTTAATATTACTAAGTCTTAAGTATGGTGCTGTGGTATATTTGAACAAAAGTATTTCTGTAATGATTGGCTCTTGCTGAAGCCTTTCACCCCACCAGATGGGCAAATGGTCAAAGTCTAAAACATTTAATATTTCAGGATAAAGAAGATACTTCAAATTAGAATAGTTAGTGTCATTGTGACTAAAAGGTCTAATTTTTATGTGTGCTTAGGACACTGCAGAACATTGCTGGTATTGGCAGTGTGGAGCATGGGCAGTGAGTCACAGACACTCTTCTGTCGTAGCTGACTTTGTAGGAGGGAGGATAATGCAAACCCTGCATTCCTCAGCTCTGGCTGCTCTCCAGGGGCTTTCAGGCAAGACTGTGGCAGTAGTCTTAGTGGCTTTTTTTCCTGGTTATCTGGAGAGGTCCCAGAGGACTGGAGGCTTGCCGATGTGACTCCTGTCTACAAAAAGGGCTGCAAGGAGGACCCGGGGAACTACAGGCCTGTCAGCCTGACCTCGGTTCCAGGCAAAATTATGGAGAAAATCATCTTGGGTGAGATCACATGGCACTTGCATGGCATCCAGGGGATCAGGCCCAGCCAGCACGGGTTCACGAAAGGCAGGTGGTGCTTGTCCAACCTCATCTCCTTCTACGATAGGGTGACCAGACTGGTAGATGAGGGAAGGGCTGTTGATGTGGTCTACTTAGATTTCAGTAAAGCCTTTGACACGGTCTCCCACAGTATTCTCCTGGGGAAACTGTCTGCCTGTGGCCTAGACAGGTATACTCTTCTCTGGGTAAAGAACTGGCTGGAGGGCCGTGCCCAGCGGGTTGTGGTCAATGGAGTTAAGTCCAGCTGGCGTCCCGTTACAAGTGGTGTCCCCCAGGGGTCGGTACTGGGGCCTATCTTGTTTAATATCTTTATTGATGACCTAGATGAGGGGATTGAGTGCACCCTCAGTAAGTTTGCAGACGACACCAAGTTGGGAGGTAGTGTCGATCTGCCTGAGGGTCGGATGGCCCTTCAGAGGGATCTGGATAGGCTGGACTGCTGGGCTGAGGCGAACGGGATGAGGTTTAACAAGGCCAAGTGCCGGGTCCTGCACTTTGGCCACAATAACCCCATGCAACGCTATAGGCTTGGGGCTGAGTGGCTAGAAGACAGTGATGAGGAAAGGGACCTGGGAGTGTTGATCGATGCAAGGCTGAACATGAGCCGGCAGTGTGCTCAGGTGGCCAAGAAGGCCAATGGCATCCTGGCCTGTATTAGAAACAGTGTGGCCAGCAGGAGCAGGGAGGTGATCATCCCCCTGTACTCAGCTTTGGTGAGGCCGCACCTCGAGTACTGTGTTCAGTTTTGGGCCCCTCACTACAAGAAAGACATCGACGCCCTGGAACGTGTCCAGAGAAGGGCAACGAAACTGGTGAGGGGTATGGAACACAAGCCTTATGAGGAGCGGCTGAGGGAGCTGGGATTGTTTAGTCTGGAGAAGAGGAGGCTCAGGGGAGATCTCATTGCACTCTACAACTTCCTGAAGGGAGGTTGTGATGAGGAGGGGGTCGGCCTCTTCTTCCACATAACTAATGATAGGACTCGAGGTAACGGCCGAAAGTTGCGCACAGGGAAATTTAGACTAGATATCGGGAAAAACTTTTTCTCTCAGAGAGTGGTCAAGCACTGGAACGGCCTGACCAGGGAGGTGGTGGAGTCACCAACCCTTGCGGTTTTTAAGAGGCGCCTGGACAAGGTGCTACAAGATATGGTTTAGTAGCTTAGTGGGTAGTAATGGTGATAGGATGACGGTTGGACTAGATGATCTTGAAGGTCCTTTCCAACCTTGTGATTCTGTGATTTTGTGATGGGAAAGATTTTATCAATTGCATTGGCAACACCAGTGCCTTTTTCGGATACAGCAGGCCGCTAACTGATGTTGGTGAAGAGTGAGATTTGGTTGCTACTAGTCTGGTTTTAAACTGTGGCCTAGTGGTCTCTGACTCTTCCTGAGCTTTGAATTACAGCTCTGATATTTGACATGCGTGTGCCATCTTAGCTGTATAGGAAATTGCTAGGATTCCTTTTATAAATAAAATGATGAATCTTCATTTGTTCCAATATGGAAACACAGTAAAATGTACAAATTTTGGAACTTTTATAAAACATCCCTCATTCCTCAAATTTCTGCCTTTTATTTCTCTTTTCTTTCTAAACATATGAAGAAAAATAAGTGCTTTTTTTTTTCCCCAGTAGAAATTACATGCATAGTATTGTACCGTTTACTCCACATGCTAGACAAGTGCTGTTTCAGTATTTGCAGATGTACAAACAGCTACCTCTATATGGCTAAACAACAGTTGGAAGAGAGGTAGCTCAACATTCTCCCAGTATTAAAATGCAATGAAATAGATACAGGTCTGTAGGGCAAATACAGCTAAATGTAGGTATTATTTATTTCTGTCCATTTTTTTAAGCTCTAGAATGTCATTTTGGTTTTTACATTTACATTTTATATTTAATAACCTTCCATGTTTAGTAACTGCGTCAACAGAGAGAAATGTAATTGCATGCAATTTTTGTTTCTCTTGGAGTAGTAGTTAATATCTTGGGGTGTGGTTTTCTTTAAGGGGAAACTGCTCAGTTAATTACTCAGTTGCAGTGAACTCTGTGAAGGTGATGGCTTGAGGACTATCATCCTGTGCTCTCTGTTCTTTAATTTCTCCATGTTGCTTTGAGCTCCTTGATTTCCTGAAACCCATTCTGAATGGAAGTAGCAGTTGCACTCTCTTGTAAATAGATGTGGACTACCTAGATAATTGTTTATAACCCAGCTTCTTCGTAGTAAAGTGTAACAGATTTGGTATAAAGTTTGTGAATACTGTTTATTGGGATGTATTGTGTTCAAGACAACATAGTTTTTGTTTGTTTGTTTGTTTGGTTGGTTTTCTTTTTGCAGTCCTTTTTGTTTTGTGTTAGTTCCTGCTTCAAAATTGTAGAAGGAGGTAACCAGGAAGTTGATTGTATATTGGAGCTTCTATTTGTAGCAACTTTTATATGACTTTAGTCCAGGTAGCATTCTCTTTTTGATTTCTAAGTCATAATTGTATCCCAATGTTGTGTAGCAAAAAAAAAAAAAANNTTTTAGCTGATGGGATGGGACTAGAACATTCAGTGTGGGCAGATTGGTTTTCCCCCTTCCTTTTATTTTATCTAGTAGGGTTATGGTCAGAGGTTTTAAAGGAAGGACATAAACTGAAGTTGGTATTCTATGTGGAACAGATAATATGTTTGTAGCTGGAAGATGCTTGAAGAAAAGGGTGCCTCAAGACTTTGGCTCTAATCCATTTGATTGAATGTACCATCTTTTGAACATTTCATCATAACTTGGTTGATGAGTCATTTCTGACTCAGCCAAAGAAAAAAAAATAGATGTATAAAGAAGCCTGGCTTTGAAATGATGGTGACAGCCAGGACAGAATAAAAATATGGAATGTTGGAAATCTGAATATGAAATTCTTAGCATCTCTATTTTGTATGCTTTTATTTGTCTAGTGGATGAAGTCATGAAGAAAATCTTGCTCGAAAAACTATCTCTGATCAATAGAAGTTACTGTCAATCTGATAGTACAATAAATGATTTAGTTAAATGTTCTTGGAAGAATTCTTGTTGTGTAACCAGCCAATGGTAGCTGACTTAATGAAGTGGAATATATGATAGGTTACTCTTCTGTGCTAAAAATCTTTGAACTGTTAGCTTTCAGTTAATTTTACTCAGGATAGCAAGGTGGTAGTTGGTTGCCATGCAAGTGTAGGAAGGTGCTGGTAGGGGAAGAGAAAGGCAACAGAAATGTAAGTGACAGCCCTTTTGCTCTGAATGGAACATACAAGAGCACATGCAGTCCTTGTGGTCTTTTTGATGTAGAAGTGGCAGAACAGGGCCATTCTCCCCGTCCTTTTCCCTCCCTATCCTGTTCTGAGTGAGCCTTTACAGAAAAACCCTAACACTTATGTGACTGTGTGCTAGATAGGGTCATGTTCTGCATTCACTGTTGATTTGGTCTTGCCTGTAGTCACAAGCCATTCACAAATCAGTGCTTTTTCTCTTTGAAAAGGGATGTACTTAACTGCCATCGCTCTTTAGAGAATAGGCTGTATTAATCATTGTATTTGGCTGAATCAAATTTCAAAGACTATATAAAGATAGTTTGTAATGCATCCTTCTCCTACTATTTGCTGAATCATCCTGCAATTGTGAGTATTGCAGTCTTAATCTTACGTTACAGTTGCTTGGTAATGCTTCTATTGTTTGTACTTCATCATTCAGTTTTGCTATGCTGAGACTTTAAGTAGGCCTCAACACAGTTTTGATCCTACGGGTATTGCAGGCTTTGATCATAAATTGCCTTTTCTCGAGCATTTACCGTTCCTGATGGTGCTGGATTCAAATTTCTGTGTATTTTGGAAATTTCTCGTACGAAAAGATTTATGACCACTGAAAACT
Source organism: Chauna torquata (assembly GCA_013399475.1). Taxonomy (NCBI): domain Eukaryota; kingdom Metazoa; phylum Chordata; class Aves; order Anseriformes; family Anhimidae; genus Chauna; species Chauna torquata. The sequence goes on from VXAL01018756.1 coordinate 39,330, forward strand.
TCCCTCAGATTCATTTTATTACAGTAGTTCATTACCATACACATGCTTTTGTATACTTACTGAAGCTCTTGAACTTCTTGCTGTGCCATTTCTTTGTAATTTATTGCTAAATCTAATGGACGTGACTATGGAAGTTGACAGTCACCATACACAGGTAAAATAAATGTTGCTGTGGTCTCTGTAACATCCTTAGTCTTCGATTTTTTGGCATGTGGATTAATAGGGTTTATGGCAAATAATTGTGGTGTTGGCACTCAGCTGCCACAGGAAGATCAGGTTCCTAAGGGTAATCACTGTAGGCTGAAATGGCTTGTTTAAGCAAATAACCACAACATATAATTACTTTGTTAATTAATAAAAAAGCTCTTTAGTTTTTTATAGCTTCCTTTTCAAATTTGTTATAATGAGTTAGGAAATGATAGGGCATAATCATTATAAGTAATGAAATAGGATTTTTATTTAAGACTGTATGTGAAAATATGGTCTGGGAAAGCAGGCTTGTCCTCTTTATAAAAGTGGTTTGGGGATCTAACTCCTGCTGAGACATTCTCTGGAGGTTGGTGGCAGAGTTCAGCTTAACGTCCTGTGCCAGGAACAGCATTTCAGGCAGGGCAGTGTTTTATCGTGGAGTGTGAGGGGAAAAACATTTTTTATAGATCATGTTGACAGAGCACAATCTCAGCTCTGAAAAGGCAGGCAAGAATACTTCTAGAGATACCTTTCTAGGCCATGACAAAGCCTCATATCCAGCTACGATTTCCCTGACACTGAAGAAATCTTCACCTCGGTGTTGCCCTGTGGATGTAGCTCTGATGTACACTCTGATTTTATGTTCCTGTGCTGGAGAAGCCAGACTATATTTAGGAGCAGTCGGTCAGCAGCAGGGTCTCTAATGTAAGGCATATAGCATATTAGGGAAATACCCATCTGAAATGTGACATAATTATGGAAAAAAAAAAAGAGGGATTTAATGGGTCTGGCAAAAAGAGGTGCATCTGTATGTGTATCTGTCTGTCTATAGTCCATTTTCCAGAAGTCTCCACTTCCCCCAAGCCCAATAAAGTATAACACTTTGGAACTGTGCCTACAAAAACTTGTAGATGATGATTCTGGGGTAGAGGGCTCCTACAGTGCCCTCGCCGATCAACAACCTCTTTTTGCATACCTGAGGAAATAGTGAGATTTTGTTCAGGTAATGGAAACACAAATGCCAGTGGTATGGTTGGTCATTTTGAAATCAGATGTGTATCGGCACTGGACAAACACACAGGAGGGCAATTTAGTAACACATTTTCAGCAGTTGCTGTAGGGCCATAGAAAATTGTTTGTTTGTTTGTTTTTCATTTCTGTTTCTATTTAACGTAAATTGGAAATGCTTCACGTTGTTGCTAGGAGTTTGTGGACTTGAGTGAAAAGCTGCTGCCTTATATTGTCCCTCGATCACTTTCTGGTTGTTAAAGCTGCTGCTGGGTTGCTGCAAACTTCAGAAAATGAATTAGGACCATATTCTAATTACATTTTGTTTAGGACAAAGTGCTGGAAGCTGCTTGGTGCTGCACTGAGAGTACTTGACACTTTTATAGCCACGTCTTTGGGTACCAGTGCACTCACTGTCCTGTGTATACAGTGCAGCAAGCATTTTGCTCAAACTATTTGAGACAGCAGGTGCGTGTTAATTCAGTGATTTTCTCTGGTGCTTTTTTCAGTACTTAAAAATTTTTATACCCCTGAAGTACTTCTCAGTATATTTTTTCATTACAATTACATCACCAAAGAACAAGCCATTCTTCTCTTAAGCAGACTGCCCCAAATCTTGGGAATTGCTAAGCAAGCTTAAAATACTGCAAAGTCATATTGCCTTCGTTGTGTCTGCAGATGCAGCTTGGTTTGCAGTCACTCACCTATCCTAACGCAGAGGTCTAATTCATGGTTGTTACTTGTTAAGTTTAGGTTGGACTGCTTTGCTTGCCTGTATTTTGAAACACAGGTGAGGCATCTTACAGTTCGCTTTCTGTTAGAAACTAATTTTTTCTAATTACTTGTTAAGCTGCGTTTTAAAAATAAGATCCTCTGAATTAAATTTTGGAAGTGAACTTCCCTTCCTTCTCATGGTGTGTTTACAGTTCCACTCCAGAAAGCTACTCTCAATATCAGGAAAGTTGTGTTTCTGTGAGCCGAACGGGCAACAGGTTTGGACCTCCACTGTGGTTCAGTGGCTCTTGGTCAATCCCTGTGTTACCCTCACATGCAGGAAAGACTGTATTTTCTGAGTTAGTAGAAAACCTTGTAGTTGACTGCTATATTACATGGCTTTTTACATGTCTCTGTGATGTAGCAGTAACTGTCTTACAAAATAGGAAACCGAGAAGAGCTTGAACAGTCAGGTCTTTCTGTTACTTCACTCATGTTCACAAGCATCAGAGGGTAGGATGTTTTAGATGGCATGAAGTTTTCAGTTATTTGAGTTCAGACAGAAGAGATTTCATCTAAATTCATCCTTAATTGATGTTACTTCTAGCTTGAAGGTATTGCAAAAAGAAACCTTGCATTTCCTTTATGCATTAGGCAAGGTCACGGCTGATGAAAAGCTGTCACTTGGCTCTTGACTGATGATACACTCTGGCCAGCTGACCAGGGTGGAAATGGTCAGGACTGCGGAAGAGCCCTCTTTCAGCACCGTGCGTTAACTTCATCAGGTTTCTGTTGACTGCAAGATTTTGCTTCCATCCCTTCCTATGCACTGTCGCTGTGGCTGAGTCCCTGTCTTTGGCCATCGCAGGCCGGGTGCTGGATCTGCCTCTTTGGCTGATCCTTGTAGCTGCGGAGTTTGCTGTTTGCTGGGACGGTAAGGCCTCTTGCAGGGCAAAACGCTTGAGTGTGGCCTTGTGTTTGACTGTTCATGTTTGGTTAGCAGCTGACCAACTTGGGGCACTTGTGTGTGCTCAGGAGAAGATGGAAATAATTTTTTTCTATAATAATCCACCCTCTCTCTCATCCTACCTTAAAAGAAGCAAATTTTCTCAATTTTTCTCCTTCCAAGTTCTGTGATGCATCTAACCTTGCTGTGGGTTTTGTGGTTGGTCTGCCTCACTGTTAGTCTGAGTAGCTCTCCAAAAGGTCCCTAATGACATCTACTTCTACAAATGTGAAGTGTGAAACTGTGGCATTTATAGATGGAAGAGCAACATATCATTTTATGTGTGACCTATTTTTAAAAAGTTTAAATTCATCTTAAATAATCAGAGGCCTTTTAAAACTCTTTTTATCAAATGTTCTTATCAATGCAGTTAGAATGCAAAATTTAAGTACCTTATAGATAATAATACCATGAACTGGAAAGTTCAGAAAATTAAATTAAAATGGAGAAATTTAGTTTCCTATATGATCCATGGAGTTCTTGAAATTATAATGCTTCTTTAAAAGAAAAAAAAAAAAGGATATTTCTTTTAATCAGTTAGTAGACTGCTAAATCAAAGTTTCAAAAATTAGTAACTGAATATGGGATACTGTATTTGTGTGGTGTTTTTAGATAAGAATATGTACTAAATTTTGATAAATATGCCAACTTCTTCATATTTGTTGATAATATTAGGTAATAGTTATTTGCTGACAACATTTGCAAATTAGATGCAGTCTTGAAAAATGACTTAGTTGTCAAAAAAGGAATTTGTTTCCTATTGGTGAAACTGAATAATTTTTCTGGGTTTCTTCAAAGTTGTATTGAAATTAGGCATTTTGGATTTTTCTCCTGAGATCAGTTTGGGAATCTTGCATTTGGGTACAAAAGAAAATGTATTGGTTCTCAGTAAATATTCAGCTAAAGCACAATGACAAAGTGTTGTGCATAATTGGCAGCCACTTTCCATTTAGAGCTTGAATGGAACTGTTATTTCAGATCATTAATGAGGCCTTTGTGAGAATTGATTTCAGCTTGCAAACTTTGCATCTGCTGTGGCTGACTTCGTGCTAAAATTAAACTTCTTAAAATGCTTTTGAGAACTACAGATGAAAAGCGTTGTGTAGGTGCTGATGTTGTTGCTGGTGTAACTTTAAGCCCCTCATTACAAACTATTTTGCAAAGAAAATTACAAATAGTTTGTGATAAAGTGATAGAGCACCACAGGTTTAGCAGTGTGGAAATGAAATGTATTTTCTTGTTAGCCACACAGATTTTGTTTGGATCAAGCTGAAGAAAAACCTCCTTATATTTCGTCTTTGGAGGGAAGAGACTGGGACATAGACCTCTGTACTGCAAAGTGGCAGGGCACAGAAGTTTGAGTTTTTTAATTCTAATTGTAGGTTCTCTTCCTTTGATTATTCTTTCCTGTAACTTAAATCTGCAGCCATGGCCTCTCCTGTGAAGAGCAGGTTTTTGCAAATACAGAATCTGTTTAAAATTGTTTCCAAGGAATTCGTTGCTGTGAGCTGACCTTCTAGGTTGTGCTGTGTAACATGAAGAAGTGGGGCATGTATAGAGCTTGGGTGAGAAATGGAAAGATAAACTGCAAGGTTCATGATTGCAGGGAGTTTATGAGAGGAACATAAACAACGAAAGAGGAAAAGGGACCTGACATGGTCATGAAATATGGAGGGCTAAAAGGGTCTGTAGGGAGACAGTGTGTGCTTCGTGGTCTGAGGATGGAGGAGAGGAAGAATGAAAAATATGGAGTAAAGGCAGAAGGATGGGTCTGCGGGATACACCATATTGTGGGAATCTGGGGTGTTCTGGAGGTCAGCAGCAGGGGGAAAAAGTGAATCTACTGAAAAGCTGAGACATGGGTGATACATACTGGTGTGTTAGGGATTTGTGTTTCTGCTGCTCTGCTATTCCTACAAGTCTGTGCTGGCTAACACAGGTTATTCATGTGGCATTTGGAGGGTGGAGTCATTAATAAGCATCAAATAGCTCACAAGAACCTTGCAAAGTTGCTTAGATATGAAGGTTGATGGTTAACACAAAATAGTCCTCCTCTTTGGCCTGTGTAAAGTTAACCATTTTTCAGTTGATTGACTGAGCTCCATGCACCCCATTTCCCAATTGTGTAGCTCCAAGTCTCACAGTCTTACTGCTTGCTGCCATTGCACACGTTCTGGATTATCATGTGTCCAGTAGAGGAAAGCTAAGTTCATGTCATACAAGTGGTGCTAATGCAGCAGGTCGTGCAATAATGATCACCACTCATTGAAGTGTTAAAAGACATGTTGTTTTTAGAGAGAGGTGAAACAGGGTTCTCAGCTGGGCGTTTCTACCCTGGGTACTTTCTGTAAGACACCAAAAGCTACTGATAAGTGTCCTGTCCCTAATTATGGGGAATTGTAAGTAGAATTTTCATATATGGTGTTCAAAGAGAATAGCAATGTTTGACATTAGGAGGGAAGCATGGTTGTTTCCCAGCACAGAAAGAAGTAGTGGAGAGTACTGCTTGCTAGCTGGCAGGTTTACTGTATTGCCAAGTTACTGCTATGCAATTGTTAATTGTGGCCAAAGTCTTTTGTGCTCTTTCTACATGTTCTTATGGTTTGATCCTTCCTTTGTCTCTCAGACTTCTTGTCATAATTTGTGAAGCCTTCACAGCCTCGCAAGGAGTGTGTCTTTGGGAGCCCAGTGTCCTGCATAGCCTATACCGGTTTTACATACATCCGATGGGAGACTGTGAGGTGGGTTAATACGAATCTATGAACAATTGGCTATTGTGAAATGTGTCTGTGGTCAGAGTAATAGCTCAAGCATACCTCTAACCATGATACTGTTGAAGCACCTCATGCCTGCTGCTCATGCGTCCTGTACGTCCCCAAGCCTCCCTTTGCTTGGTGGGAGCATCTCCTCACCTGTAGCATTGCAGCAGTGGTACCTTGTCACCTGGTGGCCGCAGGGAGGACAGATATGGCATCTTATGGACAGCAGGTGTCTGACAATAACTAGACAGGTAGCCAAGGCGCAAAACAGGAAATGAGGAGTAGTTTTGTGGTCCAGAGGGACACAGGCGTAGGAAATACTGTGTGAGCCCTCACACCCAGACAGGGGTGAGGAGCAGTGCCCACAAGAGCTGTTTGTTCATTGAAGGGATGTACAGCTGATGAATGGCAATTACTTGACTGTAAGCTGCCTGTGCAATATGTTTGAGCAGGATGCTGAAGTCCAGAAATGCACAAACAAGCGCATTGCTGTGGGAACCAGGGAAGTCACCACTGCACCCAAGTAATCTTCCATCCTTGCTTCTCATGAACTGAATACAGACCTTTCTGACTATAAAATGTTTGTCAATTCCTTAGTTATGCCATTTCTTGTCTAAAATTTCTCAACCTTGTTAAAAATCTTAAAAAGAAAGCTGTGAAAACTGACATTAGGTGCCTATACTCTTGTATCAATACTAAATACAGTGTATTTGTGCACAAGCAAATTTTGTATTTGAGGAGAGCTCTCCCATGTAGTTGGCAAAGGTTTAAGAAGGTCCCTTGGTCGAGTTTTGAAGTTTGACATATTTAAAGGAGAAATGGTGTGTACGTACTTAATAATGCAGGGAAGTTAATTTGTGCAAGAACTGATTAGGATTTGTGGTCACTGTCTGCCACTGGATGCTTTTGCATTGGTATTGGATGATTTGCTAAATTGTATGGTATATTTCTAACAGTAACTGATCTGGAAAGTTCCCTTGACCCTTTTTATGTTAGATGGCCACGGTAGTCTCTTCTGGTTTTATAATCTGTTTATGTATAAAAATCAATACATATTAGGAGTAGTTTTCTGTCTGTAATATGTTTTGGAAATCAATGGCTGATGAACAGCATACAGCTTTTCCATGATGAGAATATTCTAGGACTGCAGAAGTATTTCTTATGTGCCAGGTGCCTGAGGGCATTTCTGTTTTCGTATTAGGTTGCGCTTTGTACACAGGCGGAAGCAATTTAGTGTAGTGTAATTTCAGCTGAAATTACTAATCATGTTGGAGGTAGAGAGTTCTTGCTATGACAAATGAATGTTACTTTTGAGTGTTTTTACACTGTGTTTTCTGTCAGTGCAGCTGAATGTTAATTTATTAGTATTTCAAAAGCATATTTAACTATTGGTGCGTGCTGGACTTTGTGTTAAGTAACAGCATGATGACAGGAAATACTATGCATTGTCCTCATGGAAGAGAGTGGAGATAACTTTCCTCTTAATACACAGCTGGTTGTTTTGTTGTGTTTTGTTTGTTTGTTTGTCACTGATTTGCTCTGTCAGGAAGCTACTTTTGAGCAACTCACCTGTTCTTGTGCTCAGTTTAATTCCAGTTAATGTACCTTAGACTTTGCAGGAGCTTCAAAAGCGATTATTCCATCTCATGGTCTTTTCAGCTTTGCTCGTGATTCCTAATGTTTTTGTAAAGTGCTCGAGACATCTTTGGTGCAGCTTTGGCATGAACTATAATCGTTTATTTTTCTTTTCTGTCTTTCTCATGAAACCATCACTGAATGTGATATAAAGAAATTCAGGTAATAATGAGATAAAAAATGACTTTATGGTGTGCTCCTGCTCTTCCATGGACACTTATGTTTTAAATATGTGTCAGTAAGACAGATTTCTTTAAAGTAGTAAGGAAAACAGATATTAGCACTGATTGGAATATGTATTTCTCTAGACTTTAAGAACGTTTAACATTGTTCCATACAAAGTATCCGGCTTAATAAATGCCTAGAGACATATGAGGATAAAATTGTATTACTTCAAGTGGAGACACTAATGGGGTGCACCAAAGATCAGGATTAAGAAAAAACAGTTTTATTCCTTTTAGTTTATCCTTCTTTTTCTGTTTTTCTTTTCATCATTTGGTTTGTTTGCATTATGATGTAGCCTGACCTTGTACCATGGAATAGGCAGACTTCCCTGGATGAATTCCTGCTTCCGAATTAGCAGCGGTGGTTGAGCTTTGGAACATACTTAAAAAAAAAAATCCAGTCTTGATCTAAAAATGCCTAAACATACCCCTACAAACAGCCACTGTAAGCCTCAGTGTATTTTGTTAGTGTTCGATTATAATTGCTGTTATATATCTGTGCCTTATTTCTAACTTGCCTACGTTTAGCCCCGCCCCCCCCACCTTTTTTGTCCCATTAGATTTTGTTATACCTTTTGAGAAGCATTCTACTAATAAATTCCTTTTCCCCCACGTAGTGGGCTGTAGATTGTCATGCAATGACCCTTCAATCTTCTCTTTGACAAACTAAATATATTGACCTCTATAAACTATTTATTAGTAGTGATGTTTTTCAATCCTGTTGTCATGCTCATGGTTCTCTCTTGAACCCATTTGTGAATGTCTTTGAAATGTTGGCAGCAGAGCTGGACACAGTGATTTAGTAGCAGTCACAGAGGTAATACAACCTCCCTATTCCTTCTTGATGTTTCCCAGATTATATATAAGCCATTAACTATATTATCCTGTGCAGCTGTGATCTGCTGTGACACTTAATGTTTGTCAACCTAATTGCTTCCAAGAATGAAATTCTCATCACGTAATTGCACCCTGGTTATTGTTCCTGCATATGACCTTCAATTTAGCACCCCAAAAACTAGGTTCCACGGAAGCTCTGATAAATCCTCCAATTTTGGGTCTCCCCTCTCCATTCTCTGTGACCTGAGCGAACTCCAACAACAGCAATCTTGTATTTGCTCCCATAGATGCGCTGCATTTATGTTGAGAACAGCAATGATTTCTGTGGCATCCTCCCTACAAGTATTTGATGATGCACTGTTCAAAATTCAACCTCAATAAAATAGGCACTTCCTAATTTGCTCTGAGACATAGAAATAAAAAATTTTACTTGGTATGTTTGAAACACACAGCAAAAATGTAAAGGTGATGAGGTAGTAGAAATACAACATGTAGGGAAACAGGAGACAGGTTAATAAAAGAAGGGCAGTAAAAGGCAGCGAGACATGGATTTCAAGGGCCACAAGCACCTGTCAGGCTCCTGCACTCTGGAGGCTCAGTACCATTTTGCTGAACACATGTTGTTGCCCTTTTATAAGGGAAATTAAATTCTGTGCTTTAGATCGCTGCCCAGTTGAAACTCTTACATAAAAGCAACTTGAGTCTTTAGGCTTCTAAACTACTTTCTTTGTCCAAGTTGCCCAGTGGTTAAAAAAAAAATCATTACTAAAATAAGCAAAAGAGAAGAGGCTGCTTTTTTTTACCTTTTTTTTTTTTTTTTTTTTAAGAGCTTGTTGAAAATTGTGTTGTTTTGGCCATGAAAAAATTCAGGATGCATGAAACTTGCTTCATTTTTTATCATTTCCTAAGTTTTGATTACAATTCCCAGTCTCTTTATGGCTTTTATTAAAAATCTGAAAAATTTCATTCTTTGAAAATTTTTCATGGAAATAAAAATACCCCCCAAATGTGTTTGGTTTAAAAAAGAGGTGGAGGAATAGGACAGTGTGTGGTGATGGTGTGGGTTTGTGTGTGTTTTTTTTTTCTGTTTAAGGTTGTTTGAGTCTTATGCCATCCCAGAAAGGATGATAATGTCTAGCAGTTAATTTTTCCTGTTTTATATCTAACTGGGATATATTGTATATTTGTATTTATGTATTTGTAAATATGTACATGTGCTTAATCCTCTGCTCACAGCAGTCTGTTACAAATGCATACAATACAGGTCAATACGCTGCCTCTGTAGTATGTAAAAAATTTCCATGCCATGCAAATCGATAATATAATATTATTGTGACAGCTTGAGGAACAAGAACAACAAAGGAATCCTAATGAAAATCCTACAGCCTCTTCAGCTATTGAAGCAATCCTCAGAGGCTGAAAATGAGCCGAGGCCTTATTTTGAAATTATCATCTAAGCTAGAGGCTTGGACATGCTGGAATGCCACTAATTGCCATGTGTGCTTCAGGGGATTCTGGAAGGGCGGAAAACTCTGCTTAATCATGTAGGCAAGCAGAAAATAGGAAAGGCAGATGCTGTACTGACCTCTTCTCGTCTGAATCTGATTATCTGTTGTTTGACCTCATCCATCTATTTGATGAAGTCTGTCAAAATTGTGTATTTTACAGACATAAATGCACGCAAGTAATTTTTTTAAATATTATTTTTACTTTTTATATTATTGAGACATACCTGGACTAACCACTGTGAAAAAAAATAATATACGTCGGTGTTAAAGAAATCATACTAGTTGTGAGGTGTTGGGGAGCACCAAGTTCCATTAGAGGGTGGCATTAAAGTGAGAGTGTCTCAGTGATGGTTGCTGATGCTGCAGTCTTCTGTGGAGTAGGCATTTTAAGTGGTAGAGACTATGTAAACAAACCTCCTTAAAAAACAAAAAACACAAGGATCCCCAGTAAAACAACCACCCAGAGCAAAACCTAAAGACTGTAAAAAACACTGCATTTCATAAGATTAGTTACCATTTTGGGAAACGCCACGTTAATTCATTTTAATTCCTTTGATAAGTCTTTCAACAAGTGCTTGCGGTAGAGATTGTCAAATGTAGGGCTTTAAGACATAGCTGCTATGACATTTGAATTTTGTTTTTCCATTACTTTGGCCACATTGTTGAATGTGTCTAGAAGAGGTGCTAGCGTAATTGAGAATAGTGATACAGGTTTAGACTTTACTCTTAAACATCATGTCTTAGCCAATTAATAATTTGATTTAGAAGGAGTTTACAGAAAATTGCATGTGAAAAATAGGTAAGGACTACTTTTGTCTGTCATCAGCAAACTAGATGTGATGACTAGATGTGCATTTGTTATTCAAACCTTGAATATGCAGATTTTAAAATACTTGAAAGAGCCGATAGTAACACAGCCATATGAATTCTGGTATCTTCTATCTTAAAAAACATTTAGTGCTAATAAGACTTCCCGTTTTCCCTTGTAGTACCTCATTTATAAGGTAAATAAATACTCATAAATACTGGGCCTGAAAATCATTAGTGTTCCCTTAGATCGATAGTGTTGTTCACTGGTCAGAGCTCTAGGACATGATTTTTGATCACTATGCTGAATATAAGTTATTACTGGAACAATCGTGCTATTAAAACTGTGCTAAAAAAGTGTGGGAAATTGATTTTCCTGATCGGAATTTTCAAATTGGTGGATTAAAAAAGAAAAGGTTGCTCAGTTTTTTTTTCCGTATTATAAACATGCCAAATGTTGTCAATAATTCTCCTGAATCCAGAGTTGGATCTTTATGACTTCTGACAGGACCTGTAAATAAAACATATCTTAAAAGCAATTGATTAAAGCCATGTCCTAAAAGGATGATAGTTTACTAAAATGATAAATCTATTTGGAAATGAGTGGTTTTTTTGGGGGGAGGGGGCAGGTGTAATCTTTTTAATGGATCATTTTTAACAAGACATAGAAATGCAGCAAATCTTGAGTCCTTCATAAACCTTGTATCCAGTGTAGCTATTTCTGATTTTACCAGAAGCAGGAACTTGTCTAGAGTGATGGCAGTCTGGTAACAGTCATTTCCTGGATGGGTGGATTGGAGATGCAGGATCTGACACTAATTTTTGCTCAGGGTTTGGCTAAAAATCAATTGAAAGTACAACTAAAGAAGTTCATCGTAGCCGGTATCCTGATGTTAGCAAATGAGGCTGTTTGTTACCAAATGCAGCTGTTAAATTGTTAAATCCAGAATTGTTTGCTAGATTACTTGCATGGTCTCTGGTCTGCTCATCTTTCAGCTTTTTTGGGTTTAGTTGTCGATCAGGTTTCACACTGGTTTTTAGTTCTCTTGTCACTGTACACTTAGAGCATGTTACAGAGCTTGTCCCACCCAGCTGAATCATAAATGCTGATGTGGTCAATTCTCAAATAGTGGCTGTAAAGTGATTGATTCACTGTTTTATTGAGAGAGGGGAAAAAAAAGACAAATTGCTTATTTCCCATAAATGGTCCATGAAACCACCACAGCATCGCAACAGCATTGAGATATATTGTTTCTATTATATTTGTGTGCTTGCGACATTCAGGTACTGCAGCAGAAGCATGGTTATGATTTTCCTGCACGGAAGGTCAGCAGTAGGAGGGGGGGAACACGCAGTAGTGTATGCCTTGTAACATGAGAACAGAGGGTGGACTCCAGTGGGTGCTGAAATACAGAATGAGTGTGCTATACAGCTGCAGAGCACCACGTGAAACCTTCCCTCCCAGTGAGAAACAGCCCCAAGTTGACAGATCAGTGTGAAGATGCTTCGGTTGGAATAATGCCAGTGATAGTCATATATTTTTAGTTCATTTATGTCCAGAGGCTCCATTCTGCACCCTAAATTGTCTTCTCAAATTATTCCAGTACTGCGTAAGATATTAAACAGACTATAAAGCGTTCTGGGCTTTCCTGGAGAAAAGAATCAATCAGAGGAAACAAACAGCCAGTGAGAAACAACACAGCGTTTATCACAGAAGTCTGTTGTTTGAATCTCGGCTTCATTTGGAGTTACCCATTGAAAACTTCTATTTATATGAGATACAGGTTTATTTATGGATTTATGCAAGTCATGTATTTGTATGTTTTCATCGTTTCCACTAATATTTTTTTCACAAACCAGGCAGCGTCACATACTGCTTGACCCCACGCTGCAGTTGGCACGGGTGCTCAGGTGTGGTGGAACATCTCTGGCTTCTGGGAGAGGACAGAGATTCCCTAACCAGTGCCAATGGGTCTGCTGTACGGTGGCGGCTCCTACAGCAAGATAGCTGCGCTATCGATACCTCTAATATCGCTAATATCCATTTCTACAGGCTGCTTCTCTCATATGTGCCCTGTATTTATTTTCTGCAGTTTGTGCAGCTCGTGTTGCCCAAGTCTTTTCCCAGATTGACTGAGTATTGTCTCGTTTTACTCCTTGTGAATGTATCCCACTCTGACGTTTAAATTCTGCTAACCTTTTTTTCAACAAGAATAGCCTTTCTCCATTCTATTCCTTCTTTTTTTAAAAAAAATTTTTAGCCAGTAACATAAAAATACTCAATTTTAAAATAAAATTTCAAATCATGACCATCAGTGCAACTGCATATACAATTTTTCTTCGCTGAACAAGCTATAGAGTAATGAATTTTTGTATGGAGTCAGTGCCTTCTTAGTATTTCTGTACTTCTAAATGGTCCAGTCCACAGAATTCACAGGAATTTTTTTTAAGAGATGATGAATCATACATGTTATTGTACCCTGGAATAGAAGGTGAAGAGAAATCAGTATGTAGCTCTCAGTGCTTTCTTGTCTTTCAAACTATTAGTGTAACATTGATATAAAAAATAATCACACTACCTCTTAGTATTGTTTCAGATGGCAGAAAGCAGGACTTCTGGGTTAACATAATACCTCTAGTGTCAAAAAAAAAAAAAAAAAGAAATAAAGAAAAGCAAACATCTCATTTTCCTTTTATTTATTAGCTGAGCCAGAAAGAGACCAAAAGAAACCATAACCCTTCGTGGATGGAAAGGAAATGAATAATGACTTTGTTTTTAAGACCTGTTTAGTACTTGACTTAAGACACCAGAAAAAAAGGCAAAACCCCCATAAACTAAAAAATAAAAGGAAAAAAAATTGTGTATTAAAATACTTCAGGAGTAGAGGTAGAATGAGGGAATCCCTAGGTTTCCTCTTCTTTTTTCAGGCTTGGAAGAGCTGTAACAATTGAGATCAAACACAAAAGCATTAATGAAAAAAAAAAAAGCTGAATTCAAAGGCTAGTTTAAAAAACAAGCATAGTGGGAATGAACTGTAAGGATTAAGTGTATTAAATGTATGGTGGTTAAACAGAAAGAATAAAAAGAAAGAATAAACAATTTCTTGATAACTCAGTAAAGAATCTTAAGTATATTTCTTAAATCATTTCATGTTGTAGTTTACATACAGTCATTTTGTACTCCTTTATGAATAGAATCACATGTAGATGTTTTGTCTTATGAGGAGGATGTTACAGTCATGGTGTGTGGTATTTTTATTTATGCATTGGAATTATAAGACCTCATCACATGTTCTGCTTAGAGGACTTGCTTGCTCTCCTTGACTTTGGGCCGGGCATTTTACCTTTCTGTATCCATCACCTTACCTAGAAAATAAGTAAATAATTGAGAAAAGAATGTACTGAAGAATGAGTAAATATATATATTTTTTGATGATTACTAAATAACAAATGATGATTTACATTCAAAGCAGTTGAGATGCCAAAGAAAAAAGGTGAAGACAGAACTCCCAGCTGGGTGACTGTTACTTGTGATGACCAAAATCTCTGTGCAGTGTTTGCACACTCCTGTTCCAGAAGGTCTGTCTCTCTTTATACTCTGGAAGTAATTAATGTATTCACCACCCTGGGAACTCGTGGCAAAGTAGCTTTGAAGCGAGCCAGTCACGTTTGTTGGGCTGAATCAATTGATGGTCATAAACTGATGGTGGGTTTTAGCAGTTCATGAGGGATTTAGCTGTAGTGGTGCAAACTGCAGCCTACAGGTCAGTGATAACTGGATAAGCAGCAATTAGTATCCAATGGCCAATTCTGTCACCCTGATTTATGCTGGATAATGCCATTCTGTTGGAATTGCCCACCTGAAATCAATGAAAATACTTTCAGGTTGAAGATGATTTGCTCTGTTGTAGAGATGATAAAATTGGCCTCCTGCAATGAGTCAGACATTTTGGTCTTTGTCAGGGAACAGTATCAGAACAAATGCACAGTTATTAGGGACCCCCCCGCCCAAGATCCCAACATCATAGTTTTTGAATGTTTGTGTTTGAGATCTTCTTGTATTTTCTAGAAATACTGTAGAAATGTTCTGCTGCAGTATGTGGCTTGCTTCTGTCCTCACTGAAGCCAGTAGCAAAATTGCCAGTGGCGGATGGAAAAAAGCCCATAAAAATGCCTCAAAAGCATTGGTTTCATTTTGGTAAATTGAATTGGTTGGCCAAAAAATTAGATTTATAATTGTTTGCTTCAATCTTAGTTACAGAGAGAGTGGGGTCTCTTTACATCAGTTTCACTACATTTATTTCTTCTAATATGCTTTAAAAAAGATGTATTACCTACATTTTAAGCCAAAATTGGAAGATAAGCTCTTAGCAATGTAGAGAATCAGAATCCAATCTCAAAATGCAAGAATAACAAAAAGTTCAGTGCTAGCTCTTTGTAGTTTGCATTAATGTTTTTTGTTGTGCTAACAGTGCTCAGTTGCTCAAATATCCCACTTGTGTTTTTTAACTTTTAACCCTGAACTGTTCCTCTATCAGAAATTTCTATGTATAATTAACAGCAATTTTGTATTGAAGTTATTGCTGCTGTTAAATAGGGCAAGAAGCAATACTTGCTTCTTGTAACGTGAAGGGGATGGTTTAGTTTTATATCTCCTTTTTGAGAGCCTACTGTTGATACATTAGTGTGGTTTGAGCAAGTTCTTGGTTAGCTTCAGGCTTGTAATACTTGGGGAACACCACAGAACCGCTGGGGAGTTTGGCTGAGGTATGTACCACTGTTTTATTTGCTTTTAATACCTTTCAAAAGAAAAAGCACATACTTCACAGAATCTTAAACCCAGTGAGTACAGAACTGTTTCTCCTGAATACCACTTGCTAGCTTTGTGTTTGCTTCTTACAACAGCACCTATGCTTCCTGAAAGCCTTAAAACACAGCTGAAGTGCTAGATAGCTGTCCTCCTGTGCTAATGCTAAATATAAATTTTTCCACATGAGTCAACCGAGTGAAGATCAGATGTTTTAAAAAGCATTTTGATTTTCATTTGCCCAAGGGCTGCTCTGCTAAAAATTTTTCAGTGACCTCGTGGCTGAAAGTGACTGAAAAATTTGTCATTTTATTAGCTATTTCATAACTCAACTGCTCTGCTCAGCTTTGTGAACTGGGATTATTATTTCTGTGTTCTACTGTTTCTAATTTTTGTAATTTGAGTCTTTATTTGTAGGAAAATTGCATAGGTCTTGAGATATCGTTGTCAGTACACATCTTTGGCTGAAATTTG
This sequence comes from Chauna torquata, assembly GCA_013399475.1. Lineage (NCBI taxonomy): Eukaryota > Metazoa > Chordata > Aves > Anseriformes > Anhimidae > Chauna > Chauna torquata. The sequence continues at coordinate 55,298 of VXAL01018756.1, forward strand.
CCTGATGCATTTGTAGGGTATTAAAATGTTGTTAAGCTAGATCAGCGGTCCCTGGTATGCTAGACTGGAAGGAAAAGCCTCTCTGAGCGCAACTTCATTATGTTTTCTCTCTGAAGTTCTGAAACAAATGTGTTGTGCAGCTTTTTTCTTTCAAAAACAGTGCTGCTGGTTAATGCCCTCCCAAATGCTGTTCATTTATTCCTTAGCAGGGGAAAACTGACATTTGGCTCTCATTCCTACTATGAAAGGTAAAGTTCGGTACTTTTTAGTGAGTTCTTTTTCTCAGGAAAAGTCAATTTGACCTGATACTGGATGTTTTAAAAATGTTTAGTATTTTTCTTGCTGGATACAAGTGATATAAAAATGCTAGATTCACAGTGGTGCCATCATATGTGTAACTTGTCTTTAACCAAATGCAAATGGAAGTCTGCAAACAGGAGTGACAAAACAGGAAGGATTACAATAGCTCTGGAAGGTGTACTTTTGTTGTTGCTGTTTTTTTGTTTGTTTGTTTATTTGCTTTTGCTTTTGAAGCTGCCGAGTAGCTGAGCAGAGTGCAAAAGATGGCTCAGATGGAGGGGGAGCAATGCACAGCACAGGGGAGGCCAGTTCTTCTGTGCCTGGGGTACTGGGCTGCAGAGCCAGCCAGCATCTCTGAAACAACTCTCAGCTGGGTCTGTGTGTCCGCAGCTTCAGGTGGAATGCTGCTGCATGATTAACCAACAAGCTTCAGCCAAACCAGGGAGAAAGCTTGCCGGACACTGGGGGGTGTCCTGGGGTCTGGTATGCAAGCATTTCTCCTGGATCTCTTTTATCTTTCCATGTTAGACTTCACTGCTGTGCCTGCCAAGCTGAAAGAATGGACTTCTAGGCCATTTGCTTAGGGTGGCAAAACTAAGTAAAAACTGGAAATACCTTCTGTTACTAGTAATACCATTTTGCATCTAATAAGCCAACTCAGTCATTAGTGAGCCTTAGAGGCAGAGCACTTTTCCACGTGTGGCTGTGGTGGCTTAGCCTTGGCCAGCAGCCAGGCGCCCACCCAGCCGCTCAGTGGGATGGGAGGAGAAAATAGGATGGGAAAGCCTGTGGGGCGAGATAAAGGCAGGGACATTGCTTACCAACTACTGTTGCAGGCAAAGCAGACTCAACCTGGGGAAAATGAAGTTAATTTATTGCTAAATAAAATAGATTTGAGTAGAGAGAAAGCAAAGACATTAAATCAGTTCCTTTCCATGGTGTGGCCGTGGGTGGTGGGTTACGGTCAGTACAGAACAATTTTCCCTGCCACTCCTTCTTCCTCACACTTTCCCCCACCCTGATGTGGGTTCCCCACAGGCTGTAGTTCCTTCAGGAATATCTGTCTCCTCTGGCGTGGCTACTAAGGAGTTACTTGATAGTGTTACGGCATCACGCAAGATGGGATATCGACCCCCTGTAATGGATTGTAAACTTTGCATGAGAATTGCTGTGAATTCCATGGGGGTTTTTGAAATAACATAGTATCATTTTTACCTTTTGTAAGAATGCAGAGCAATGTATTTGTGTTTGTATTGGGTAGTGTTAGGAGAGGAAGTAAAAAAGGGGAAATCTGTTGGATTAAATAGTGACTGACAACAGATTTCTTTGCTGCAGAGCTATTTTGGAGCAAAGGTGTATTCATTCACTCTTTCATATTTTTCTTTATTAAGGTGCAGTTCAGCTGAGTTTGAACTCTTTTTCGGCTTTCCATAAACTGTGAAACAGAAGGATGCAGAAGAGTATCCCCTGCCTTTTTGTACATGAGTGATAAGAGCACAATATCATTACTACAAGTTTGCTGCAAAGATGAGTTCGGAGGAGAAGAGTATATCTCCTGCTCACAAAACATCCACTCCATCACATAGAAGTGCCTCCTCTTCATCATCATCTCAGAGGGATAGGAGGCAGGTAAGGAAAGATCTAGATGTCTGTAATATCTGGTGAAATGATTCATTTATTCCTGTAGAGTGGCAATTCGTTGTCTCTGACTCTAAATTCTCTGGATGTTATCACTATAGCTAAGAACTGTTGCCTTTTTCTTTTTTTTCACTTCCTACAGTGCTTGGAAAAAAAGATTCAGAAACAACATGGGTACTAAGTGTAGTGCTGCAGCAGGAAGGAAATAATTATGTAGGCAAGTAGGAAACGAGCTCTGACATCTTTTGGGGAATGGGTTCTTTGGTAGCATGAGCCTACAGTTGCTTCAAATTGTTTTTCCTCCTGTGTAAATATCTCTTTTTGTTAATCTAACTACGGAGATGTATTATCTTTTCATAAGATTATATTTCAATTCAATTTAAATGTTATATTGTTAATCCTTTATGGAAGCACCTAACATTTTAAATATTTGGTTTACTACAAAGTTACACAAATTGCCTGTGTCATGCAATACCGGTCCAATTATGTTAGACTTCCATTATCAAGAGACTCTTGTCCATGTGGACATATCACATCTTTTCTCCAGGATCCCCCTCAGATGAGGGTTGTGTTATTCCCCTCAAAACAACCCATGCATTTCTGGTGTTTTTTTTTTTTTTTGAGGGCTGGCTTTGCAATATGCTTCCACTGTCAGTGGGTTCCCTTTGGAAGTATCAGAGTTACTATCAGATCCCAGGTTGTTACAAATGCAATGTTTAATACTGAAAATTTGATTAGAACAAAAACATACTTTGAAACTTAGATCTATGGAAACCTTCAACACTAAATCAGCTTCTGAGTTAATTTAACATCATCTTGTTTAAAAAGAACAGTACGTAATATAAGAATATAACAACTTTAAAATATTGTAAAAATATCTTTAATGCAATACTGGCTTCTTTTCAGCTTGAGAAGAAAAAGAGGCAGGAAAAGAACTTAAATTAGTGTTTGTGTGGTATACATTTACTTGAATGGCTGTAGCTTAAGAATGTTTTCCGAGCCACTTGTATGTCAGCTGGGACGCTTTGTACTCAGCTGCTGCTAAAGTAGTTTTTTTTTTTTCTTACCTGACTTGTAAAAAATTTGAAAACAAATAATTTTGATGAAAACTATAACATTTATGGCTTTGAATGTAAATACTCTCACTCTACTGTATATTTAAAATGTTAAAAAATGAAAAGAATTCTGATGCATGTTTGCTAACAGATAGGAAATGTGTCTGGAATTTTTAAAATCATTTCCATTGCCTTTCAATGAAGGCAAAAATGGTTTGCTCACAGGTGATAAATACTTTCCCTTTCATCTTGTACAGGACTTGGGATAGCTGTACTCAGTTATGTCCCAGTTAGCATATGGTCTCCTCTTAATTTTTCAGTAGTTCCTTTTGAAATCCAGAGTTTTGACATCTGTTGTTTGAAGTGTCAGTATATTTCATCTTCCTGCAGTTAAACCCAAGGAAGATGAACACAGGACTTGTGAGAGCTGCTGAGCTCAGCTAAGAGCATATTCTCTGAATATTCTTTGTCTTTAGGTAGTTTGGTTGGATCATGCAAATGAGAATGGAAAAAAATTACCTTTTGGGAATACATTTTACCATAAATCTAGTGGCTACCATATTTGTTACCATGGCGATGGGGTAGTATAACGTATACCAGTCATCATAATAAAATGGATGCTTAACTTTCAGTACGTATTTGGTCACTGAAATGTGAGGCATGATTTTAAAATAAACCTGAAGAGGCTGATGGTGTGATGGTGCGTCTGGAGCTATCTTGGATCCAGTAATGTCTGATGATGCTTAACAAGTATGTTTAGGCAAGTAAATGTGGACTGGAAAGGCTACTGCCAGGCATTCATTTTTTTGCCTTGGTGTTCTTAGTGTTGCAGGCAGACAAATACCCAGGAGAATGAATGGATGGGCAATTTTCTTCTGCAGCTACAGCGAGCAGTACAGCATGAGATGCAATGATATTATACCCAAGGAAGTAAACATACGAATGTTTCCTTTGCGCATATTCTTAGATGCAGCAAATCACTCAGCTTCTTCGTGCCATCTACTGTAACATTTGTATATCTAATTTCTTTCCTCAGTCATGACATTATTGGTATACATTTTGCTTTTTATAGGATTTCCCTGAAACATAATGATAGTTGGAGTTGTAGGGGATTTTCTTTTGAGGGCTCTTGGTTTTTGCTTTGAAAAGCCTTCAAGATTCTTAACTGCCTCCTTGAAATCTTTGTAGGAGCTGGGAGAAAAGCACCCTCCTTGAAAGGGTAGTCTGTATGGATATGGGAAGTGATATGACTGGGTAAAGTGTCAATGTAGCTTTCATTGTCATATGTGAGGATAACAATTGATATTTCTAGATGGTTAATGACTGAAATCTTCTCATCGTATAATTCTTGTCAAAGTCACTCCAGCAATTATGGAACAGTTTCACAATAAATTATGGTGCAGGAGGCTGAATGAGTGTGAACATGAGTATGATAAATCATCGCAGTGAGAGTGGAAAACACTGTGCTGTATATAATGCTGGCATTTTAATGTAGCTTTCTTATTTGTGCAATATACATCACCTCAGAGAATTAGCAGTCAGCAAAAGGTTTGACATTGCCAATTTGCAGCCTCCATGACTAAGTAATTGATAAATGAACAGTGTACTGAAGCCAGCAATAGCCAAAAAACTGTGTTCAGATTTTTGTCATCATTGGAACTTTAGCGTCATTTGTTCTTGTCAAAATTTTGGTTAATTTGGATGATCAGACCGGCCTAGGCCCAACTCATGTTGTTTAACCCCCAAGCTGGGCACAGCTGCAGGGCAGTTGTGTTGTCCTAATGGGAACACTGTAGAGAGGAGCTGTTGCAGGGGCGTAGAGCCCCGTCATTTCCAGTGTCAGGGCCACTGGATCTCCTGAGCAAAACCAAGAGTCCCCATACAAAACTGAACATAAAAACTGCAATTCTAACAGCCTTTTTTTGTGGGCTATGCTGGAGAGGGAGGTTCTTGTTCTTCGTTCCTTGTGAAACTCTGAAAAGGCTAGTCATGTTCTGTTGTTTCACAAATTGGCGGAAAGCTAACGCTGTTTTTAGAAAGTACAGCTGAATATCATAAAGTCATATGTTGTGCATTCGATCTGATGATTGTGAGCTCTTTATGAATATTCCATATTTTAGTTATTGACCAAGTATGCAAGTCATACTTCAGACTGTAATATGTTATATATTCACTGCAAAGCATAGGCAGTAATTTTGTGCTGAGAATGCAGAAAGAAGCAAGTAGGCTATCAGGTTAACACTGTGCAGTTTCGTAAATTGGGGCCTGACCCCAGGCTATTAAACCTGCAGTCACAGAACAAAGAGGGAGTGATACAGGAGGAGAGTAATAATGAAATTGTGAACAAAGGCGAGAATTTGACTTCTGACCACCATCTAAAGGGTAGCTAATACATGATGTAAAGTGGATTTAGCAGTGTCTGCTATCTTAAATGTGAGGATTTCCCTTCTAATGTCTCAGTTTTCTTTTTGGTCTTTTAGGAGGCATAATCAGCTATTATCTCTTTATCCCTCTGTTTCTCTCTGTCAGGTTGCTGTTTCAACAAAACCTTGGTTCTTTTCCCACACAGCAAACACAAAAGTAGAAGAGCTTTTAGTCCTATTGCATTTAGCCTTGTATGGTCACCTTTCTACTGGGAGAGCTTTCATATTCCAAATGAATATTGTCTTTCAGCCATATGTGAAGGCTGAAAGGTAGGACTTTGAAGGAAAAAGAGAGGAGATTTTCTAGAGCAGCAATCATCCACTTTTTAGATTTTAATGTGGTTTTTTAGCTTTCTGTAAGAGTAATATTGACTAATAGGAGAAGGGTATGTACTCAAGGGATGCAGAAAGGACTGAGTTTGGACTGAAGATGTTAACCTGGCTCTGAAATGAAGGAGAAAGCACGATTCCAAAGTCAAGACTCTGATCATGCCTAGAGGTCCGTGCTGGAAAATACCTAGTTAGCTTTTTGTAACCACTGTATTTTAGTTGACAAAGTAGTCTCCTGAAAGCAGTTTTTCCTAAGGCAAGTATCCCCATTTTATAGGAATAAAGGCTTTAATGATGATGGAAGGATAGAGTCATTTGTCTGCAGCAACCTTAACCAAACCTTAGTTTATAGAGTAACTGGAAGACTATAAAAAAAGTTATTGCAATAGGTGAATCTGGAGGTGAAATGTATAGTATATGGAAAAAAAAGAAGGACTAGTAATTGTTACTTGGATATAGGGATGCAGTAGAAATCCAGGCCTCTCACTGGTAGGCACTATGTTAAACATATAATAAAAGGCAGGTGCTAGCATAAAATGTTGATTAGATGGGACAAACATAGATTAGAAGGAGAAAAAGAAATACAGAGAGTTGACTTGACTGTTGTCTATTTCATCAACTAATGATACAGCATAATGAGAAGAGATGTGTGTGAAAGGAAAGTGCCATAGGCTCTATGACAGTTCTAGAGTTTCCCCCGTTTGGCTAATGTTGAGAAGAGTAAAAGGAGAATTATGAAGGGAAGTCTCTTCACTAAGAAAAATGCCATCATGTTTTTGGAAGAAAGGTTTCTATTATATCTAGTTGTAGTTTTCATGGAGAGAAGCTCAGTAGAAACCCAGTAGCAGTGGCCCAGAAATAGTTTCACTGAGCTGCAGTATACCTATGCTCATGTGCTTAAACAGCTCCTGAATGTTCTATGAAACTGAGGACTGAAAGAGGAAATGAGGAGGGAGCCAGAATATGGAAATCAAAGTTAAAATGCTGAAGCAGTTCTTTTTGTGGACCCTTGATGTAGGAGTAGAAGAGGAGAGAGCTTGCTAGCTGTAGATGTACAGTTGGATAAAGAGCTGTTGTGACTGAAGGTCACAATAGTTCATGTATCATGTAGTTTAGCTGAAGACCATAGTAATCAAGGTGATACTTATGGAATCTCCTATCCAAAACAGATGCGGTACGCCACTGATAGGTGAAAATTGTTTTTTTATAGTGTTTTTTAATAGGGATTTCAGCCACTAGTGCTTTTTGCTTGATAGGGTAGAATGGCAGGGTGTACACACCACCATGTGCACAGGTCCATCTTGGTTGCTGGAGACTGAAGTCATTTGAAAGAGCCTCTTTTTTCATTGCCCTATTTCATTTAGCATTTTTGGTGCTTTTTCTGGGACACTCGGAGTAATTGGATGTGTGAGAGTTGATGAAAGGACAGGAGAGTTGGTGAAAGGGGTGTTCATGCTTGTGTAGTTTAATTTTTTGGTTTTAGTATATTGATGAGTTATCTCAAACTCAACTTTTTCTTTATGACCAGTTGTGATCAATAACACAATATCAGGGACATTTTTCTGGCTCCATTGTAGATTTCTACCTCGTGAACAATGACAATATTGTTGATTGGCCTGCCATGCCTGTCTTTCTGTTCAGTGTGCCTCAGAAACTGTTGCTCATACAAGATTGCAATACCGTGTAACGTCATATATTCCATATGGAAGTCTGACGACATTTATATCCCTTCTTTATTCTTTAACTGGGTAGAAACCTACACTCTTGCTCACTGCTGACATCCCAGTGTGACATCTGTGAAAAAATTCTTAATGGTTACCTGTAAATTTTGTTTGCTCTTGTCTCTCCATGACTTCAAAAGAAAAGAAGGCAAAGACAGATGGTTGTCCAGTAGCCAGTATACAGACCTGAAAACAGGGAGCTTTATTCCTAGCCTTGTGCTGTAACAGAGTGTAGACTTTTATGAGCCTTTTTACTTCTCAGTAGTTTAGGAGAATTATTTCAGTAATAATAATTACTAATCTCTTTGAGTTTCAAATTGAAGATGCTACTAAATGCCAAGTACTGTTGTTGCCGTGGTGTAATTCTCTTTTGCTCTCTCTTTCCTAATTAACTCTCTTCAGATAATACAGATGAAGCAGCATTAGAGCAGGAAGTGTTAAATAAATACTTTAAATGTCTGCAACTCACTGGAGCAAGCAAATCTTCTGAGGGAGCCAAAGAATGAAGTGGCAAAATTGGTAACAAAAACATGCAATTATTCTTTAAATCAGCTAACTGCTGCTACTCTACAAGTCTTTTTGATAATTCTCTGCATTTAATACAGTCTGAAAATGTTCATTATGTTCAGAAGGTAGTGGCTTTTATTTCAGTGTCTGAAAAAATGTCTGAAATGATGAATAGAGTAATTTAGGAAGCTATAGGACACCTCTGTGAACGTTCAATGCCATAGCACTTGTCTTAAAGAAAATCATAACTTTCAGGCCTGTTAGATTCCTTGTCCATCACTTCAGAGGATAACAGTGAACTTAATCCATGGGTAAATGTCTACAAGTGTTACAATCAGATCTTCAGAAGAAGGTAAGAACCCAAAGTGAAGCTTTTTGGACTATGAGTTTTAGACAGGAGTAGGAACTCAAGTATGTAAGACTCGGAGTGAACTGGGGCACATGGACCCTGGAGGTGAGGCAAGTGTCCCCCAGAACAGACGCTAATGGGTGCAGTGAAAGCTTGAGGAAGTTCTGCTCCAGTGCTGGGCCTCCCCAGGAGCAGGGGCTTTTGTTACAGATTGGCAGCACTGCATACCTGGGAACCCTCATTTCGTGCCTTTATTTCTACATTGAATTTACAGGACAGATGTATGGCAACAAGAAGATGCATGTCCGTGTCTGTCTGCACTGGATGGGCCCTCACCAGTCAGCAGATATTTGGATCACAAGTGCCCCTGCACTAGGTAATATCTGTAGTGATGTGGAGACAAGAACTCCCAGAGTATAATCCTGGCAATTAATAGCAGGGAGATGCTGCCTGTTTCTAAGGAAGACTTGGCATTAAAGCTGTTGAAGAAATAGAAGGGGCTGGAGCAGTGAAGGAGAGACAGTCTAGGCTGGTCTAGAAGGCATGCTGGCACAATGTGAGAAACAGGCTGTGCAGGAGAATGGATCTAGTTCTTGACAGTGATAGCATACATGCTGTGCTGTCCCGTGGGGCCATGTGTGCACATTGTCTGAGCCTCACCAACATGGCTGTTGGAGTTATCTTGTCTCTAGGAATGCTTCACAGACTATGAGGGGGACGCTGAGGTTCATGTGTCAGCCATGAAGAGAGATTTCTTTTTTTAAAGTGTCAATTTGATTAGGAATGGTCTATGCAGCTATATTCTGTTACAAAACCCAGGAAATTGCTCACATAAAAGCTCAGTTATCCATGCAAACTAAGATAGATAATTTAAAGTGGGGTATTTTTAGAACGTGGTCACTCCTGCTTTCCTCCTGTCTCATTTTTTTCTCCTCTGCCATGCATGCACCTACATGGGCATGTCTCCCTTCCTTTACTTGGGAATACAAACTAAAAGGTCAGCTTGGACTTAAATAAATAAATAATAATAAAAATGTTACACAATTCAAGTGTCTTAAAACACTGATTGAGATTATCGTAGTACGCACTTGATCCAAAATGGGCTGTTGAGGGTTGATTAGGAATAAGTGCATGTACACACACACATGTACACACACGAGTACTGAGGAGAGAAGTGCAATGCTTTTGAAGTGACATTTATGGTTTCCTGGAAAGAAAGGGAAGCATGATTTTGTTTTCATTTCCTCAGTGTAGAGAAAAGACAAAAGTGAAAAGAAGATGGGAGTGATGGCAGGCATGGTATGAAGGCTTCTGTTTTCAAGACACTCATGCAAGTTTGGGAGGTTCCACGTTCACGACATACAAATATATTGGACAGAATAAATGTGTGCGTTACTAAAGCTATTTGCTCTTCTGACATCTCTCTGTTTTTAGTAAATACTTTATCCTGACATTGAAAATGAAGCTGTTAAATCAAAAATGTTTTTTTTTCCTTCTTTTTTTTTCTCTCATAGAAAAAGATTTCAGGTAAAATAAAAAATGCTGATCAAAGCATCTTTTTCAAAGATTTTTTTCTTTTCATAACTCCTCGTATTATTGTAGTGCAGATATGAAAGGTTAAATGATACTGAGAGAATCTAAGTAGATAGCTTACACGAGGATGTGAAACAGAGCCCCAGGAAGAAAGGGCTTTCTTTTTCTGAACCTATGCACTTTTTTAGGTGAATGTCCAACTTTATGGCCTTTGATTTGTTTTAACTTAGACTTGCTTGCAGCCATTTATTAGAGTGAAAACTGCATATATTTTCTGCAGAAAGCCATTCAGCATGTCTAGAATGCTTGTATTAGTTAACAAATTAACATAGCAAGGAATTTTCTTGTGTGTGTGGGATATTGTTTTCCCTCCTTTTCTTTTACTACATCAGCATTAATAAAAAGAATTTCTAGTCTGGGACTGTTTGGAGAAATATGAAACCTTTTAATTGCAATTCTTCAACAGTCATAATAAAGCTTTGTATCATAAGCAAACATTTAAATTCTCTCTGTCAGATATTGTCAGTTTATCTGTTTGCTCTGTTTTGAGATAAGCTTGTCGAAATCTAAAGTGCGAAAGAAGAAAGAATCAGGCTGCGACTTGGTAAGTCACCCCAAGCCCACTGTCACTCTAGCTTAGATTAGTGTTACGATGACAGCTCTTCTCTGCTTTGCCCAGTTCTGTTAATGCTTCCCCCTAAGAAGCTCGTCAGAAGAGCAAGAGATTACTTCTCTTCAGTTTGTCAAAAAATTCCTTTAAAAGCAAAGGATTCTTTGTTTCCAGAGGCTAAAAACATTAGTGCGTAACAATCCAAAACCGGAGTTCCATAAAGGGCTGATGGAGGGCTCCTGAGCAAACAAGTCCTTGACATTTCTGTAATACAAGAAGTGTTTATTTTGCATATCGCAGGAAAGAAGTCAATACCTACATACCTGTATATTATTGATATGGTGCAGAACTGCTGCTTACATATATCTATCTGTCTTTCAGTAAAAAGGTTACAAAGAGACAATGTTTAAGGATTGAACTTTTGCTCTTAAGCATGTTTCTGTACAAGACGAGCATGTGTTACAGGAGAAAAACCAAGATTAACTACATGTGTTACTCATAAAGTATTGTTCTTTGTCTGTTGAAGACAGGTATGGAGCGGTGTCAATAGGAGAGACTGAGGATGAAAATAGGACCATGATTGTTTTAGACAGAGAAAAAGCTAGAAGAAAGAAAGGAGAAATACAGTGATGGAGGCATAGTTACTTTGCTTTGTATTCACCCTTCTCTCACAGTGGTATTCAGGACTCTGTCTTTATTCCAACATCAGCAGAAGGAAAGCCAGAGCCATCTGAGAAGTAGCCTAAGATAAAAGCAAGTTTGAAGTTTATTCCATTTGCAAATAAGATTGCAGACGAACTCAGCATATATCACAGCGCTATTTAAAATGTGGCAAAAACTGCATCTAAATCGGTATTTACTCTATTACTACTGCTGCATTTCAGATAACTGGAGAATACTGTTTTTAGATGGCAGAAAGTGATTAAGCATTACACTTCATATGAAACAGTATTCAAATATAGAACACAGGTCTGTGCAGGGGTAGCTAGATTGTAGAAAGAATGCCAGTGTATAGCAGATAATAAAAGATGCACTAATTTGTCCTTTGGATTAAAACAAACAAACAAAAAAAACCACCACCAACTAAAAACAGAGAAAAGCTCTGTTTTACATTGCAGTCATAGAAGAGTGTCTGTCTACATCCTGTGGTTATGGACTGTTGAATGGTGCTGTTGAAGACTGCTGAATGCTGCAAGTGAGGAGAGTGACCCACCAATCCTTTTTCATTAATTGATAGCCATGTTGTGCATATTTTTGAACTAAAGAGAGTCTGAATCCGATATGAGCGATAAATTCCTCACCAGATTGTCTTTTTCTTGAAAAATAAATAAATTATGAATTAGAGAGAACTCATTGTATTAAATGTAATTAATTCCATTAAGTAATTAAGCAGCAAAACAGAAAGGGAGGCATGAGTGCCAGACTTGTCCTTCACTGGATTTCCTATCTCTACTTACCCAATGTCTCTCTTCTTTCCTTGCCTTCCCTTTGAAAACACACTCAAATGTCTTTTCTCTAAAGAGAAAGTCACATTCAGTTAAGCATCATTAGGGTCTTCAGCCTCTGTGGCCTGATGGAGACCAGATGCTGAATGTGCTAGCATGTATTCAGGTGGTCGAGGTGGATGGGTCACTGAACGATTCACTGAAAAACAAAATTGTCATGTAGAGCCAATTACGTAGAGCCAAGATATCTAGAAAGATGCTGTAAAATACGTCTTCCATTCTTGCCCTCCAGAGAAGGCAAGAATATGAAACATCATATCATTATTCTCTCAATCAGCTTCCTTCTCCCTCACGTGTCTTTGGGAAGCAACATGAAATAAACAGGACAGAATCAGCATTTAGGTTCACGACGAATAGGCTTCTTAGGGACACATTGGAGCAGATTTGTCATCACTACTATAATGTATGCTGTAAATAATCTCAAAGTTGAAGGAAGCTTTGTAGTTAGGAGTTAGATTTAGCAATGGGATTACAAAATGGTTTCAGTCAAACTCATAGTCATGTTGAATTAATTTCCAATAGCTGCCGGCATTTTCCACCAAGACAAGAAGTCAGCAATAGCACATACGTAATCCTGAATCATGGGGGAGGCCTGGAACTGGGCAATGCAGATGTGCAACAGTCTGCCTGTACTCTTGGGATGAGAAGAGTGAGTGTTCCAGGCTGGCCAGTACATCTGGATTCATGGATTAGTCACTCCTCTGTTCATATAAACAAAACCCAGAAACTGTATTGATCTGCATCTTTCTTCCTGTCAGTTTTTAACTGCTTCCTTTACTGACTCTATTTTTCTTGTTAAGACCAAAAAACTTGATAATAACTTTCAGATCTAAATAATTTTTCTTTCTGTGGTGCTAAATAGGTAAAGAAACTCCTGCATTATAAAAATAGCTGCTTTTCAAAATGTCAAATAATTGTGTAATTTCTAGCGGTAATTTTGCAGAAATATAACATACATTAATGGAAAACATTTTGCACCAAATAATGTCTCTTAATATTATTCTAGAGACATGTCACAAATTTAAAGGAAGTATTTTGTGTTAACGTAATGGTGGTTATGACAGAATAGAATTTGGAAAGCAGATATTTACAGAAAATGAGATAGCATTTCTTGAAGCGAGGAGTGTAAAGAAGGCAATTTTATTCTAGAAGTGCTCATTTTCTGATTTCCAAACAAATAGTTGAAAAAGTCAGCATTCATTAAAGTACTGTTAGCTAATAATGTATTTCTCAACTGAAGTGGAACTGTAATAACTGAGGGCTGATTTGAAAAAAAACAAAAACCCACACACAAAAACCTTGCCTTAAAATCATGTGGTTGAAAATATTACTGGAAATCTGGCAAGCCAGGGGCTGCTGGGTTGCTCCACTCTAAATATTTTACAAAATGAAATTGCAGTTATGTAACAACAAACTGCATTGGCTGCTACATGCAAGACCTTCAGAACATCTGTGTTGGGCATTGCTCCATCTCAAGATGGAGGGCTTCCTGCCTGCCAAACAGAACTGGCAAGAAAGTTGGGAATTGTCCTGACTGTGATAATCAAGAGGCATTTTAATCTTCCTTGGAAGAACAGATTTAGGGTTTATTGTATATTGTTCAAATCTGATGCTGTGTGTAGAAATGTAGCATTTCATCTGTTCAATGAGATAAATTTATCATCGTTTTTCATTTTCAGTTTTTCACCTTGTGGTGCTCAGCTCAAATGAGTATATTAAATTTTTCAACGTGGAATGTAGGAACTTGTGCTAAATAAACACAACCCTTTTCTTATCTGCCTGGTAGTGGACATTGAGCTAAATAATGAAGTTTGTCTTTCTTTGATAAAGCAGAAGACTTCAAAGCACAGATGACAAAGCTCTTGCTTGTTGGCCTTGGGGAATGTGGCAGGTAGCATAACGCTGCTACTTTGCCTCATTCTTCACTGTAAAAGTAAATTAAAAGTAACTGAAAATAAATGCCAGTTATTGTTGCACAGTGGCAGGGATGCTTATTAATCTCCACTGACAGCAGAGGCAGTCCCCATATTTTCCTTGTTCGGTCACATCTGCAAATTGAAAGAGAACAAGAAGGGTCTGTGAGTCACTCTGCAGCAAGATGCAGCCTATGTTATATGTGCATTTATGTGAATAGCTATGTTTATTCTAATTTACTTTGGTTATGGTCCTTATATACTTAGTTTTCTGTATGAACGATAACATTTAGTCTTCTGTTTAAATGTGTTTTTATATCCCTGATTGTTTCTGCTCTCACTTGTACCTGTGTAATCTCTTCTTCAGTGCACGTAAAGAAGCTTAACTGTAAACAAAAATTTAATTGTTGTTTCAGTTGAGAAAAACTTATTACCCTGCTTGGAGAACTGTAATTCTGATAGTTTATCATTGTGCTACATGTGCTAGAAATGAAACGGTTTTATATCATGCCACAGAGGTACCACTGATGTACTGTGGTAGAATACCAAGTAATAGCATGAGAAGTAGCAAAATTTCACCAGAGAACAAAATGCAAATCCAAGAAGGCAGGATGTGGTTGTTTTTTCCCAACCTGTAGCAAGAATGCTTTTTCTTTTAGAAAATATGAATAAAACTTTTCTGGAAAATGGGAAGACCTTCTTAGATGTCTTTTTTTTTTTTTTTAGGAATGTTTTTTCAAGACTGATTGTGAAATGTATTTCACATTTGTACCAGACTGTAAAGATCCAAAATTTTGTAGTACTGTCATATGTAAAAACAGCTGTAACAGTTGAAAGTTGTTTTGCTCCATAAATGTTCACCAGCAATGCCTGTCAGAGTCTCAGCAGAGACCCAGTAACTGG
>VXAL01018756.1:80099-122658 GCA_013399475.1 Chauna torquata
CAGTGCTTAGTCTGACTACAGGTTTTATTTTTTATGTGGCTTTATATTAAAATGTTCCTAAAATGGGAAAACACATCAACACCAGATATTTTTCTGTTAAATGTAGTGAAGCGTATGATACTACCAAATTCTTACCGTGCTTTTTGGTTTCAGATACAGAAAGGCAAAGTACATGGGAGCATCGATGTAGGTTTATCAGTTATGTCCATTAAAAAGAAGGCTCGCAGAATAGACCTTGACACAGAAGAACACATCTATCATCTGAAGGTAAAAAAAACGGTGCAAATATTTGTTCTCTTTCCATCCACAGTGGAAATAAATAATTATAATTTAAAAAAAAAAACAGTGTAAGACATGGGAAAGAGTAAATATTTTGAGTACCTTCTTGATAGTGAGTTTTTTTCTAGGTGAAGTCTCAGGATTTGTTTGATGCTTGGGTTTCAAAATTACGCCACCACCGATTGTACCGTCAGAATGAGATTGTGAGATCTCCAAGAGATGCTAGCTTCCATATATTCCCTTCAGCCTCTACTACAGAGTCTTCACCGGCTGCTAATGTATCAGATGGGAAGGTATGTAGTGTTCTTTTGTTGGAAACTCATGCCTGCTGGGCTTGCTCATGTGCAGTTTCAGTGGGCTCTACTTGTAATACCAATAGAGAGAAGTATCTGCTGGGGGAACCAATGGCCAACAAAAAGCCGGGAGCATGCAGCTGAAAGGCTGTCTGATTTATCCGTACTGTAGCCTTCATTAAAGGGCTACTGTAGAGATCCTGCAAAGAATTCACTATCTCCAGAACAATTTGCACTGGCCTTTGGCATTGGGGATAGTTTTCCCTCTACTGTTTCATAGTATTCTTCCTCTTTAACAACAGCTTTTCTAAGTTAGCAAACACGGTTTGCTTGTGAGGTCCTTGGTTTAGTTCTCCAGCATGCTGTACAGAAAAACCTACATCTTGGGGAGGTATATAATCAAATCACAGATGCCACTGAAATCACAATGCACATTTTATTTTTTTTATTCCAAAGTAGTACGGTGTTTCCACTGGCGGAGCAACACATGCAACAGTAAATGTAAGCATTTTATTATGCCTTAGGTACAACAAAATAGCTTCCCATGGCAGTCTCCTATACCTTGCAGTAACAGCCTTCCTGCAACTTGCACCACTGGTCAGAGTAAAGTAGCAGCCTGGTTGCAGGACTCGGAAGAGATGGACAGATGTGCAGAAGGTTAGTCTTTACCTTTTTGTGCCTTGCTTTTTCAGCAAAACATGTTGTTGAAATAAGATACAGTCAATGAAGGTGGTTAAGTTGCATCTTTACATGCACATGAGGGAGCTGTTCAGGTAATTAGATGCTTGTGGTGGAAACTTCCCTCTTTGCATGTGTTGGGATGTTGCTTTTTAAATTCATTTTAGTAATCTATATTATCTTTATGGATATCATTGTTAAAAGTACAATCAACTTTTGAGGTCCAGTCTTGTTGCTGACTCCCATAGAAAGAACAAGTGCTCAACATGGCTGAAAATAAGGCTATTAGATGCCTTACTACTAGAGTTTTGGGCATTTAACTTTCATAATTCAATAAAATGCCAATGATGGACATCATGGCAAAAAGAAGTCTGAACTGAAGCATCTAATGTATTTTTGTTTTGTATGTTAGATCTTGCTCATTGTCAGTCAAACCTTGTGGAACTCAGTAAACTTCTTCAAAATTTAGAAATACTACAGAGAACTCAGTCAGCACCGAATTTCACAGACATGCAGGTAAATATATTTGATATTTATCAAATCATGTTAAAACATTTGTTCTTTGTGTTAAGGGAAGTATAAAGATGTTGTCTGTTAACTTAGAATGATTTTCTGAAATCATAGTAACTCTTGGATGAAAAGGTTATCTTAATCATGTGTAATAGTGTTTCATGTGTAAACCAGTAAGACGTATTAATTTGAGTTAAATGGGATGAATCAAATGATTAAGTCATTTGCAAAAGCAGAACTAAGAACTATTACAATAGAAATATACATACACATTGAAATTATATTTAAGGAGATGTTTTTGTGCTGAGTAAGATACTGTTTCTAGTTTTTAAGGAGTGGAGACCCAAACCCACCCGAACCCTCAAAGATGAAGCACATTGCATGTTCTAGAAAAAAGGGCATAGTCACAAAGGTCCCAAGGGTTGTACCATTTCCCAGTTCAGGGTGAGTTTTCCTCTTGACCGCAAGAAAACAACAGCAGATCCTAAATCCTAAATACTTTCTACCTTTTTCACTCAGCTCCCTTGAGTATGCAAATCTCCCAGTGGTGTTGATGCACTGGAAAGTCTGGTTCCAATGAGGTAGCGAGACTTAGCATTGATTTCAGGAAGAGGTGAACTCTGCATTTTTCTGAGTAGTAACAGAACAGAAATCCATGAGGATTTCAAAATCTGGTCCTAAATATTGTGCACTATGAAGAAAGTATACCAATAGTTTTGCTAAATAAATTAAATACACCATTTGTTTATACAAGTGTATGGGTAGCTACAGCTGGTTATTGCTGTAGTTGCGAGCCCTGGCGGCAGCAGCATTCTTTTCCTCACTTTCTAATTTGTCAATGTCTAACACTATGATTCTTTACTAACTTGGTGTGCTTGTCTGTGTTGCTTGTGTCAACGTTATAGTACTTTGTCGCTTTTAACTATTTGTGTAATGTAGGCTAACTGTGTAGATATTTCAAAGAAAGACAAGAGGGTCACGAGACGATGGAGAACAAAAAGTGTCAGCAAAGATGCAAAAATTCAACTTCAGGTACTGAATGCACAAAGTTTTCTTTTTCGCTGTACATTTAGATTAATTTTTAAGCATGAACTGATATATTAACTGGAAGTAGGAAGTCAATGTACTGTCTCTTTTGGTCTTGATGATGTAAATTAAATCTCAGTTCGTTGTTTAAAACCTAGGCAAGATAGTGAAAAATGTGTTGATTTTACTTTCATTCATATGAAAACATTGCCATCTAGGGAAAGGAGGAGAAGCCGAACACTAGTTAATTAAAGTGCAAAAAAGGCAATATGCATGCAGCACACAGGGATACTGATGTTCCATCTCAAACTTTCCAAGACGAGCAGTTGAACAGGTGACATCAAGATAAAAGCAGAAAACATGAATGAAATACTAAACATACCAGTTGTCTTTGTTAAAACCTATACTAGGAATGTTACCGATTGGAAGTATTCTCACAAGCCCTCTTTTATAGAAAAGGCTTCTACGGGAACAAATTGAATAAACCAAAAAATAAATTACATGAAGAAAAAAGAATTTACCCCATCCTGCCTGAATGGGATGGGGTAAATTAGAGCCGAAAAGTAAAAGCACAGAAATAAGCACACAAAGCTTGTATTGCTGCTAGATCCAGGATGTCTTACTGTGTTTTGTCAGAAGTAGTTGTGTGTTTTGAAGCCTAATCCAAAAANAAGACTATAGTCAACTGACTTCAGGAGCTAACAATCACCATTGTGCTGTCTGCTGCAGAATAAATAAATGTCAGCAACTTCTAATACATTTAAATTCCTTGAAATTCATGCAAACTTTGAAAGCCTTTAATATGTCCCCTAGAGACACAATAAGGAGTTTTCTGTGACTCAGAGACATAATAAGGAGTTCTCTGTGACTCATTTAAGATTGACAATCTTAAGGAAAGAAGAAATTGTAGTTGCACCGGCTTTCTGATTGCAGCTGTTGTAGGTGACTTTTCTTTCTACCAGTTATACTAGATAAATGACAACAGGTTGAACAATAAAGCATCTGTTAGGTTTTAAAAGCTTTATTAATGAAGGAATTTTGGTGATTGATGTCATACCCTATTACCTGCATTTGAAGGATCACTGTGTTTCCCTGCTACTGAATAACACAAGCTACTAATAAATACCAGGAAAATGGATGCAAGTACTTGGTGCCTGTGAAAAGACAGAGTCAACACTGTACGTTCTGCTTTCATACCACAGTGGTCTCAGAGAAATTCCTCTCCACAAAAAAAGATGGAAAAATGATGAAAGATGTCAATATATGATGACCTAGTGGGGGTCATGAGGAATTATGAGTCATTCCCGTGTTGCCTGCACCTTGCCAAAGTGACACCAGGCTGGGCTTCCTGTGGGAGACTGTCATTTTGGCACCTGACTCTCAAACTGCTGTTGATGACTTGGCAGGTCTTCTGCCCCAGCTCCTGAAATTCTCAAGTATGGTGGATTTGCAGATTCCTCTGAGAGAGTTCATGTGCATGGACTGCTCTACTTGAGTCTGTCACTGCAGGGGAGATAATGAGCTCTGCTTAACCTGTGGCAGCATTAAGTCCTGGCAAAATCAATGCTGGAAATATAAAGCTTATTTTATTAGAGCAAAGTATTAAATTACTGATGACTGATTTACAAATTAATTTGCAGGGAAACAGAAACAATAAAATGATTCTAAATTATGTGCAAGATGAAGACTCCTTTTTGACTTCTCTGGTATCTTAACTAGCATGATGGGCTCAATACATTGTTTTTTTTTCTGTGCAAGATGGCCTCACTCTGACTCATGGTGTTATTCATAATTAGGTCATGTTGCCATTCCACTAAAATGTGGATTTCCTCACATGCCTAGGTGTTTTTTAAGCTTGCTGTCCCATTTTGTTCTTTTGTTAGCCATTCCTTATAGCTTCATTGTCCTTCCTTGTAGGTCGTTTTTTCAAGGCTACTCCAGCTTTTTATAAACTATTCATTGGGACATCTACTACTTAGAATCATTTTGTTTAATTTGTGATTGTTTCTTCTTGGAGTCTACACATGATTTGCTGTTAAATGGTTGACAGATTTGATACCAAGAAAGCTTTTGTTGTACTTTTCCTTTCCCTATTCCTCTATACATCTCATTAGTTTTCTGGGATAATGCTAATACTAATATGCTAACTTCCAGCTAGTTGCAGTATTAATTCCTTTTGAAATACTTGCACCAATTTCTTTTAGAGTGAGCAATTATTAACTACCATCAAAAGAGCCTCTGGAAGTATGACGTTGACAGCCATCCTTCCGGGGAGCATGAAAATTAGGGAGCTCTGTAAATAGGTGCCCTGTTCACAGGTAACGGGGAACAATGCTGTAATTTTTGCTAGCTCTGTGTCCACTGCATAAGATGCAAGGAGAGAATTCTCCCATCAAGATTCTGTATTGTACTCATAACGAGTTAGTAAGATAGCTTTTGTATACCTGGTAACACATTTCTAGAGTATGAGTGTTAGGTGTATAAAGTGTTTATAATATACTTTTTATTGTGAGAACAAGTCTGGCTACTTGTTTTGTTTCGTGCAAATATGTATTTACCATTTAGGTATAGCAGTTCTTTAGACACTTAACATTGCTCACACAGTTAATCCCCCTGATGAGAGTGGGGTTGCTCCCCTAAGAAGAAATTAACCATAGCATGTGCATCTACATTTGTAGGTTTGGGGGTTTAGTATTGCTGAAAAAACAGCTTAATTCACAGGCCTTTACTCAAAAGAAAAATACTCGGACTGCTTCTCTGATGGAGGATTGCTTATATAGGGAGGGTTTTTTTTGTTTTTAAAAAGTCTATTTAAAAAATGTCTTAAAAAAATAATCTGCGACAACAGATTAGTTGATCTGTATTCGTTCATTTTACAAATGATGGTTTTGTACAAAAACTGACTTTTTTTTTCTTTGGGTAAAAGACTAATTTATCATTGTTATGATAGTCTAAAGATCTTCAAAGGAAGAAAAAAATAAAATACTGCTGAATAGTGCAACTGAACAAAATGAGCTATCATTGGTTTGATTTCCCTTAATGCTCAGAGTTGTAAAGTTCCAAGACTGATTGAAAGGAGGGTAGAGGGAGAATTTGTTTTACAGAAGAACTATTTAGTACAGAGCGACCTGAAAAGTCAGCTTGCTGTACTGAGGATTTCAACTCATAAGCAGAACCAGACCCAAAGACTAGGTTACCACCTTTTCCCTTAATAAGTACTCATTTATATGTTACTGATCATAGCTCAGATTATTACCTCACTTTATATTGTGTTTGGGTGGTGGTGGTTCTGCAGAGCTCATTGTTCCAATTTTAGTAATGTGTACCTGTGTTCAGAGTCTTGCAGATTTTGAGTGCTTAATACATATATTTGTGCGTCTCTTTCTCTGTACGTGTATGTATAAATTCATATATGTCCTGTCCCTATTAGTTATGCAGTAATATTCTTCTAAACTCTTATTCAGAGGATAGACGTACTTCTGTAGAACACAAAGAGCTTTACATTCTGCATATGATGCAGTCTCTAATGAAGTTGGTACTCTCTGTTTTAGAGATTATTTGCATGTTTTTTAACATGACAGCTTTCAAAAAAGGTGCAAAGCAAGACTTCTCTTACTGCCATAATTAGACAACCCTCCCACAGTCAGTAGCACTGCCAGTAGCATCGACCAGAGAGTGGAGGGTATGGCCTTTCTCAGATGCGCCAGCCCTACAATAAGGGAGTGTTACAGGCTCAAAGAGCAAGAAACTTCAGCTAATAATTGAACTACAATATCCTGTTCTTCAGCATGACATCCATGTGTCCAATCTTATACCATTGTTATTTCTAAGGTGGCTAGGCTGCTTTCAGAAAACGTGAAAATGTATATAAATTTAAAAATACTGAAGTGGCTGTAGATGAAGATATAGGGGAAGAAGAATGTAAAGGAATTGAAAATTGTTTTATATAAGCAGAAAGGTGGCTTTTTTAGTCTTACAAACTCTTAAAATGACTTCGAAATAGTGGCATTTTGTTCAGACATTAAATAGAAGGACTTTATGATAGGTGTGGAGCTCTTCAGTATTAGGCAGACTTGATTTACCATGTACTTGACTTTGATGTACAATGATGAATTTTTTTAAAAGTAAAATAAAAGTGAAATTAGGCAGGATGAGGCCACAAGTTAGGCATGCAGAAAAGGAAATAGTTGTTGGAATACTTAGTTTTCGTTTGTGCTGCTTTATCTGAGATTTTTCATTGCTTTGGAAGGCAAGCCTTTAGGAATGTACAGAAGGAGAAATTAGATCCAATGGAACTCAAAAAAATGATGTGTGGGGAAAATGAACAAATAAGCCCAGGGATGGACACACAAATGCTAGAGCTGTGCACAGGAATGTTTACATAAGTAAGCTCCCTATAGCATAAACACCAACAAGTTTAACCATTGAGATGCATGCATGTTCAGTAACCACAGTTCATGCACTTCTGCTAATGCAAAGTGATCTCTTTTGGAATTCATCTTCTAGATGGTCAAGTGGCCCCCAGAAGGAGTTTTGGTTTTGTGTTTTCTGCCATACCATAGCATCCTTTTTGTTTTCTTATTCCATAATTGTCTTATGGCTCTGAACTGCAGAGGTAATAATATTAATTTTTTTTTTGTAGTGTTAGTGAGTGCACTGCAGTCCAACTCTTATGGAGATAACTTTAGTGAAGTACCTAGCTATTTAAGTCTCTGGCATACATCTGTGAGAACATGTGATGTTCTCAGAATGTGTAGGCCATAAGAGTTAACAAAATTGAAATCCACTTAAAGACTCTCCCTCTCCCTTTTCTGATCACCTTTCATCTTCCTCTGCCCCATCACCCCTTCCCTTCTCTTTCTGCTTCCTTCTCTTCTCGCATTCACTGTCAGGAAGGGCCGGCACCGAAGGGCCAGTTCAGCACAACACGACGCCGGCAGAGACTAGCAGCTGCAGTGGCTACAACAGTGAGTGGATTTATAAATCAAGGGATAGCTCTAAAGACGGGAAGCTGCGTAACTTAAATATGTAATAAGCTTATGAAGATGTTTATTGCACTTTATGGAGGTGTCCATGCTACCCACTCTCAGCTGAGTCACTTAGAAGTGGTCAAGCCGGACACAAATGAGTTTCACAGATGTGGGTCTGAGCTTGTTTTTGTGGTACATGTCCCTCCTCCTTTATACAAGTGCAAGTGATGATCAGACTCAGGCCCTGCAATATTTGAACATGGCTTTGATATACTCTGTATATTCAAAATGGAAAGAAATCATCAAATTCTGCTCAAAGATTCTCATGACAGTCCATAGCAAGACAGCAGAACCAAGGAGATTTGCTACAAACAAACATGAAATCATGAAATTTCCTGATTTTTTTTTTTTCCAGTAATACAAGGTTGGCCTTTTCATTTAAGACACTTTCTGTTTACACTCCATTATCCCGAAAAGTCATATTACTACCACTAGTGTCTGTATTTCATTTTGCTAATTCTCTAAGTCTTTGACACAAGATTCGGAGCTCTGAAATCAACATGGGGGCTGCTATTTGGGAGGGGGAAGTGCTATTTGTGAAGTCAAATTAGCATCATAAGTATATCTTCAGCTGCTGCTTTGTCAGGAAAGCAATTATTAGGAATGCACAATACAAATATTAGACTAGTTCCTCAACTGATTAGTACAACAGCTAGATAGGGAAGACAAAAACATATAGCAAAGAAGAATTCTGTGTAACTGAAGATTAAAGTGGGCTTTAAAGATATACCCTTACCTAGCTAAAGCAGTGAACATCAAGCTAAAGTTTTCCAGGGTCTGCTGCTCCAGCCCATAGTTAAAATCTCCTAGATCAGACACAGCTTCTGCTTAAGCCTGAATACTATGAGCCCTGCTACCTGAACCACAAACCCCATTTACTGTTAGGTCGTCATAAAAAATACGAGAGAAATCAGTGCTTTTCCAGTTCCCAAATTAACTCATCTAAATTTAATCCCCTGTAACCAGTTGATGCCGAGTGTTGATGCAGAATATCAGTCAATAATTGGTTGGTAGTCCAACCTCAGTTTGCCCACCTAGCAGAGAAATCAACCCACATCTCAGTTTTCATGGCTGAGCAGTGTCACTGGGAGGTTTGACCAGAAGGTTCAGTAGGATTTAAACAGCATGGATAAGAGCTGTACCAAAGAATGCTCAAAATACAGCTGGTCTTGGATTGCAAGGCAGCCAGCATGGAAGAGAGGTGATAGATGTCCAGGGAATTGCTGAGTTGTCACCTGCAGCTGACGTGAGGACCTGAAGAGGGAGGTCTTGGAGGAGCTGGAAAAAGTGCAGGAGGGAAGAAAACTGGAGGCACCAAAATGGCTCTGAAGCTGTACCACTGTACCAGGAACAGTCTGTTCCTATGTGAATATGTAATTCTGAAGAGGCTGGTGGATGAGTGGGAATTTCAGCCCCTGGAGTAAAGCAGAACGTCAGGACAAGGTACACCTGAGGTCATGTCTAGAAGAATGAGGAGGAAAAAAATTAGAGGAATGCATCAAGAAGTTAAATATTTAAAAAATAGAAAAAAAATCAAATAGGTAATCAAGGCAGCATCAAGTCACCATGGGTGTAGAGAGAAAGCACAGCGGTGGAAGGAAAAAAGGGGAAGAAAAGTACATGGGCAGTGTTTCTTAGACTGTTCAAGAGAATGAGTTTGTTCAGTGTTGATTTTTTTCATCAGTTGTGGAAAGTAACTTGGAAACTCTCCCAAAAGATGCAGATGAGGAGAGTCCATATCAGTCAACAGTTAAGTATTTTTGGTTCTTGTATCTAAAAGCAATCAGCAAAGCAGCTACTTTTCTCTGACATGTAAATGTATATTTCTTGCAAGCAGGGTGACGGTGTTTATAGAACATGTTCTTTTTCCCATAAACCTCACTGCTGGAATGTTGCTTTTCAGCCTGGCCAGCTGAGATATGAGGCAGAAATGATAGCTGTAGAGCAGATCTCATCAAGAAGTGCCTAAAGAGCCCCCGACATGCGGGCAGCTGGGCCACAGCTCTGCCAGTCTGCATGGGGCTGGGGCAGCCTGCCCCATCACCGTGGGCACGTACAGCTGCGGGGCTCTCCCTCCAGCTCCTGCATTACAGCCAGGGCAGCTTGCTTTCCTGCCTTCTGGATGGGTTTGAGGACTTGGGGATGGGTTCCTTATATACAGGGCTATCATGTACCTACTCTGCCATCCTGAAGCCACCTGAAGCAACTAGACCTTTGCAGTGCACCCAGGCAGAAATTTCTGGGAATGTGTTTTCTGGTGTAAGAAGAGAAAAGGTTTTGTGAAGGAAGCTTGAAATTAACTTATGTAAAACATATAAGGGAGTTTTGATTGGCTGTTGAGAGAGGCAGACTGGTACTGGCAAAGAAGGTAATGGGGCGAATGTCCAGCATGAATGGAAAGAATTTGTTCTACATCCCCTGTTAATAAAATCTTCTTGATATAAGTAAAAAATGAGGTCCAATGAAAAACACCTACTTTGTTGGTATAGTTAGAAATCAGAACATATGAGAGAAGAGAATAAAGTTTACAATGGATAGGTGCAATAGAGCCATTAGTTTGTGCTATATGTATCTGGAAATTGAAGAGAAGGGTGGAAAGAAATATTTTGCAGAATGTGCTCGTGGTTGGAGTGAGATGTGATGAATAGGTCCAATAGGATTTTGAGGGTTTCATCAGGGAATAAGAAACCTAAAACATATATTCATGACAAATTTTACAGGAAGGGATTGATAGAACCATTCCCTGGTCTAATGAAATAACAAGGTACCAATTTCAAAGACTGATGGCAGTATATAACTTACCTGTTGATAAAAAAAAAATCTTAGTAATATGACTTTTTATATTATCTGCTGCTCTTTATCATGCCTCAGAAGACACGTTTTATTTTTTGGCCCAATTTGTCATATTTGAATAATTACATTGGGCTGCAATGTGGAAATTCTTGATTTATACATTTGATCGATATCATACAATAAATTAGATTGAATATGTTCAATGTGTTTAACAGTGCTTAATATTGAAGTAACAAAACGTAGTTCTGCATGCCTTTTCTTTGCATTTAGATTTGAAAATTGGGTTCTTGACCTGATTTTTATACAAATGTATGTAAATGGTAAAATTAAAATAAAATACAACACATACTCACACATGCACATCACATATGTAACAGTGGTATCCATACACTGTATAGGGAGCATGTAGGTAACTATTCAGTACACATTGTACATTTATATATATAACTTATAAATAAGGTATGCATGTGTATTTTTTTTTATTGTACTTGTATAGAAGGAAAAAGAGAAGTGGAAATTATAATAAACTAAAATCTTTGCTGCATTTTTCTGAACTGCATCTCTTTGCGTTAATTTATGGCTCATATACTTTAAATGAATGTCAAGTGGAGTTTTGATTTATTTTTTGTTTGTTTGTTTCATTAGAAAGAATATAGAAAGACTATATGCTTTTTTCCCTCTTCATAGTTGCCAGTACAGTGGGTTTCAACTCAAGGTTTACCAGTAGTTTTGAAAAGCTTCAATGATATATTTGAGAATATTATATCCTATTTCTAGATCTGTAGAGGAACTTGCATACTTCAAACGCTAGTATTGTAAAAATGGAGTCATAAGGTATGGACTCTCAAATGCCAAAATAGAAAGCAGCATGTGTGGTAGTTCGGCTTTCCAGCCTTCTTTTAAGCATTAGGAAATGGTCCATTTTTCTTAAATGTTAGAACTGAAATACTCCACTGTTAACAGTTAGCCCTGTATTTAGGCTTTCTTTTGTCTGTTTCAGTGAAAATTTTCAAGAAGTACAAGGAATTCTGCATCAACTGTACTGAGATTTAGGACAGTAAAAAGTTACATGTTTTTCTTACTACGTTCTTCATACTGTGAACCAAGTATTTTGTTTTCAGAAGGAATTTATGCTCTACTTCAACAGAATCGGAAGATCGGTTGCACCTTAAACAATATTTCTTTACCGTTTCTCACTGTAGGTCCCTTTCAGTGCTACGATGTCCCCTGTTCGTCTGCATTCATCCAATCCCAACCTTTGTGCAGACATCGAGTTTCAGACTCCCCCAAGCCATGTAACAGACCCTCTGGAGTGCTCTACTGAGTACATGAAGCTTCAAGAAGAATTCTGCCTGATGGCACAAAAAGGTAACCAGAAATGTCAAGCCTTTCATTTACTGTGCTTCTCTGTTGTGTTTCATTATTGCCTTCACTTATTTATGGCCAAGACGTTCATCTGTGTTAGATGATACTGTATGAGAATTTTTAGCTGGCCAGGTGCTTACATAAAGATGACGTGTTGTCCTTAATAGATTTTCCATGGATGTTGTGAATATGGAGATAGGTAAACTCTGAGAAGGAATTTTTTTTAGAAAACTTCCAAACTTCTTTTTGCACCTTGTAAATACGTGACTGAATTTGCAAATGTTTTATCTCTTCCAGAAGATGAATCAAAATGTCACTACTACATATAAACTTGTGCAGTTTTTTTTGTGCACGTTTTTGTGGTATGTTCTCTACATCAATGGAAACAATGGAAGTAGTGCTTACTACTAGGATGTACTTTAGAAATGTCATTGTATTGTCAATAAACAGTCCTGCAGACTGAAAAATGCTATTTAAAAAAGTATTTGTTGTCAGTTTGCAATCTGTTACATAACAAACACAGGAAAAATGTGACACTAATTTCTTAAAAATTACCAAAAGGCTGTTTAAAGACCAAGTAATCTTTGTTATTGGTGCAATATTAAGTCTCAGAAGAACTTTAGATTTTATTACTCTGAAAAAAAAAAAAAGAAAAAAAGAACACTGGACACAGGTTTTCCAAATAGATTTTCCGTATACTCAGCATCAAAAATATGCTCAGATGAGTTGTGGTGAACATATTGTATACACATTACAACCTTAAGCTGTAAGTGTTTGTACTGAATTTGGGCACAGATTACTTGAAGTTCAGATCTTTGTTTCAAATTTCTGTAATTGTGGGATGGAAGTCTTACTCTCTGTCTTTACTGCTGAAATATTTTAATAAATGTAAATGTGCAGATCCTTAGCTGAGACAACACTTTTTTCTTTTTTTTTTATTTTTCCTTAGTGCATTCTCTTTTGAAGTCTGCCTTTAACAGCATAGCTATAGAGAAGGAGAAGCTTAAGCAGATTGTTTCAGAACAGGATCTTACAGGTCACAATGCTCAAATAGCTCACCTCAGACAGTCCCTCTCTCAGGTATGTTCTTGATTTGATTCCAGGCACATCTAGCTTGCCAGATGCACTATTTCTTTTGTATTTTGACCATTCCCTGAGGTAGAGGGAGCCATGAAAATAGCCCGACTCTTAACCAGAACTATGGCATAAGTTCTGTTATGGACATGAGAACATAGGTCTAACCTCAGTGCATGCAGAGGATATCATTTGTTTGTGTGAGCATGTATTTATTATGGTTTTCCAAGGAAAAGTAAGGGTATCAAGGATTTTTATGCAAATGATAGATATTTTTCTTGGAGCTATTTCCAGCACAGTCAAAGAGATACTCTCATTTTCTTATTTAAGGTTTAAATTTTGACTGTATATTTTCAGATTTATTTTGTATGTCCATGTCTCCAACTGCAAAAGGAATCATAGGTTATTACATGATTACAGTATAATCATGGATAAACTGGATTTCAGATTCAAACCTGTTACTGGCCGGTGTCTCTCCCACTTAAGCCAAAGGAAAAATTTGTCATTGGCTTTAGGTGGGAAGAAGAGGTGAAGCCAACAGTAAGTGCTCTGGTGAACTCCTACCCTACAGCATTCCATGAGATGTATCTTCAGGTTGCAAGATAACTCCAAATTTTTTAATTCATTGTCAAGGAAAAGTGAAAGCTTTTACTTTAAAAAGTGGATTGCTGTGGAACACCGCATCTGCAAGAAATGAAAGCAGGTGTTTAAAGGCAAACAGAACTTCACCCAAATGTGAAGATAATTTCATGCACTATTATTGTTACTGGGTTGATTTTTTTTTTTCTGTGAGATTAAAATTGATGCATTACATTTCTATAGACATGGATGTGTAATATTATGCAGATTGATTGTTACATATTGTAATAAAGGTTAAGGCCAAAAGATAAGGGTAACCATTTCTGATTATTGATACAAATTTAACCAGGACCTGTGGAGACTTACTAGCAACTTGTATGAAATAGGTGGTCATGTTTTCTTCATTTCTGGCCTTCAGTGTTAGTCTGAAAATCACTTTCACACATCAGTTCATTGTCTCAGTGGCGAATAAGTGGAAATTTGGCACAGTCAGATGGCCGGGTTTGACCAGTCTCATGACCAGGTTTGAGCAGTTCAAGAAGCTTCAGCCCAGCTGCTGTTAGTGGTCTAACCTTGACAGCCATGAACATGCCCAGACCATTTCAGAACAAAGCAAAACGGCACAATTTAAACTGTCTTCAGTGACAGTTTAAGCTAACCTATTTTACTTTGGTCCTACTTTGTTTCAGTGCAATCATGGAATCTATGCCAGAGTTTGCCCTTGGTGGAGGGAGGAGATGGTTGTTACTGTATTGTAACAGTCATTGCCCACTAAAACAGTATGTCTGTCTGCTGTTTGCTTCTATAATCCCCAGTGCTGGGGATATACTAGGTTTAAGGCAGTTCATGTTCTGGGTATGTAACATATTATACTTTTTTGGATTTCAGCAAACATGCGAACATGTCCTTCTAGACATCAGGTGATGTGTATATGCGCCCAGATTTATAGTCTAGCTTGGGCTTTAAAAATGGAGAAAAATTAGCAGATACCAGGCACCAATTGAATTCTACTGGTATTAGTTTATTTTGTGACACTCTAATGGATCAGTAGTTTGAAGTGAGCACAAACATGCAAATATATCAGCTTGATCTGGACGGACAGGCACCCAGTGATACTAGTGGTTATGTTGTTTTTTCCTGGAAAGCAAGCAAGTTCCTTTTGGGGGCTCTAAGCACTGATAACCTTCGTTCAGAAAGTGCTGTAGGGTAGTAAATCAAGAATTTTACGGGTGGTTCCCATTTGTTGTTCTGCAGTTTCATTCTTTCTTGCTGCATTCACCCCCCATTTCCGTAATGTACATAACCCACTGGTATAGCTGCCAAAGAGCTGTCTGAAGAATTAAGGTAAAATGCGACTGTTATGTTGTGGAAGAATATCAGTTCCCCTGACCCTGGAAAATTACTGAAAGCAAACCAACCAATAGATTAAATCATATTAGAGAGGATCTCAAAATGGGTATTTACCTATAAATGGAAGAAAGGAGGTTATGTGATTTCTTTGGAAATTTCTGAGAATAAGCTTTTTTTTTTTTTTTTTTTTGCTGTTTAACACTTGCTTTTTAATTTTAAATCAAATGTGCAATTTTTATTTTAAGGCTCTCAACCAGAATGCTGAACTAAGGAGTCGCTTGAACAGAATACATTCAGAATCTGTTATTTGTGATCAGGTTGTCAGTGTAAATATTATCCCTAGTCCTGATGAGGTAAGACTTCAGCCTTTAATGGATTTAGAGTGCAATCAAACCTTGCTAATTCTCACTAATAGCTGAAACACACCTAGCAAATTATCAAATCTTTCAGATTGGAAACTGGACATTTACAGAAATTTTCAGATTATATTTTTTCTATATAAAATTAAACTTCTCTCTGTTATTTTGTGTATGTCAGAGCTCACAGAAGAACTCTGGTCTCTGCAAAGAAATAGGGAAGGACTGCAGCTTTGGAATATTAACTGTTGGGTGTGGGAATTAGTGAGGTTTTACTGTATTTAAATGTAGCATACAAAAACACACAGTAGGTAACCACTTCTGTATCTTAGTTTCTTGCCAAATCAACAGAACAGTGTAGCATTTAATGGCCTGATCCTGCAAGTGTTTAAGGGCCTGATGTTTAATATCTTGAGTGGCGTTCAAATGGTTCAGTCTATGAACCAAGCACTATACTAATAGCACATTTGCAACATCTAGTCTGTCTTGTTTTGCTTTCCTCAGTTAACAGGTTACCAAACATTTGTGTTAATTACAAATCAGTCTCCTGCACAAGGACAGATCTGAATTTGTGAGCTGTAATATGTTGCAGTTAATATTGTCATTTTGACAACCATTCTGCTTGCATTTTACCAAAACACTTTCCATTTGTCATTTCCACGCGTTATTTTCTATGCATACGCCATTTCAATTAACATCCTGTTGTCTCCTAATTATTTTTCCAACAAGAAAGGCAGGCGAAAGTCTGTTTCTGGTTACTTTTGTTTATTTGATTTTTGAAAACATCCATACAATTTTTCCAAGAGCCCAGCATGTTGGAGACTGGCAACAGAAGATAGAGGTGACACAGTGCCACAGCACAGCAGCATGCGGTCAGAGCAACTGGCAGTGAGAATCTGAGCAATGACTGTCTGTTCTATTTTGTATTTTTTGTTGGTTAGCTGTTTCCTTTTAATATGTACATAGTTATCTTCGTACAAGTGTGTCTGAAGGAGTGTTTCAAAGAAGATCACAGAGCTCTCTTTCACGTCTTCTCTTGATTGCTTTATAAATATAATCTTACAGTTTGTAGATATATGCCTGTGTGAGCATCTTTTTCAGTTAGGGACATGTATGTTTTTCCAATTCCTTCAAGCTTATACAAAAACTTAAAATCTGAATCAATTCTTGTAAAGATAACACTGAAATGAGCATCTGTTTCCATTATAGTTCATCAAACATCATAAACCATCCACAAGCTTATAAACTCCAGTGAAAAATGAATCATTTTTGACCTCTTGGCTTGTTTGTGATTTTTTATTGTTAATGCACTTTGAGGCAACTATGTAGAAACAGGATTAAGATGTCAACAAAACCACTTGCAGAACTCATGTAGTAAGATGAATGGGGGTGGCATTCCCATCTGAAGAGTAACTGTGTTTAAAAGGGTTTCAGTAGTTTCATCTGTATTATTCCAGAAGCATTATGCTGTATAAATTAGGGGATTAAGTCAGAAGCCTGTTTGCCTCCACAGCGGCAGCTACTTTGGTGGAATGGTACAGGGAGAGAATCTTAAATTTTTTATTCCCCATTCTTAAAGCTTGTAGGGTAACATGTTGAAACCTGGTGTTCCACCCATCAATAGCAGGAAGAGGAACACATGTCAAGCTATTTAAATTAGCTTATCCCCTTATTGATATCCACATAGCACAGTCTGGGAATTTTTGCCTTTGCTGTTAAATTCTCTTTACAATAAACCATGGAGAGTTCATTCTCACTGCTAATAGTGAGTCAGTGTTAATCGCATAATTCAAATGAGATTTGGAATACAAATATGGAATGAAAACAAGCAAATGTCTCTTATAGCCATTCTCCTATCTATTTGAACTTTTCGAACATTTGTTACTAAACTAGTTAACAAGTCCATTTATTTTGAAAGTAATTTATAACTTCCTGGCCTTACTGAGTTTTGGTTGTATCAAAGCTAGCTCCTAGTGATGTTAGTTGTTGTGACCAGCTGTCTTTTCATCTAAATTTCATGGCTGAACTTGTCTGACACAATTCAGCTATTGTCCACAAAATCATTCCTCTGGATACAGAACTAGCTTTGTGATTATTCATGCTGCTAAATCTTAGCAGTTGATGCTGAGCAGGCCTCAAAATAAGGCATGTATGTCACTGCTCAGATTGCACTTTATTTTGTAATCATCCAAGTTTCACTTGTTAGGTACACCAAAAACCCTAATAAAATGCTGTCTTTACTGTGCTTGCTTGTATTTGACATAGAAAAATATTCAGGTGGTTTATGCCTTTTATGCATATTTCTTTATTATTAGAAATAATGATTTTATTTTTCTGTGCTTTATTTGCAGACAGGTGAACAAATTCACGTCAGTTTGCCATTGTCCCAGCAAGTTTCCAATGAGAGCAGACTTTCTATGTCTGAATCAGTGTCAGAGTTCTTTGATGCACAGGAGGTGCTTTTGTCTGCCAGCTCATCTGAAAACGAGGTAGGCTATGACAGCGTGCTGCAGCTTTGCTCTCGGATGGGCTCAGGTATTGCTGCCACTAGTGAATGATTATTTTTAATGCTACTGTTGTGGTTTAGCCCCGGCAGGCAGCCAAGTGCCGCACAGCCGCTTGCTCACTCTCCCCAGGTGGGATGGGAGAGGGAATCAGAAAGGTAGAAGTGTAAGAACTCATGGGTTGAGATAAAGACAGTTTACTGGGTAAAGCAAAAGCCGCGCACGCAAGCAAAGCAAAACAAGGAATTCATTTGCCATTTCCCATGGGCAGGCAGGTGTTCAGCCACTTCCAGGAGAGCAGGGCTCATCACGCATAATGGTTTCTTGGGAAGACAAACGCCATCACTCCCAACGTCCCCCGCTTCCTCTTTCTTTACCCCAGCTTTTATTGCTGAGCATGACGCCATATGGTACGGGACATCTCTTTGGCCGGTCTGGGTCACCTGTCCTGGCTGTGTCCCCTCCCAACTTCCCGTGCACCCCCAGCCTCCTCGCTGACGGGGCAGCACAAGAAGCAAAAAAGTCCTTGGCTCTTGTAAACGCTGCTCTGCAACAACCAAAATCATCACCACTATTTTTATCAAAAATCCAAAACACAGCATTGTGTGAACCTCTGCGAAGAAAATTAACTGTGTCCCAGCCAAAACCATGACTGCTACTTAAAGTAAAAAGGTATCAGAATGCATCAGGTGTAGATAAATTCACCTGAGAGTCACTCGTGATGGGCTGCAGAGGTTCCCTGAAGTGTAAAACTGAGCTGAAAGTTATATAAGTAACTATGTTCAGTACATGTCCTTGCTAGACTATGGCAGTTTCAGATAGGGATGACAGAAAGGAGCAATTAGGTCTGACTGTGCAGTCAACTCATTTAGTTTTTAAAGTATTCATTAAAACCAACCAAACAAAAAGTCTTCTAGAATACATATAACGTTATTCTCTGTAATCAGAGAAGTAGACAAGCATAAAAATTAGCTCATTGAAGCTCAAAGGTGCAGCAGTCAGTGTTGGGGTCCTGTATCATGTGACTGCCCTCACCTTTCATGCGCTGTTTGAGTTGTATTAAGTGTCCTGGTATGTTGTGGGTCTGCACTTCAGCATCCCGTTGGAGTTGTGCATCAGGCAAGTGGAAATTACCAATTTGTCTTTTTTATTGTTCACACTATATATTTTCTCAAGATCCCCTCGTGAGTTTTGGAAAATCATATGTGATTAATTATAATTAATTTTAAGAGAGCTGTTTACAAAATTGCTAAACTCAATTACAAAGTACCATGATTCTAAATAAAATGATTATTGTCTGCAGAACACATTGTTATAGTTTGCTTCCACTTTCATTAAGAGCACTGATCTCTGTAACCTGCTGGCTGATGAGCTCTGTCAAAATTTCGCAGGTTTAGAGTTTCTCAAGCTTTTTCCTAACCATGCAAGCTAAAAGCAAGCCATAGTTTCAGATGATGGAGAACATCCTGTTTCTAAATTGTCACTGTCCAGTATGAAGTTTTCAGGAACAAATGGCATTTTTTTTTGTCCTGAATATCCAGTTTCCTGTTACAAATTGCCAATTCAACTGGCTTCTGACCATTGCAACTTCATGCAGAAATCGAGCTTTCAAAAGTGGTGGGATTTTCCATAGCTGCTGCCTTATAATGGGAAACAATTACAGTGTTGAATTCTTTTATATTAAATTGAGAGTGCTGTTGCCTGTTGTCAGGCAAATAAGACCTCAGGATGTCTACCTGAAGCCGACAGCCTCAGCTTCAATTTCAGCCTCAACCATAACTTGCTGTCATAGCACAGAGAGCAGCCTGTGGCATTAAGAGTAGGCAATGTGAAGCAGTACCAAGAGAAACAGGACAGGGAAGAGTCACGTCCAAGGCTGAAAGTAGATGACAGTAGAAGTATCTTTTCAAAAATAAACAAAATGGGAACATTCTCTGTCCTTCTAGATTATGAAAAGTCTGGAGTTTTCCCTTTTGAAAAAGAATTTAAATATCAAGAGAGTGTAACTGTGCAAAAGTCTCCTGTACTTTTTTGTTGCTTGTATCAAAGGAATGGTTAGGTGCTAAAGGTGTTAAACTCTTCAGGAAATTTGGCAGAAGGGAATGGTTTGTTTTCCTCAACTGTAAAAGTGCAGTGCCCTTCTGAAATAAATTATAAAAAGACCCATTTCATCCCATTATGCGGCCATGATAAACTATTAATTTTTTTTCAGTATCCAGTTTCTCTGGATTGCAATAGAAGCCTTTGAATCCCAAAAGCTGGAATCTGTTTTCAGCTCACCTAAACTGCTCTGAGTCGCACTTCATCAGACTCCTATAAAACTTTTTTTCTTTAATTGAAAATTCTTTCTTTTGCAATTAAATTTGCCTAATAAAGGAAATGAATACGTCGAGTTTGAGAGTTCCGGCTGCTGCTTTGGGTGCCTCAACTGTGCTGATTGATACAGCCCATATGATACGGACACTGCATCTTTCATTTGCCATTAAGAAGGACAGGAGACATCTGCATTTTCATCCTAAGGAAGATTGAAGCATGGTTTTTAAGTCTTATCCCTTCCTTTAAAAATTTACTCTTTCGTGATAAAGCTTTAGACATTTCATTTCACTAGTGTTCTAAAGTCATGCTGTAAGTCCCACCAACGGAGTGGTGATGCCACTTCTGGACCTATGTTACTTTCACCCAGAAAGCTGATGTCTTTTTTGCATGTCTTTATTGGAGAGCCGTATCAGAAGCCTGCCCCTTCACATTCCTGACCAGGCAGGCTCTCTGCTTGTAACAAAACCTGAATTTTTCTTCATTGTTTCTGTAGGATTACTTTTAAATGTTTCCACTTTATCCCACAGTACGGGGATGTTAGGGTGCCTACAGGCTCTAATAACAAAAAATGTCCTGAATAAATTCTTAACACTTTAATAAAATTATTTAAAGCACTTTTTTAAAGCCACATCAGTGCTGTAGTCTACCACTACTCTTATATAAGAGGAAATAAGATGTGCCAACATACTGTCTCTTCGACAAGGAGAGCTCATCTGCCAAAGCACCATGGCCAGAGTGCTTCGTCTGACAAATGTAATGGTTCCTTACCTTAATGGTGCTGTCAGATGTAAAGTACATGTTATCTCAGTGGTACGGATTGTCTGTATCAGCGTGGAAAATTGATGCGTCTGTATGGTGTAAACAAAATGGTAACTTTGCAAAATAACCCCCAAGTGGTATAGGCCTTATAGTGAATACTTTGTGGTCTGTAAATACTGTGTAATATTTTGGAAGTAATATTTCTAGAAAAAAATGTTTAAAAAAAGAATCTTAAAAGTAGTCTTAACACTAATGTAATTCTAGTTTTGTAAAATGGTAGGTCAATGTTTATGCAGGTTTTTGCTGAAACACAAGCTACATTTTAGCATTTGATTCTGTATAAAGAGCACAAGTCTGACCATCTCTTCTCACCTCCCATCCCCACTGTGTTATGTTGTCAATTTTTTGTTTGTCCCTGATCTCATTTGAAGTCACCCTTTGGCAAATTTAATGTCCGTATTTGGCTTCATAATCAGCAATTCAGAAACATAAGGAGAGCATAGCATTTGTTTTGACACTGTTAGTGCATTGGCAGTATGGGCTGATTGAAACATCTAATTGGTTTATTTAAAATCTCTAATTGGGTACAGATGATTTCTTTGAGTATTTGTGTTTCAAGTAATTATTTTTGTCTAATTTGTCAGTAAGCTTTATATATATTTGACTTAATTGATATTTTATTTATGTTTTAGGCTTCTGATGATGAATCTTATATCAGTGATGTGAGTGATAATATATCTGAGGACAACACCAGTGTTGCAGACAACATTTCTCGGCAAAGTATACTGCTATGTTTTGAACTTTGGGAAATTATGTTGGTTTTGTTCATGTACCAAATTTACTACTTCTCTATACAAGACCAGCTCTGCTGAAATCAGTGAAGTTGGGCTTGCTTGTTCTGGTGGTGAATTTGGTTCAATGAATAAGTCTCTTTTTCTTAATGTGTTGTGATAATAGTTTTTTCCCTTCCCAGTTCTCAATGGTGAGCTAACAGGAGGTGCATTTAGGAATGGACGGCGAACTTGTCTCCCAGCTCCCAGTCCTGACACCAGTAACATCAATCTGTGGAATATTTTGAGAAATAACATTGGCAAAGATCTTTCCAAAGTATCCATGCCAGTTGAGCTAAATGAACCTCTGAATACCTTGCAACATCTTTGTGAAGAGCTGGAATACAGTGAACTCTTGGACAAAGCTGCTGAAACAGATGATCCTTATGAACGCATGGTAATAAATTCAGCATAGCACTTCTTATGTCTATATTAAAAAGGGAGCTGTTGTGTGGAGGTCTGTGCAGGGTCCTGTCTCGCTCTTCCTGTTTACAGAAAACAAACCTCCCTGCCGGGTCAGGCCAATTCTGTGAACAACTGCAAGTGGTAGGTTTGATCTGAACAAGGCTGAGGGGCTTGACCTCAAACCAAGTCCTGCAGTTGTGACTCATTGATGTGAAGACCACTCTCACTCTCTAGCGCCATATATGTAGGCATTGGCAGTTTCTAACCATGCAGCATCCTTTCCTGGCTTTCAGTGATCAAGTCCAGCAGCCTGCAAGAGCTAATGAAGTCTGTGCCTGGCTTGTGGTCAATGTAGGCATAGTAAGATGTCATCTTAGGCAATTTCTAGTTAAATTCCAAAACACCAAAATAAAGTTTGCCTGGGCAGCCTGACCTCAGGTGCCCTGTAAGTATCTGTTGGTTTTTCATCTGAAAAAACAAGAGATTTTCATGGTCAGCAGCCTATATTTGGCTCTCAGGGTGTTTTGGTCTGTTGTGTCTCCTTTTCCTCAGAAGAGAAAGGGAAAGGCTGTAAAGGGAGTTGACAGCATTGTTGTTGAACATATCTACTGTTCATTGGTATGGCTTGGCAGCACTGCGAGTAACTGGGACTAGAAAGGTTGCTGGTCACTTTCTCATAGCCAGACACTCAGGTGCTTGAACTGCAATGTTCATGTGGCATGCAGGGGAGGAAGGGGTCCTAAATGCTGGTATTTATTCCTTACCACTGAAGAATTTGGATCTGTCTTATGATAGGGGCTTGAATTATTTATTATTATGTGCTATTTTCCTACAAGACTACTTATGTCCCTCACAAAATGGAGGACTGGGCAGGATTATATTGAGTAAAGCAGGCTGTTTGTAGGACTCTGCCTCACTTGTTGAGAAGCTTGGAAGGTGAGTAGTAAAGAAGGCAGAAGAGTTCAGGAAGAAAAATCCATGGCGCAACTGAAAACTTCCTTGGAAACCTGGATTAAATCCTCATATGTGCTACAGAGATCTAGTGCAATACTGGGCAAGTGATGCAAGCCAAACTTCTAACAAGCACCTTACAACATGATTTGCACACCCCATCTGAGGTGTGTGGGACTACTAGACAGAAGTGCTGAATACCCAGAGCATAAGCAGTAGCTGTGCTGTGAGTGTTGCCTGCTTTTGCTCTGCTCTTTGAAAAAATCAGGAGCTTGCTATATAAAGTAGGCATCCAAAAGTAGTGGAGACTTTTTTCTTCTTATTGCTCTGTATATCATGAGGATGGTAAAAACAAACAAACCCCTCCACCACATTTTCTGGACTGTCTTCCACTTAAATTCATGAAAAGGGTTTTGGAAGAATGAAGAGTTCTGAAGAAATATGCCTGAAAAGAGTGTTAATTCTGTTGATGCTGCATTTATAGATAATATGAAGTGAGTAGAGAGCAGAGCACCCATTACACAGTGGAAAGAAAACAAAACGTGTTAATGTTCGCATGAGCTCATGTCCTCACTAACATGAGGACATGGGAACTTGGTTAAGGCTTGCCCCATTATGAATGGAATGTCCATAGCTGAGTGACGTCCCCATATTGCTTTTCTGAAGTTTTATTTGGACTTCTGGGTGTCTGTCATGATCCTTTGAACTCTGCTAAATGGAGCCTCAATGTGAATTAACGTGGCATGTCACTTAGCTTATTACTCCAACTGGACCTGGCTTAGAGGTTACTAAATCTGGGTTGTACATGCAGATATAAGGGGGCTGATAGACAGCGCATGTATGGAAGATCCTCAGCTAAGTTTGCGTTAAGGATATCGTAAGTGAGAGCTGTTTACGTTTAGCAGTAAGTCAAATGACTCCCAATAGGAAAATGGTATGTGATCTTGTCATTGAAAGTTATAATACTTATTCACAAGGAACATGGACAGCTGAGTCAGTGTTTTTGATCATGAGTGATAAGCCTGATCAAAAGTAGAAAATCAGTATCTTGTACAGATTATTATTTTAGGGGACCGTTAGAAGAGACTGACATAGGCCATGAAGACAAACAAATGATATCAACAGAAAAAACACAGTCTAATACTGGTTCTAGCTAGGTTGTATGGTTTTACTTCCAGGTGTGCTTCATTAATCCAGATTCCCCTGTGAGTTGTCTGATACCCTACAGTGATGGTACATGCACAAGAATATTTGCCTATTTTCTCTTACATTCTTTTGTCTGCATTTGAACAGGTTCTTATAGCTGCTTTTGCAGCGTCAGGTTATGCCTCTACATACTTTAGAGCAGGAAGCAAGCCATTTAACCCAGTGCTTGGTGAAACTTATGAGTGTATTAGAGAAGACAAAGGATTTCGATTTTTCTCAGAGCAGGTAAGGCTTGTTCCTAGATGGACATTGATGTTTAGGTTTAGATATTGGTTTCTTTGTTTGATAGAGTGACCTTGTTTTTTCTTTCTAGCTAAAATGGTTTGTTTTCTTAATAGTAAAGAAAGCTGGTAAGTATGAGTGAACCTCATTAAATACTAGAAGGTATATGTTTTTATAGTAATCACTGTAGTAGTGTTAAGTTCATAGTGTAAAACTGAAGCATGTTTCATCTGTTTTTGTAGCAACATAAGCTAATAAATAGTGTGGGCTATTTAATATTTTCATATCACAGTAACAATTATATTGTCTTAGAAATGAAAATCAATTGTTTTTAACTCAGCCAAACTGTTTTTCAGGTTAGCCACCATCCTCCTATTTCGGCCTGTCACTGTGAATCGAAGAACTTTGTGTTTTGGCAAGGTACACCTTTTTAATTCGAAAGCGTAAAACCTGTTTTATTAGCAAGTAAAAACTTTGTCTGTAGAAGCTGAGCTTTGCATTTGGGACTTACCCCAGATTTTTATACTTAGAATTTTTGTAGTAACATATTACAAACTGATGCTCTGGATTACTTCACTCCAAATTCTCATTCTTAAGAGTGAGTAGACATGTTACAACTTCCCTTGTCACTTGCAGTCTGTTTATGCTTTTCCGCTTAAAAGCTTTCTACAAAGAAAATAGTTATTTCTTCTAAACACAAGCAGTTCTTTTTACACAGTTGAACAAGCAGCTGTTTCTTGTCTCTGCTGGCATACGCATTTAATTTATATTGAGTGTTCTCATGGAAGATTTGACAGTAATGTAGCACAGGCATAACTCCTAGAAGAAAATCAAAATTCTCTTTATTTTTTCCAACCTAATGCCATTTTCTAGTTGTTGTTTTTTTGTTTGTTTTTGTTTGTTTGTTTTTCCTTTTGTATTTTCTTGACAATCTCATACTGGATAGTGTAGCATAGATCACCTTGTGTACCACAGATCACTGCAAGTGGGAGACTTTGGTCTTTTTGGTTTTGTAAATCTTTCACTGTTATATTCAGATATCAGGTGGAAAAACAAATTCTGGGGAAAATCAATGGAAATTCTGCCAGTTGGAACCTTGAATGTCACTCTTCCAAAGTAAGTTACTTTTCTGTTTTATTTCCTTTTGATTTTGGTCTTTGATGTAGTCTAACCTATGCTGCCTTGTGACTAGATTGGGTGAAGCATATACAGAAATTGCATGAATTATGTGGGTGAGGGTTAGCACCTAGCTCAAATCTCTCCAGAGTGTACAGGTGGGGATATTGAAGCATTGCCGAGCCTGAAGATTCATTTGGGTTTTTGGAGGAAAAATATATGAACTCTCTAGAAATTGTTAGACAGAGGGGAATAGAAATGTTTTTGGAGAGAGAGCACAGGTTCTGCATATACGATAGTGATCAACTGTTCAGAACAAGAACAGTATAGGACTGTCATCGGCTAGCACTGTCCTTACTAAAGCCCTCAATATTGCTAATGTTGCCTCAGAAGAACCAGTACTAATAATGCAAGGTCATTTTTCAAAATGTCAAAGCCAAAAAATATTCTTCAGATGTTGACTGAGTAGTGAGAGGAAGGAGTTTTAATACAAATAAAACTGGTTGTAAATTGTAAACCCTGAGAATATTCAAGGAGAGGACACTTTTTTAAACATTTCTGCAGGTTTTGCAGTACTGTTCCTGCTCCTATACATTACAGCCACCTTTCTTTCTGCCTCTAACAGTATGGCATCCTTAGGGACACCACCTTTTTATCCATCTCATGAAACTGAAGTAAATGCACTCAGGAGCAGCTTTGTCTTCTGACTCCGTGTTTGTCCCTCAGCTCTGAAGGAGAATGTGCTTTGCACAATAGATTTCCCTCATTTTGGTCCCTTGGTTGACAGCAGAGGTGCTCTGACTCCAAGTAGTTGTTACAGAGGAAAAGGGATGGAGTGCCAGTAAGCTCCTGCCTATTCCTTTCTGTTCTCTCCTTCCCATATTTTTTTTTGTTCTATTTGCAATTAAATTGCATTGTCTACCTGTGGCCTAAATCCAGCGTTATGTTGATCTTTGGGTCCAGCCCTCCTGGAATTGAGGCCAAAGCACCTTATGCTCTGGGGACAGTGAATACGCTGTGCAGGACTTCAGTGGTTCATAGTATCTTGACTTGTGGTTCATAGCATCATTCCTCAGTTCTCCGCACTAGAGATTAGGTGTGCTCCTCCATGGAGGATTGGTAATGTGCCCGGAACCTATGCTTTTAATAAAGTAAGCTATTGTTTCAAAAGTTTTTGAGGAATATGGTCTTGTATTTATGATAACTTTTTTTCTCCATAATGATCATGATTAATTTACATTACCAACTACTTGATGATCTGTTCTTAGGTATGGAGACTACTATGTCTGGAACAAAGTCACTACTTGCATACATAATATCCTTAGTGGAAGGAGGTGGATAGAACACTATGGAGAGATAACTATCAGAAACACAAAAAGCAGTGTTTGTATTTGTAAACTCACATTTATCAAGGTAACATACGTATTCTAATGCATATCACATGCTCATAAAAGTGCACAGTTTAAGTATGCATAGAGGTGTTTCTTCAGTATTCCTGAAATCCACATTCCATGTTCTGTCTTATCAACATTTGTGACTATCTAAATCATCAGAGTGCAATGACAAGTAGTGTGACTCTTCCATTGATCCGGTCTGTTTGATATCAGTCTTAGGTTGCTATAGCGCTGTGTGCTATACTGTTGTTGATTTTAGGTTAAAAATGAAGTGGCAAAATTTCTTTTCTATTAATGCAATGAAAATGCAAAGTCACTGTATAGGCTTCTGTGCCATATTACTTCTGCCTTTGCTAGAATTTGGCCCTCAGTATTTTATCTCTTTGTCTTCAATAACGCTGCTTTAGTTTACATTATTTTAATATCCAAGCAGGAACCATATATAGAAACAGATTGCTGTATAGCTGTGTTAGTATCAATTATTTTCCCTAAAAATGAGTTTGTCTTCATGTTGTGACAAAATATATCAATACCATTGGAGTGTGAGCAATGGTGCATTACCGCAAATCTGAAATTTGTGTCTTGTTGGATGTTCTGATAATGAGCGACTGACTCCGTAGATGAAGGTGTTAAAATTGTCTAAGAAAAGCAAAACAGAGAAGAGAAACAGAAAGCAAATACCAACTAATACTGGCTGAAAGTCTTCCTTGTTAGAAACAGTAGTGTGCAGGACCCATCAAAGATTTCCTTTATATATACTGGTATATTCAGTATTTCCCTGCCTAGAAAGAAGAGATTTAGGTAGCTCTGATCTTGCAGCTTTCAAAGTGTCATTTTTACCGCTGTTTTGTGTGGTATTTCGGGTAATGAACAACAATATAGTTCCCCAATGTGCAGGTAATTAACTGTACTTGAATACCTTTATACCAAAACTCCATATCAAGTCATTCAAGGTTTCTCTTACACTAAAGCAATTAATATTCAAATCATCTGAATTTTGAGTATTGATATTCTTGGTTCCAGGTGATCACTTCTGATAAATATTTGGACAGTTGGTGACACATTAGGATTCATGCAGTATCTATATTGGTACAATGAGTAACATGATAGTTGACTAGTAATTCTTTGTTAAACTTGCAGGTAAACTACTGGAATTCAAATGTAAATGAAGTCCAGGGAGTTGTGATAGATCAAGAAGGGAAGGTGGTGCATCGCTTGTTTGGAAAGTGGCATGAAGGTCTTTATTGTGGGGTTGCACCTTCAGCCAAATGTGTATGGAGGCCAGGTAAGAAGCTTGTGATAAACTCTCGAAGGCACCATGGTATAGCACTAAACTGTGTAAAGCAGTTTGGGCCATCATTTTAAATACACAATGTACTGTGGGGGAAATAATTTTTTGGCTAGACAAATAAACAAGAATTTACAGGAGTTTATAATAATGGTAAATGGAAATGCTCCTACAGGGCATAGTCTACATCTTGGTCTGACTCATGGTCAAATATTGTGGAGTTCTGGGGACAACATAAAAATAAAATTAAGAAAATAATTGGATGTCTGGGTCTGCCTGACTGCTTTTTCACAGAGAGCAGGGTAACTTACTTGGATTCAACAGAGTAGGAGATGCCATCTTTTTGAATTTGCTCTCTTAGTCCTTTATTAAACCAAAGGATTGGTCTTCAGAGATGGTGAGCTCCTGTGATTTGAGGAGCTGAATTCAGCTTCCTTATTGTTTGCTTAGAGACACTGGCATTGAATTACTCATCCTTTGCACATACAGTATTTTTCGTATATGCAGAATGATTATCCATCATTGTCATTACTGATGTTTTGCACCCACTCTGCTCTGATTGCTATTAGTGCTGAAGGGTCGGGACAGTGCCCACTCAGTCTTTGCACGAGTGTATGTTCCAAAATTAACACTGAAGATTAGCTAGGGTTAGCTTTTATATAGATGTCTGATAAGCCTACTTTCCTGGGAACAGGAAACTGTTCAGAATGTAATTACAACCTATGCAGGATAAGCAGTTGAAATGAATATTTAGGGAATGTTTTTCAATCTGGAGAATAGCTTTTAATGCTTTTTAATTGTATATGAGTAAAATATATTAGTATTTTTTGCTGTTATAATTTAATAAATATATGAGTCTCTTGCATATTTAGAGTAATAGTAATAGTAAAAGCATTTTTTCTTTCTCATGCATATACATACAGGCTCCATGCCAACCAATTATGAACGTTATTATGGCTTCACGAGGTTTGCTATTGAGCTCAATGAATTAGATCCTGTACTGAAAGATCTTCTTCCTACAACAGATGCGCGATTCAGGCCAGATCAAAGGCAAGAATGCTTGTTTAAACACTTAATATTCAGTGATTTTAAGGCTGGGTTTGGCTGAATGTTGAATTTTGTCTGTGTCTTCACAGTCTGAACTTGGAGGTTTCTGCTAGCAGAGAAAGGTACTCAGTGCTGCAATCAAATTTCTGCTTTACCCAGTTGAGGGAAAGGAGTGTAGAAACATCCTGTTTAGTAGAGCTATAGTGCAAGTCTTTTAGCAGAGGTAGAATTCTTCATTACAAGCTGGAAAGACATGCTCTGAAATGTCGTGCCCTCCAGCTGTGAGTGGAAGCAACATTAATTCCCTCCTAATTCTCGGTTCATATAACTTCAGTGTTTTTGATACACTGAAGTAGCTAAAGATGATGTATGCCTAAGGCTAAACGTCAGGTACATGCAAATGGGG
This sequence comes from Chauna torquata, assembly GCA_013399475.1. Classification (NCBI taxonomy): domain Eukaryota; kingdom Metazoa; phylum Chordata; class Aves; order Anseriformes; family Anhimidae; genus Chauna; species Chauna torquata. Next base: position 109,877 of record VXAL01018756.1, read on the forward strand.
AATCAAATATCAGTTATTCTTATTTTATGAGGTTATGACTAGATCTTAAAGTGGGTACAACATGGACAACAGGCTTGGTTTCTGCTTGTCTTTTGTGGTGACTGCTGCTAGAAAATCCTTTGTTCTAGATACTGTACGATTGCTATAGGACCTGCTGTTATCCATACAGGCTTCTGGAGGAAGGAAATGTGGAAGCAGCAGCATCAGAGAAACAAAGAATAGAAGAACTCCAGAGAAGTCGGAGGCGGTACCTGGAAGAAAACAGCATTGAATATGTACCCAAATTTTTTAAGTGAGTCTTTCCATTTCAGTAGTGAGTCTGTCTGTTTTCTGTGGTGTAACTGGATGAAGTACTACTTGAATTACTGCCAGCATAATCTGTTTAATCATGAAAGCCTGGAAAATGGCAGTTTTAATGATTAGATGATACCTGGTCTCTACCTGAAGCAGTTTTTGTGTAGTTTAAAGCTTTGTAATTGAAAGAGCATCTAATCAGTTTCTCACAATGGGCAACAGCTAACAAGTCTGCTGCATCACATGGCCAATGGTTTTTGAACTTAAGTATAACATTCTAGGAGCTGTTAACATACATCATTCATAGCCCTTAGGACCTAAGATTTAACTAAATTATTGTTTTAAGCCATTGCATAAACAAAGTAATAAATAGGGACCTGAATAAAAACAACATACGTACACACACATATATGTAATGTAGACATAGATGTATATATACGCATTCAAGTTACAACTGATTTATTTTTGACAGTGTAGGGTTTTTTTAATTAAGCATTCTTCTGAAACAGGGGATACTCATACCAAATAGTGTGATATTTAGCTTGGGGAACCAAAAGTGAAAGGATTGGAAGCGCCTAATGTGTTTTTTTAGTGGAAAATGAACAAAATACAGAGCAGACAAACAAGCGGTATTCTGTAAGCTAGATCTCTTGGTTGATCCCCTGCATATAACCTGAATCTATTATGGCCAAAGAGACGTTTTGTAGCTCTAAGACCTGCTTACCCAGATCAGACAATAGGGTTGTGGTCTTGGCTGTTTTCTAAACTTTCCACTTCTGGCACAGGCAGAGATTGATTTTTATTTTTAATTCCCTGACTGTTCCTGTGTCCTTCTGAAACATGAAATCAGATTTAATGTATGGGTTAGATCAGAGCGATACGGAATTCGATTGCATGTTGTATCGGAGCAGAGATCTGTGGTCAGACCTCTCTCTTTCTTTTTTCTTTTACAGAAAAGTTATTGATGCTAATCAAAGAGAAGCCTGGGTTACCAATGAAACCTACTGGGAACTGCGAAAAGATCCTGGATTTAGTAAAGTAGAAATTCCCATACTCTGGTAAACTGGGAATGTAGATCTAGTAAACATATCACTCTTTGAAGAAAAAAATAACTATGCACAATATGTTTCTTATAGCTAAGCGTGGTTTGTGGGTCTACGGAAAAACCTATCATTCGCATTTATATTCATCTTTATAACAGACTTGAAAGTGCATTAGACCAGGCCCCTGACCACTTCTGGATCTTTTTAATTTTGCAGCAGCCATTAAANTTAAAAAATAAAGCAATAAAAAAAAAAAAAAAAAGAAAAGAAAAAAGAACAAACAAAAACCTTTTAAAGTTTCATACACTGAGAATTCAGAACAAGAGAAGCAGAGGAGTTATCCAAAGTCACTCGGAAGAGGTGGTAAACACAAAACTGAAATCGGTGCTTTAAACAGACATTAAGAGTAATGTAATTTAAATTAAAAAAAAAAAAAGGAAGAAAAACAGAAAAAAAAGTCATTTTGTTTCAACTATTTTTGTTAAAAACTCTTGGGTCACCATGCTGTCATTTCTGGCTTTAGGTTAGTCCTTTGGTGTGATGTACTTGGACTGACCTTGTCAAAAAGATATGCTTTTCTGGAGGCTGTTCCCATTCATATGCCATTGTTCATGCCTTAAACAAAATATGAAGATGTACAGTAAGTCATTTTAAAATACGTATGCTTAGACTTGTGTGAAGGGCAGATTTTTAAAGCACTAGGATTTTATCATGATATAAATATTAGAGAACCTGTATTATTTAAAATCAAAAGACAACCAAACATCTAACTATATTTCAGAGGAACGAGATCTACTGTACATGCTTTAGCTTTGGGAAGCTGACTGTATAATCAGACTGAAAAGAAGCTGCTAACTGGTTAAATTTGAGGCAATTTTGGTAAATGCATATGAATGGCTAGTCAGAAAATTCATATTCTAGACGACTGATACTGAGATGCGATTATTGCTTTTACCACTGAGTGGACAGGGCCTTACAGCAAATCTCATTTCTCCATAACTGCTTATACAATTAGGATTCCCTGATGCTTTGCAACAGTGTTAAAGCGCAGAAAGATTTCTTGGGAAAGTCTCTGGCTTCGCTCCAGAGGTTGGATAGCACTGTAAATGTAACTAGTATTTTCTGCCACACATGCTGTTTACTGGCTCTGTTCTTTCCCAATCCACTCTTCTTACCTAAATTTATATTTGAGAGTAAGGCAGAGGCTCCCGTGCATTGTAACTAACTGCTACTACTTGTGTTGCCAAAATAGCTTTTGTTGCAAAATTACAGTTTACAATTTTTCATAAAGTGATACTATATGTTTTGGTTAAGAACCAAGTCTCTTATGTGTTGCTAAGCCTCAATTAATGTATGTGGGAGAAGGCTTGGCACTTTCTGTATGAAAAACCTCTGAAACACTGAACAGCAGAAAGGCAGATTTTAACACAGAAAAAAAATAATTTTATGAGGTAAAATTTGCATTCCATATGGTATGATCTAGTCTTCCGTTTATACACGGATTATATACATACCGGCACTGATGCCAGGTTAGATTTCATGCATATACATTGTATTTCTTTCTGTGTATACACAGCATACATAATACACTGATTTTTTTCTATTTAAGGTTGATTCCAGTAATGAGACCTAAAAAAATGATTAGGTAGCTATGTGATCCTGCCAGGACAGCTGCGTGAATAGCTCTCAGTGGCATACCACACGTACCCATCCCTCCACCTGCCTCTTCCTTTTACAGAGTCAGGTCCCTACGGAGCTGAGATTCTGTGGTTATTTAATACCCATTTAGTTCTCCCTCTTGTTTGTAAGGCAGAGCAGCTAGCTACTAGTGAATTCCAGTTTCTTCACACAGTTATGTTATCAGGAGGAAATATGAAAACTTAAAGAAAATATTAAGTAGAATTTTAAAGAATTTTGAATACTAAATGTTGCTTATGAATACTTGGTATAAAAAGCTCTGTGCAGATTACTAGGATTTCTTCCAAAGAAAATTTTGAATTATTGAAAGAATGATATAATTTGCTTTCCTTCTTGAACCTAGTCAGATTGTTTTTTATTTCTGCAGTTGTTATTGTAACAAAATGAAAATATATCTAGGTTTGGTTTTTTTAATCATATTTGGTTCAGTTCATCATACTTGCTTTAACGGTGTTACACCATGAATCAAATTGGCACCTTGTGTGCAAAATAGCAATTAATTAATCTGTGTCGCTTTCCTTAAATGCAACATTATTAAGCATTTGCTCACCTCATGTTGCAGTCTGCGTGTGCAGTTCACTGTTATATTAGGAAGTATTATGAGTGCATGACTGCAAGTACCTTCGAGGGACAGAAACTGCATGTCCTCATTTTTTTTTGAAAGTTGTTTTTTAATTTAAATACAGAAATAAGGTATTTAGTTTTACAGTGTTCTGCTAGTGTTTTGTGAATGCCATTCTTTGCAATGCAAACTGAAACTTGGTGAATACTGAAGATGCTATCACTGCTTTAATTATTCTTTTAAAATTGTTTATCTGATACTCATTGAAAGAAAAATAGCTTTGAAATTTTTAGAATAAAAAAATGTGATATGCTTAATCTTTCTATTGAAGGCACTCTTTAAACCTTCTGAATGGTAAATTAACTGAATGTTAAATTAGTTAATTAGAAACTAGAGGAATTGCAAAGCAAAGTGTTGCAAGATATTTTTGGTCTTTATCAGAATTCTAACAGTGCCAGCAGATGTGCCATAAGGCAGTTTCCTATAGTACAGAATTCTCTGGATGCTGTGCAAAATTTTCAACTGAATTTTTCCTGCAACCGTGGGGGGACATTGGGACATATTTTGTGCTGTTTCTAAAGAGAACAAGTTAGCAGAAGACAGGTCTGGGGGCTTCTGTCCAAACTATGATTTGTAGACAACCTGTGAGATTTCACCAGCACCGAGGCGAGGGGGGCAGTAGGCTGTCCGCCCTCCTGCTGGTGTAGCACAGTCGGGTTTTCTGCGGTGTGGTGGGAAGGCACCGCTGGCTCCTTTGCAGCCTTGCAGCCACTGTAAGTGCTTGTTTTTCAGAAGGGTTGCAGCTGCCCAACCATCCATCCTAGCTCATGAGATTTTTCTGCCCCAGGTGGAGACCTTTGCATTTCTGTTGAACTTCACGAAGTGTCTTCTGGCCCAGAGCTCAAGCTGAGCAAGGTCCTCCTGACTGCAGCTCTACCAATTGGCATGGCATCTAATCCTCCTCATTTAATGCCAACTTGTTAGGATGTAGTCTGTGTATTTGCCCAGGTCACTGGTGAGACATTCATCAAAAAGGGCCAGAAAACTGACCTTTCCTTGCTGGCTCCCAGTGGGGTGTAAGCCATTGATCAGCGCCCTTCAAGCCTGGGGATTCAGGCAGTTTTCAGACCACCACACTCGATTCAGCCAGGCAGTATTTCATTTGGAAAGTCATAAAAGGAACTTACCTCCTCAGTAGATTTAATTGCTACAGGTTTGGAATGTGATGAAAATTAGTGCAAATCATTTGACATTTAAAAACTCTTAAACAATTTAGGAAGTTCTAACTTTCACTACAAAGACATCTTTGCATTTTCCTGTGTTTTCTCAAAATATATATTTCTTCATAAAATACACAGCCCTTGTGCTTTAGTTCCACAATAGTGAACTGTACTCTCAATTAGTACTTTAAAGTGTACTTCAGTTTGTTCCTTGTTCTGGTACTGCAGATATGATTGGATAACAATAGCTATTTTCATCAAAGTCATGTCATCTTGTAACGACTTAAATAACTTCATTCGTATTTTGGATCCATATTAACAAGATAGCAGATGTTTCTGCATGTTAGAAATCGTTACCTCACTGGGAGATAAAATTTGAATATGAGTTGATTTTCATAGTTTCACTGTGATTAAAAAGTCATCTCAACACCCATCCTAGTTTTAGACTGAGTAGGTTGCATGAAATAAACTTTTTTGTATTTGGCTTTAAAAATGAAATCCCGCTATAATACTTTGGTCATCTTACAAATAATGTTACCTTTTTTTTTTCTTTTTCTCATTTTGAACTTCTGACTCTGAGTGAGCTTTTATGGCATTTGTGAGTTTTGTTTGAACAGCAGATACCAGGTGGATGTCAAGTGTTGCAGGACGTACACATTGCCAGCGCTGGTCCTGCCCTCCCTTGTGGGGATGTGTGTCCTGGCCATGTGGTCTTGCTCATCGAGTTTCCAAAAAATTTGAATTTTTAGAAACACCCTGGAAGGGAGGGGAGGTTCATTTGCACATTCACAATAACCAAGAGGGCTGAATATTCTGTTTCTCTGTGAGTTTTGCAAAACTTGCTTTCACTGTCAAAACTGTTAGTATAGGGAAGGATTGTGTGGCCTCCTTGTTTCATAAGATTTTGAATTGTCTGGTGCAGAGATCAACACTAACTGTTTAAAAAACCATTGGCTGCAGTTGTAATCTGAGGAATTAACTCTATTTTAGTTGTCACTACTAATACTGGAGCTGCAAAATGAAAGCAAAAGAAGAGTGTTTAGATTAAATTTACCTGAAATTTGTATTCATACACTAAAATGGAGGGGTTGTGTTAAAGAGAGTTTGGTGCAGCTAGGGGAAAAAGATCAATATTAACAGAATTGTGTAAGAAACACTGGAATGTTCTCACCAGTCAGCCTCTGTTATACATACACCTTGGAGAAGGGTAAGAAATTTGTTGTTTTAACTGCTTATCTTAGCAGCTACTGGGGCTGCTTTCTAGCGTTTTCTTCTTGGCTGTCGTTAAGTAACAGTCATCAAAATTGTATAGAAATTGAATTTGTTCTTTTAAGCATATGTTGATAAAAGTTGAGTTGGTCAGGGATACAGTTGCAACTATTTTTTTTTTGGTTAATCTGTTCAAACTGCAAGGGAATATTAAGTATGAAACTATTTCTGTTTTAGTTTTCTACTTTACCATCCCTGGTTACTTTTATTGTAATTCCAGTATCACTCAGAAGATAAGTTTCATGGAAAAAGTTTTTTTTGTTGTTGTTGTTTTGTTTTTTTTTCAACAGAAGAATCTAGCCTGTGTGTATGTTAATAAAGGCTTAATTATTCCTGGAGAGGATAGCTCCCTGAGCTCCCTTGGAAGAGTGAATGACATCCACAAGAATGTTACAAATCTCAGTAAGCTCAAAGAAATGGCTTATTTACAGCCTTTTATTTTATTTTTGTGTTACATACTGTAAGGGGTCTACTTAAAAAAGCAAACACGTTCTTTTCTTTTTAAACTTAAGTGTGTAAATCCCTTCACTGATTAGCTTTGGTGCACATTCTGTCTTCCACTAAATTGAAAAGCCTCTTTATAAAACCTCCTTAGGAGGGTTTTTATATGGTATCTTGCAAGTTTAAAAAGTGACAGCAATGTACTTGTAGGTGTTTTATATACCCATCTCCTCCTTTGTCAAGTTTTGAGGTATTATTAAACCCATCATGTCTTTAAATATTTTTCACTTGTGATCTCTGACATAGCTCAGAGAAGGGAGAGAGAGACTGCAATGGAGAACAGTGAAACTAGTGACAGCAGTTCTTTCAGTGGCACCATTGTAATAAAACAGAAAAAAAATAGAAAAATTTCAAACTTCTATGAATTAAAATGTCAGAGCAGCTGTTAAATCTGTTTCAGGCAGGTTATGTTAATACCATTTCTCTTTCCAGTGATCCATAACAGCATGAGAAAAGGGAGGACTGGTGACATTTGCTCAGAATGAATTTTGAAGATGAAGGGAAGTTTTCTTCCATTTATAAATAAAAATTACTCTAGACAGCATTAGGCTAAAGGTATATTGGTAATGTGGAAAAAGAGAGTTACAGATTTTACAAATAGGGAAACTATAAAGTTGGAATATATGTTACATATACATATATATTACACACTGCTGATTGGCAGTAATATGTTCTGTGTTGTCCTCTGAATAGTTCAATGGTAAAGCTGCCTATTCATACCCCTGGAGCAATGACCCAGATGTTGTCTCCCATGAAATACTAAAACAAATTTGCATATTCACTGCTACTTGTAATGATCTGCATTAATGAATGAGGGATATCTTATGCTAAGTTATAATCTTGCTGCCACAAACTATTAGGGATGCAAAATGGGAAGAAGTGAGCTGATTCCTTCAAAAACACAGAAGTGGGTAACTTAATAATTTATACTTTGGGCATCATCCTGATGAAAGCGTTATACAAAAGCAGCACTTAAAGTGATAAATATTCAACCAGAACAATTCTTTCTTGTGCCAGTCAATTTAGCCACAAATGCAACATCTTTTTTGTGGAATTGCACTGCTATTTGTGATTGCATTTGTGGCAACTGGAGCCTATTGGACTGATTTCTCATGTCCACCAAGGACACTCAGTGGTAGAGTCAGGATTGCAAGTTCAGATTTCTTTTCTCGTAGTCCTGTGTTCGTTTGTTTCATAGTCCTCTTCATTTGGTAAATTCACCTCAACAAGAAATATTACAGTAGCATTAAAAATGTTAATTTAAGTTTAACCTTCAGTATTTTCTGGGTAAAGGAGAATTCAGGATAGCTTCTTTACCTGTGTTGAAAAAATAGAGATATGATCTACCATTATCATTGTATTTGCCTAATATTTTATAAGTATTTTGAAATCAGATCAGTAATAATGAAATAATACATAAAATTTTTAAACCTGCATTTGTCACCTATCTTGAAGTCAATGCTGAAAGTTATCATTCCAATACAAGGTTAGAAATTAGGTCTGTTTAGTTCTTGAAATAAGTGTGACTGGTATTCTTTGGTGGTTTAAAGGTAGCATAGTGAATTCAGATCACAATAAATTTTATAGTCAGATGAGTTTCAACCAAGCTGTGACTATGAGCTGAGAAATAGATGCTGATGAATGTATTTTGGTATGCAGGCATAAATGCAAAGATGGCAGCTAATAGCTTAGTTAAGCTTTTGCTATAATTAGCAAAAGCACTGTTCTTGTTCCTTTAAAATTATTTATAGGCTAATTATTTTCAAGCATTCGTTCCTCTGTAAGAACTAATTGCATGTCAAGTTTGAGTTTTAAAAATTAAACAGTATTTGGAACACCACAGACATGAAGGATGGTTCTTCTGTCATGCAGTTAATGCTCAGATCTTGCTAAACCTCCAGCTCCCAAATCAAGGCAGACCTATAATGCTCATTCACTAAAATTTTGCTTGGACCAAAAAGAAACACTAGTGGGCTTTTCTGGATAGGATTCTTCCTTGTCTATTGATTTGCACCTGTTATTTGCTATATAATAAGTGAGAAATCAAGCTGTTAGCATCTGATGTCTGAAATCTATTCCTTCACCAGAATGCATAGCAAACTGCTTGCTCTTTAACTGTTACTGCTAGGTTGTCTGAAGCGGATGCTTTGTTTAGTGCATAAGAAGCCATCATAACATTGAACTACTGTTGCATCCAGAGATATCATTATGGTAGTTCTATATTAGGAGATTAGGTATGTTTGCTTTGTTATAACCTCTAGCAAGCTTTTTTATTTGAGTCTGTATCTACTTCCCTTTGTATAATTATCTGTTTGGTGAATTATGATTCCTGATCATTTCAACAGCAGAGAATTCTGTATTTTCTCTCCTTTTTGCACAAAGTTAATACAAACTGGGAGTAATGTCACACTTTTTTTGGTGAGATTAGTTCCCATATGCATACATGTAACGTAGTAAATTCCAGTATTTATAGATTGCTCACACTCTGAGAGTGCCATTATAAGCATAAGGTTTAGATTAGCTGTCAATTTTACATTGCTTACTGATCTTCATTACTTTTAGCAGCATTTACTTTCAGATGGGAAACAACCCTGTGTATTTCTTTAGTAGGTAAAAATGTCAAAACGTGAATAGCTATAAGGGCATTATTTGCTGATTTTCCATATCCCTGTGCTTATTTGACAAAAATAAACAAACAAAACCCAACCAACCAACCAAACAAAACAAGTCCGTTGATTTCTTGTACACCTTTGTGTAGCATCCTTGTAAAAGGAAGTCCTTGGAGGCTTTCCACTGTGATTACACTATTGTGCTAACTAGAATAGCATACAGAAACTTGCTTCATGTTTTTTTAAGATAAAATTTAAAGGCAAATAGTTGCTTTCTAAGAAGCCCAACAAGAGCCAGTGCTGCTTTTTGAGTACCAGATAGTGACTGTTCTGGAGGGCAATAGCACTGTAACTGCAGAGGGTCTGTGTACCTTGATGCACCAGACAAAATTTTTTGTTGTTTAAAAAGGAATAGAAAACTGTTACATGAGGGGAAAAAAAGAAAATAAGCATTTATGTACCCAGTTACACAAATGTTGTAGAAGGCATTATTTTTGAGCACTGCAATATTGAACTGCACCTGCAACACCCTGCATTTTATGCTCAGAAGTTCACTGTGGACTTCCATAAGGAGACGAAGGAGAAAAGGATACTGGGAAAAAAAAGTACCGTAATTTCTAAATAACTCAATCAAAAATTGATGAGTAAATCCTTCTGTTGAAAGCTGCATAAACTACTTAAAGTATTGCAATTTTTATAAGTTTAAGTTCATAGTACATTCAGTAATTTAAAATAATAAAAAAATCATCTTGATTGCTTTCCTGCAAATACTCATTCATTTGTGCTTGACTGTTTGCAATTTTGGGAGATCTTTCAGGATGATTCTTTACATCTCGTTGATTTTGTACTACAAATGCTGACTATAGTTGTGCCCGTAAAAGCACTTCTACTGCTTACAGTTACTAAGCATCAACAGTTGAGGAATAACATACATAGGATATAATTTGTATCAGACTTTTATTTCAAATGCAAGAGTTAATCAGGAACGCACATCGCAGGTTTTTTTCTGCTTGGACTCTGATCTTGCACAGGCATCAGTACGTCCTTAGGACAACTGCAAGTTGTCTCATCAAATTCAGTTAAAAAGATGTAGATATTCATGTTCAAATGAAAAGGCTCAACGGTGACATTCATAAGAAATCAAAACAACGTACCTGGTTACACCAGGCTTTGTAACACTTGATTTTTAATCCCTACCTGCTTAAAAAAATGAGCACCAGTGCAGATGAGGCTGAGCTCCTGTTGGTACTCCATCGAACTTGGTGAGCTTCCAGGGGAATGGATGGTCTGGCTGCCCGAATCATGTTTTGGTTTCAGGCCTATCGTACAGTCAAGCCTAGATATTCAACTGGTTATGCTTAAGCTTAATTTTGACCATGTGCACTGTCTCATGGAAGAACAATGTGTGAAATGCAGCTGGTTTGACTGCTTGCCAGTCAGAGCAATATATTTGACTTTGACTTCTTTGCATTTTGGGACCTTATTCTGGGGCTTGCGGTGTTGAAGAATCAGTTAACTTCACGTCTCTGCAAAGATCAATTATGTATGACATTTGGAAGAAAGAGCAGGAGATCAGATCAATGACAATTCATCATACCATGGCTCACTCTGGCGAGCTTAATTATGTGAATACTTGCAATTCCTGTCGCTGTTTCCCTGTGCTCTCCTCAGGCCGGTGCCAGCCCGGAGCGAGGGCTGCTAGTACTGTATGCTGGGGGGAGAAGGAGACTACTCTTGCTGACTTGTGAAGAAGGGGTGGCTAACTAAGAGCATGCTCAGCCTACAAAAAGCATGAATGTGAGAAAGTGCCTCGCCTCTCTCCTGTTAGGCTTTAGCACATCAGTGGAATTGCTGTTTTTGGTATATTGAATTCTCTGGCTACTTCAGAGATCAAACCTGCTCTCTAGCTGGGAAGGAGCAGTGAAAAAACAGTTTTAAGTTCCCATGGAGCGCAGCTTCAGTGCACTTACTCTGTGTCTCTGCACCCGTGAGTTGGTTTTGACCATGCTGTTGTAGTAACCCTGAATGCAGATGAGGCCTCACGTGGACTACCTCTCGTGCAATAAATAACAGGCTCATGCAGCAGTGGGTGTTGGTGACGATCCTTTGGCAACAGGAGCATCTGTTGGCCATGTGATTCAGGGAAGTGGTAGTGGGGGCAATAGTAAACAAGAAATTAATTAGGAGTTCATTCCAGTGATGCGCGTGGTATAGACAATACCCATAATACCAACTCCAACGAAGGAAGGTCCTACAGCTTCTGGTAGGAAATAAAGGTAAACTTGGCTGTGCTATAGTTTATGTTGTGCTCTAAAGTGTAACGAAAGGTGTCATCTGTTTCCTTCAAGCTGAGCCGGATTTACCAGGATATTGTGTCCAAGAAACACACACACAATTCTAGTTTTTGAGGAAACATGATGCTCTTGTACCTGTTGCATTGTAATTGGATAATGCATGTACAAATGACTTGTTTAGCCTGCCAATGAATGTTGCTAATGCCTTACCAAAAAAAAAAAAAAAAAGCATATTTTTTGTATTTTTTCCCTCAGAGGCAAATCCAAACAATGCTAGATTTGGGAAACTGTTTACTGAAAAGCATTTTCTAATAGATCTCTGAAGAAGTGCAATTGTATAATTATTATTGTTCAGTGCATACAGTACATTGTCTCCATCACTCTGTACACTGCTGCTATTAGTGCTTGTTCTAATAAATCTCAATGTACACTGTTTAAACTGCTGTCATCTGCGTTCTGATTTATTGACATAAGAAACACCTCAGAATACGATTCTTGAATAACTTGTTTGTAACTAGATAAGTGAACTGTCTATTAATTGTGCAATTCTGAATATATGTTGTGCAGATTGATTTTGTAGAGGTGGCTGATAGCGGCAGTGATAGCACTGAAACAGCTGCTTCTCAGAAGCATCATCCTGTTCCTTTCTAACCTGTTTCCACTGCAGGATTATTTTTATAAAACTTGTGCCATGTGACTCTCTGTGCAGTTCCTTTAAATCTGGCAGGAGCTACCAACTGCAGTCTCAAAGAAGATAATTTTTTTTTTTTGGCAGTTCCCAGTTTTATCTTCATGCTACAGCTGGTAAGAGCCTTTTGTTTTCTTTTTTCTTTTTTCTTTTTTTTTTTCTCTTTTCTTCAGCTTGCGCTTTGTGATTAAAGGGAGATTGCAGTATGTTTCTCAAGTTGTGTGAGAGGGAGTAGGGGAAATGGGTTCCTGATGTTCTCTAATAGAATTGAAAAAAGACGTGTGGAAATAGAGGGGGAAAAAAGTTACTAGACACCCACCCGTTCTGGCTTCTTCTTGGAGAAAACAACAGTATGTGGGATTTTTCCATAATGTGTTCCTGTCTGTTGTTCAGCCCTTAATCAATCACATGTTATTTAAAATGAAAGCATAGTAAGAAACAAAAATTTGTTTTGAGGGAGAAATAAAGGTTTTTGTTGTTTCTTGGCATTATAAAAGAACAAGTGTTCAAGCAGTCTGGACGGCTGCCTGCCTGCAAGCAGCAGCAAAGAAGGGAAAACACTTTTTTACATGAATGGCAATTTTTTTTTTTTTTTTTTTTTTGG
>VXAL01018756.1:122687-135149 GCA_013399475.1 Chauna torquata
TTTTTGTGGTGGCAGAGTATGTGTCTGATGTCATCCAAACAGATGCTCTGAGCCTGGTTGCAGGCCCTGAGCTAATCTCTCTTAGATAATTCTTGTAGTGGAATTCAGCTTGGGTTTCACATTTCTGTAGTTTGGACCTGTACTTTGCCCTCTGAAGCTTGGCAAAACCAGTCTAACTCTCGTCAATGATTGTTGCTCAGCAAAACTGCTGCGCATAAATAAAGTGTGAAAAGTTACATGTCATTACGTAATTGATTAAGAAAAAAACACCAAACCTTTGGGAAGACATGAGAGTGAAAGAGGCCTGTGAGGCAGCGCTGCCAATCTGCTTCTCTTTCTTGACATCTAATTTAGCAGAAAAACTATTCCTTGAGCATGGCAGTCAATTTTATATTTAAATTTAATCTAACCAAGAGACAGATGATAGTTCTTCTTCGCCACAAACATGTAGGCGCAGTGGTGTGGTGAAGTGAGACAGTGTAGGAAGCTATTGACAGGATTTCATCCTGACTCAGCTAAAGGAGTTGCCCACAGAAAGCTGCTCCCGGTGGCACTGCCGGTACAAAAATCTGTTCTGATGGGATGATGCACAACATTTTTTGCCTAGCCAACATATCAAGATGCATGGCTCTCCAAGTCCCTATTAGGTTATTAAATATTTAAGATAGTCTAAATGTTAAAAACCACAAGTATGCAATATTGACTGTTCCTGCACCTGAATATGCAAAATTATTTTTCCCATTAAGTAATCATTACTAAATAAGATTAAAAGAAACTAAGCTGAATTATCATTCAAAACTAACAAGGTACTATGGGCTAGTTGAGGAAGTACCCTATAGTTTATTTAGACTGAGTGGTGAGTCTAATTTTACTCAAGGCCAGTAAATAATATGTCTTATATGTAGACTGTGCTTTTTATTTCTGGAAGTTATATGTAAGTAGTAACTGTTAGGCTAAGTAGTGAAGAGAGAGAGGCTAGGTTCTGTATCCCATATCTATATCCCAAGTGCTTTTTATTAAGGGTAAATTTAACAAGAATTCAGGGCAAGTTAATACAGGACAAATAAAAGAATGTTATAGGCATGAATCCGGCGTGAAGACATTTTTACCTATGTTTAGATTACCTTTGTAATCAGTGCCTGACCTGTCTGTTCACATGGAAAACTTCGAAGTAAAATCAAACTGTTACTTTTCTCATTACTGGCTGTCTGGGTACATTTCATTCTTCAACAAAGAATTGAGACTAATTAGTAGCTCATATTTCACAACTCCAGTTTTCTTGAGCAGGTTTTCTGGCAAATAGGTGGAGGAAAAAATGTGATTAAACATTTCCAAAAGGTTACACTTTTTGGACTGTAAGTGGATCGCATATTCTGGTAAGAGTATTCCATTGTGTTTTTTTTTTTTTTTTAAACTGTTAAAATTTAAGATATGGATTGTCTTTTACCTACATTATTTCTGAGGGCCTGGCATTACACTTAGCAGTCAAAAAAACTGAAGTGATGCTGCACGAGGGCACATCCATTATTCAATTCTAGTTCAGGAGCTGATTTCACTTAAATGCTGATCAGCCAGCCAAGTACAACAGTATTAGTCAGTCTGCTTTTTTTGTTTGGTGAGAAGAATTTTTTATATCACCTGTCTGTTAAAACGTTTAGTATCTGGAAGCTGCTCAAGTATCCTCTTATTTTAAGCCTATATGTGGAGGAAAAAAAAAAAAGGGAAACTAGATGAGGAAGTGTTCTTGCAGCATGAAAAGAAACAGCCTAAATAAGAGTAGCAGCGATTATGAAAGAGGATGCTGAATTCTTGCATGCCCTACAAACACCTACTTCATTTAATCTGTTTATAAATACTCTCCATCCAAAGATCTGAGAGTACTTTGCAATACTAGTCAGTTCTTGCAGGATCCTTCTCAGGGAAGTGATATCTCACCACAGCCGCGTACAGTAGGTTTAATAGACTGAGGTTAATTGCCCAGTATCAAGGAACAGCCAGTGGCAATGCCAAAAACAAATACAGTTAAGTCTGCTACTCAGATGAAAACAGAGAAGGAAGCCAGGAGCACGATGTCTATGCTGAAGGAAGTATTGTATAGAGCTAACTGTACCAGTGCCCGTCAGACAGACCAGCATGGACAGTTTGAATTATATCACAGTAGACAAATCCTTTGTTTTGTAGACTTTCTTCAGATGTTGTGACACAGCAGCTACTGTTCTGCATCCTCATGCAGGTGGATGTTCAAGCCCACAAAGCTGTCCTCCAACACAGACTCCCACTCACAGATGCTGGCAGAAGGATTTAGCCCGTAGGGCAGCATCCTCCAAAGGAAATGCAGCAATAAACCTGCATTAAATCACACTGGGATGTTTGTTTCCAGGAGATTTGTCTTCACTAACCTAATAATACTAGATGACGAAAGTAGCCTCACGGTGTGCAGTACTGTTTATGTAACAAATGACAGACCATTTCTTTTGGCTGAAAGATATGCCCTCTCCTCGTAGTTAATAAGTTTAAATGCAAGCGTGTTGTCTCAGCCAATCTCTCCCTAGAGTACTACTTCTGCATTTCTTACTAGTAAATGCTTTGCAGCTAACACATCCATCTGCCCATTCAAAATATTGCCAATAAAATTAGGGCAATTAGAAGCAAAAGCTGGGATATTTCATACACTTCAACCAGCAGTGGTCATTTAATATCATATTATTGAAATATATATGCTTGAAGCATGGATCAAGCAGCCTTCACATCCACATCCGTGAACAAAGCTCTGTGACCTGAAAGGTGAGTCTGTGGAAGAGCCAATAAAACCACCACCAGAACGTATGCTCCCTGATCTCTTTTGTGCTCCCTTCTCAACATTAACGTGGCTCTCGCGGAAAGGTAGCGAGGTAGTACAAAGTACAAAGCTGTGCAACACGTTCACTTTTCATCAAGTCAACAGAAGATAGTGTTGAAGGTGAATGGGGGATGATGCCAAGCAGAAGCCATAGAGAAGCGAGTTGAACTCCACATCTTGCAGCCTTTCATTGGTGTACCAGTTAAAGTAAAGTTCAGCTTTTAGTATGTTGATTGCTGAGCAAGTGCCACGCTGTAATACAGCACCTCCTGGCAGGAGATCTGCCTTTCACGTGTGCTGTGGGATGGACTATGAATATGCATGATCACAGGCTGTTCTGTGACACAGCGTACACGCAGGCTGCAACAGTTTACTTGAGCTGTAAACCTGAGGAGTATTACAGAAGAAACATTAATTACAGTGAGTGTGTGTGTGTGTCTTCCAAATGGACTGTTAAAAGCAACTTAGATTATCCTGTTTGCTGACTTATATAGTTCTACCCAGTTAAAATTTCTGTAACATCGAAGTATTTATCTTTGAAGGTGTGCTTACCTGGAGAAATATGTACTTACTATCTTCAGTAATTAGTATGAAGTAAGGAGCAGAACAAGAGACAATTACTGAAAAAGACAGATTTCCCTTCATGATTTGATCAAATAAACACATTTAAAGATGACATATCCCACTTTTTGATGGTTATACCTACAAAACAAATTAAGTAAAGTAAATGGTCCACTGCAGGAGCTAACCTTGAAAATAATTTAAGAACAGCCTTAATGATATGATTTAGATATCTGTATAGAAGAGGACAACAGCATTTCCTGCACCTTTTTAATTTTTTTTTTTTTTAAGATACTTTCTAATTGGTGAAGAAACTGTTCACACACAAAGGCCCCATGTGCATAAAACATAAAAGTCCATTAAAATACCTCTCTCTTGAGGCTTGTCATAATTTTTTTTCCTGGGAATATGAATGATAGTGGAATGTTCAAAAGGATCTGACCCCACAACTAAAACATACTTTAAATGTGGGGACTTAAAACATTTTAGGACTGGGCTTCCTATGAGTTGCATCCTTTAATTTCTGAGCTCTCTAATGTTGACATGGTCTGCTGCCTAGAGAGGTTTCCATAACAAACTAATTAAGTTTGAGATACACAGGCAGTGACTGTTTTTTTACTGCTTTACCAAACTGAGAGCTTAATAAAGTAAATCTACACAAAATTAAAGTACTGCCATAGCTAATTAAATTGTTCCACTATACTGCATAATTGAAACAGCATTTGTGAACTGATTTAGTTTCACTGTATTTGAACTAGATAATAAAGAAATCTAGCATGCATGTATCTCTGCTGAAGCTAAGTCTGCTGAAAGCCTTCATCTGGCTTTAACTGGCTGTTCTTCCCACAACAATCTCTAAGTACCATGCAGTTTTGTGAGCAGCAGTCAGTGTGAGCATCACACCAAGAGACCCCAGTGCCCCGGCAAACTGCTGTGTCAGGAGTTCAGCATGACATTAGTGCTGAGCTCTGATGGGATGCAAGTCACAGTATTAAACTGTTTTTGCTTATACAAAAGAATTGCTAGACAAGATCCACTTTGCAAAAAGAAATCAAGTGATGTTAAAACTGCTTAGAACAGCAAAAGAGACCGAATTGTGTATTACAGAACAACTTTGACAGCATTCCCATGCAGATGGGAAATCCAGAACACTCACTGCAGTCCTGTGGACCTGCAGTGTCTGTCCTGTTCCCTGCCCCTTGTGTGTTTTGCAGGAGCTTTGCTGGAACTATGGCTAGAGCAATTGTCAGCTATGTGGAAAACAAAATTACAGTGTGTTCTTTTTCTGACCAGGACATGAACAAAATGCCTGTATACCAGGCTTCAGATGTTTTTAGTTATTTCCTAATAACTGAACTAAGAGTTTTCTAACAGGCACTGTCACAGTATGCGATGGTGTGAAAGCATTTGTTGGGACATCTATGTTTGGAGGACAGTCCTTACAGTACAACAGCTGCTCAGCCCCAAGCCAGAGATCTTTGCTCATTTTTGTACTGGTAGTCCCATCTAATAAGGAGAGTATCTCTTTCTTACCTGCAGAATGTCATGCTGCAGCTCAAATAAAGGCACTTAAGAAGGGAGAGAAGAAACGCGTACGTAAGAGAAAATTGAGAGCCAGCAAAATGAAGGAGGAAAAAATGTTAACAGTTTAGCGAGCTTGATCAGATCACTGTGAACAGAACTGTCGAAGTCTTCAGCCACTTCTGGGATGGGCAAAAAAAAAAAAAATCTAAGCTTGGCTGGCTCTGGTCTATAGTAGTTAGTTCAGTCCTAACTCTGCTCGCAGTATCATGGTTACAAAACACACAGACCGCTCTCTTGTGCATCTAAATAGGTTGAAGTGCCACCTAGACCACAAAAGAGAAGTGTATCTGTGACTAATAATCTCTCCAATATATTTGATAGCTATGTTTAAGTATGTACAACTTACCTACAAACCACAGAAAGCAGTATTACTGACAGAGCACCCTCTCATGGTCCCAGAGGGAAGCCCAGCCTTCCTGCTGGGTTTCTCCAGTGCCAGTGGAGAAACCCAGCGGGACACTGAGACACTTTTTCCTCACCTGTTGAACTCTCCTCTTCCCATGTTTATGCTCTGTCTCCCAATCTCTGCATGCTTTAGTTTCCCCTTCTCCTCACATGAGGCTCGTCTCCTCTCTGCCGAGAGTCCGTGGCAGCTTCACCGCATCCAGCTGCAGTTGGTGAAGACCACCTCCAGGTCTTCTCTGCCCCAGCGCTTCTCATTTCCTTCTGGCTGCAGTTGGGAGCAACTGGCTCTTGAGAAGCGGCGGAGTGCCGCTGGGAAGAGCCAGAGCAAAGGGCACAGACAGCGCAGCGCAGCAGGCGCCTGGCAGCCGGCCGTACGCCCGTGGCGTGCCCCTGCCCGGCCGGGGTGCACGCTGGTAGACCATCATGTCTTCTGCTTTCATGCTGTGTGGTTATGCAGTTAGACTGTTTATTCAACTGGTGCGGCATAGCTAGGTAAATTTTATCAATAATATAATACTCCAGGGGTATGTGAAAAAGGCTGACCAATAAAGTTACTTGTATTAAGTTCAATACAGCTAATTAAGAAAAATAGCTCAAAAAATAATATGGTTTTCAGTTCTGTGTATTTATGTGACCTCTTCAACAATTTCTAACTAATAACTAGACTCTATCTAGTTATTTAAATGAATGTAACTTTTAAATCTACTTACAAATATGGATATAGTATAAAATGATGCATATATGTAATACGGTCCATATTTGGTCCCATAAGACGTTATTTTTGTTACATTCTGAAATATAACAGGATCTATATTGCTGAGACCCTTGCTTTTTAGGGAAATGCTCATGCCATCTGCTGGGAAGTTATGGAATTCAGCAAGTAATTTTTCAGTAGCATTTTATTTTGCTGGTTTTTTGGATGTTAAATTCTTACACTTTTTTTTTTTTTTTGATAATATAGCTAAAAGGCACTTAAGTCAGGAGGTCTGGCAACTGATAGCACCTTTTTGTATCCTAAGAATGTATGAAACAATTTACCAGCATAATTTGGTACTGCTTATGTGGGCTTAATGCTTTCAAGGCAAACACCATCTCTCATCTTAACTTAGTTTTCTCTTGGATGTGCAAAATTAGTAAATGTTTTCTGAAATAGCAAAGTTAACGTCATTGCACTCCAGTTCTCTGACCTGTAGCATGAGAATAACATAAGCAGCTGCTGCAGCATTTCTGGTGGACGTTCTGGGTGTTGGAGTAACATGAGTACCATGTAAACATATCCCATGAAACTACTGGTTACAGAATTAGTGCTAGGATCAGACTGAGTATGGTCTATTACTGCGTACTAAGTGAGAGACATACAAGTACATGTTGAATTAACAGAGCCAGCTGAGCTTAATAACCTGTAGAAAAAATAGTATCTCATCAAACAATTATTAAAAGAGATATACAAGATCTGTCTACATCAAAACAGAATGGACAATTTTAATTTAAGAATTTTCTTAGCTTTTCCTTCCCTTTATAGCCTTTTGAAGTTTTGTTAACATGTTTTGATTGAGTAAATACGTACAAGTGTTTTTGTTTGTTTGTTTGTCAGTGCTGTGTAATATGAATGACAGTCAGACTGAGCTGCAGCATTTCACATGAGTTCAGTTCAAAGTCTGTAACCAGCTTTGATTTTTCAGCACACTCTAGAGTAAGCAGGAAGCTCTGGCAGCCTTTGCCTTCATCTCAGGCTGCTGAGGAACTTTATTCATCTTTTTGCCTTTGTGCTGGAGTTCCTGATACTCTAAGCATTTTAAAAAAATCATTACGGAAGTATTGGAAAGAACTAAGTAAGCTGAAATGTGTAAGATTATTAAATAAATGATCTTATTATTAAAACAGTTCTTAAAATGCTTTCACATGAAAACCCTATTTCAGGAAAAAAAGCTAACCAAACAAAACTTTTCACCAAGCAACCAGTGATAATATTCATATCAAAGTGTAACTTTACAAGCCTGTGGCTGATACTTTACCTGCTGTAACTGCAGGAGTACCCAGAAGATGTGCTCCAAGGCTAAGCAGCTGTATGCTCACCACTCTTGCAAGAAGATCAAGTCTCTGCTGGCTGGACCGTCATCATTATGTGGGGATGTGTCAGCTTCTGTGGCCTCCATCACGGTGCTGCCTACTGACTATCTTTTTTCCCTTTACAATTTTATGTCTTTTTACACTAGCGTTTTTCCTCTAGGATCCTTGAGCTGCTTGTTGATATCAATAATCTCACTTCAGTCTGCAATTTTACATTTATTATTTTGCATGAGTTCACTCTATACACTTTCTGAGAGCTCTTGCTGACAATTTGGCAAGTCGGAGCCAAATATATGTAGTGGCCTGTCTCAAAGCCAGCCCTGGGGTCCATGGGAGGAGGATGCGTTGCTCTGAATGAAAGCTCACCACCGCTTTCCAGCCGCCCCCAGCCTCTTGGCCTGGGTGTTCCCATGGAGCCCCACACTACCGACTGCCTGGCTGAGCTTGAGCAGGTTCTGTTGCACAGCTGCTGCTGAAAGGAAACACCACCTCAGCAGGCCTCCCACCTTCCACAAACATGTAATTGAGGTGCTCTCCCTGCTGCTGCTGGCAAAATGTGCTAGGATTTGGAGGCAGCAAGGATGCAATAAACAGCAATGCATCAATAACTCCTGTCAGGAAGCTAAGGATCACGGAAGTTGCTGTCTTTTTGTTCTAAGATTTTAATTTTTGTTTTCAAACAGTGGTGTTAAACTGCAGAGGAAAGGGCAAGCATTCCCCTATCAGTTTACACTTAATTCATTATTCATGATGCAGAACTAGAGAGCTTAGCTGAAGGTCTTTGAAAGAGGTCTTCAGCAACACACCTAGAAGCTGGATAGTTAAGATGCTGTTGAGTCTTTCCAATAAAGTATAACGTCATTAAAAAAGAAAAAGTTTGGCAGCTTTTTTTTTTTCTCATATTAATTTGTTTGAACGAACATTGTAAAGAAAAATTGAACATGGGCTTGAGGTCTGGAAGTTACACTTGATGCAGAGGTTTTTATTATGATCATTACTGATGTTGTAATATGTTTGCTGCTGCAACCAAAAACTTTGTTAAACAAGTTGGTGATGGAAGAAGACTAGTTCCAGTGCCCAGTCTCAGTGAAGCTGATAAATACCAGCCTCTGAGCCTTGTGATTAAGAAAAGAAAATGTTTGCTTTCAAAAAAATCTAAATTTGCTTCAACACCTTTCACATTAAAAGACATTCTTCAAGGGGAGAAAGACATTTCTGCAGGTAAGTTTTCTATCTTTCCTCAAAGCAGAAAAATGCATGTTTTCCTGTAAATGCAGACCAGTAGTTATGGCTTGATCTGTACAAGTAGTATGATGGTTCTTTAGTACATGTTTAATAAAATGTATCTTGCTTAGTCATATAATAAATCCTTAGGAAAAAAGTATAAGTCAGACTGGTTAAAAAAAAAAGTCTTTCTGGAAGAAGTGTAGAAAAAGTCAGTTATATTTAAAAACCTTGGTATGAACTAATACATAACAGATTCAGTTAAGCCTTATGTTTTTTTCACAAATCACAGCAGGTTCCTGAAAGATGTATTGATGTATGTTGATTAATTGCTATTTAATATTTGTTTTTAATTTTCACCTTTGTCTATATACTCACTTTTAAATATGTAGCAATTGCCTCAGGCAGTAGTTTCACCCTAATGATCCCATGTTTTGAACTGGGCTCTGCGTAGGCACAAACATTTGACAACAGCAGTCTGCCTGAAGTAATAGGATTTCTATGAGATTTTTTTTCCATGTTTTTAATCTTTAAATTACAATATTTAAAGAGTTTAGCTGTGTTTAAATTGCCTTTGCTATGCAATATCAGAAAGCTTTGAGAAGATTCTAGGAGAACTAGGAGGTGCAAAACGAACTATACTGCCTATATTTTCTTATACCTTCCTATGAAAAATCTGTGCCATTTATAATTACATATGTTTTCTCAAAACAGTTTAATTGCTTTGTTTTCTCTTTTAAAAAAGTACATTTTGACAAAGGTATTAGTTGCACAACAAATGCATTAACTGAAAACTCTGCTAAGACAAACCTGTATGTGCACAGGAAGACAGAAATGCTGGCTGACCCCCTGAAGAGGTGATTCCAGCGTGCAAGCATGATGAAAGAAACTGGAATCCTACCAATCCTACTAGTCCTGTATTCAGGACAAGTCAGTTGACGAGAATTGAAAAATCTCGTTTAAAAAGTCAGAGGAAAAGGTTGCAAAATCTCATTAAAAAGTCTCACAAAACCTTAGTAGTCTTCTCTGTAAAGGTTAGATGTCATGTGCAGCAGATATTGTCCTTTAATGTAAGCAAAGAGGTTTGTAATTGAATTTCCTATTTTTATGTGACAAATACAAGCACTTGCAATCTTCTTAGCATTATGAAAAATATATGAACCTTTTTTTTGTTAAATAAAGACAAACAGGATTAATACTAGGTGACTTTCTAATGTCACTTTATCATACAAGCTTCAAAGAATAAGAAAAAAAATAATAAAACCCAGATTCTCAAATGTATTTGGATGCCTAATCCCCTCGTCTACCTTCTCCATTCATGTTAATTTGGCTGCCAACGTGTTCTAATATTTTTCTGTTAGTGTAATGGAAATGTGTTTAAGGTTATAAAGAAAGCATTAGAAAAATGCTTTGGCACCTATCCTTGTATTGTGCAAGAGATCAACATAAACTTTTGAGTAAGTCAGAATTAATCTGTTATTTTCTTTCAAATTAAACTGACACTTTCTAGAATCACTAGGGACACACTGGAAGTGTAGCAAGTCTTTCTGATTGTGACATACCAGGTAAAAGGCAAAGTTAATGTTACTGACAGACCTGTGTTTCATTCATCTATTGCAAAAATGAAGAATAATATTAGGATCATTTGTACTACACCTAGAAAATTTCAGAATTTCTTAACATTATTTTACATGGGAAATATCTAAATGCAAGTTTAAGAAATATTTAGTTCCATAACAAATTAGAAAGAAGGAAAAATTACCTGTGTACAGCAAGTCTTCACAAAGAGTTGTTAGGTACCAGAGCTGCACCCAAGTAATTAGTAAATGGACATGCAACATCGGTTTTCTCTTTCCTAGTTTTCATATTCTGTGCATCCTTCAATAAGTCATTTTGTGTTTCAGAGCCTCTGTCATTAAACCCAGATCACACTGCTTATCTGTTTATCCTATATCGGAGAATAGAGATATAGGAGAATAAAGATAAGCACAGAAATGTAGAAATAGTCCTAATCACCATTTCATTCCTAGGACATATCCCATCCGGGAGGGTGGGCACAACTCTGCCTGTGAGAGGCACGGAGATCCCTCAGACCCCACACACTCTCTTTCCATTGGCCATCATAAATAAGTATACAAAGGAGCTGTGAATTTTACATCAAAATTGTTGGGTACAGTAGGAATAGTGCACTTTATTCTCTTCTTTACATTTATTCTATACAAATTTTAAATAACTAAAATGTCCTGCTCCAAGCATGTAACGGTATGTAAAAACATTATGTTCAGATCTTTGTTACACAATGGTTATCTTCTTTTACTCAGGTGTCTCGTCTTACCAGTTGCTCAACTATGAAGACAAATCAGATGTTTCGCTCAATGGTAGAAGAGGAAATCAGATAATGAACGATGTTGGTTTTGATGTTGCTGGATCAGATTCTGTTGCCTTCAAAGCTTCATTTGGCATAGTGACCAAACATGAGGTTGAAGTACCGACATTACTCAAAGAACTTACTACAAGGTTATATTTTCTATTTTGTTTTTTTTTTTTGGTTACATAATTATATTTCATACTGTTAGGTTGAATCCCCAAATAAAATCTATTAATACAAAAATGGTTAGGTTTTGATTATTTTTAGGCAATCAACAGCAGTCACCATCAGATATTTTCCAAGTTCCTTAACTGTATGTTTAACGAGTCTCAAGTTAAATCACTGCTATTAGACACATGAGTTCCTGTATAACAGAGGCTATAGAATTTATCTGAATTAATTCTCACTTGAATTACAGTGCATCTTTCAGGGAAAAAAAAAAAATTAGAGAGAAAGATTCCATCAAAGATCCTATGTATGTTATTCCGTAGCCACATTCAGCTTTTGGAAATAGGATGGTTTCTTTCTCATAGATGATGAACTAGAAAGCCATATGTTGCCAAAATTATTTCTAATGTAGATACTTCAAGATTTATGAGGTTATTACTCAAACTTTTCTTTGAAAAGCAAAACAGATTTATCTGCATGAGTTTTTCATAAACTTCTATGGCTCTCGTAAAAATGTAGCCCATTTCTTCAACATCCTTGCTGAGCTCTGGACACTGAAACTGAACTCACTAGTCCTGTAGTGTTGGCACAAATGGGCCTATTTCTAGGTGATATTCTCCAGTATATATTTCAAAGATTATCCCTTGGCTACAGTGTCATCCCAGTGAATCCCAGTATTGCAACCCAGTAAACTATTCACTATGCATGGCGTGACATTTGGTGTTTTCAAACACATATTGTTTCCTAGTAGTTATTTACCAAGCAGTGCGTGTCATTTTGTATCCATAGCTTCTCTTATTCTGTACCTAGCTTTTGCCATTACCATTAACAGCTGGAGGCTGGGTGGGTGGGAAGAAAAGGTCCTAGTCTCCTGATAAAAATATTCTAGGTTATAGAACTAAGAGTTTGCCTGTAGACATTCTCCTAGAAACACACTTGTTTGATGATCATTCCATGTTTATAGTTTATATAGTATTTTGCAGTTACAGTTCATACCTATCAGTTGGCTAGTTTTTAATCCATTTAGCGTGTGCCAGCTTCTATAGGTATCACTTTAGATCTCTAACCAAAACATTCCACTATCGTAAGCTTTATAAAAGCCCCAAAAGCTATTGCTTTTACTAATCAAACTCATAACTATATTTTAAAAAGTTCTATTTCACATAAATTCTTACTGTCTCACATTAGTTATATCACTTTTTTAAAAAAAAGTTTATTAAAGTTTAAAGTTTTTTAATTAAAA
>VXAL01018756.1:135225-146814 GCA_013399475.1 Chauna torquata
GTTTTTTAATTAAAAAAAAAAGTTATTAATTAGGGTGTGTTGATACTTCTTTACTGTCAGTAAGAACAATGTCAGATGAACAGACTTGGAATTTTCCAGGATGTCCCACATATCTTCTTTAACATTTGTACACTATTGACTTTCTTTGAATTTCTTGGTGATTCGGTTCCCAGACACTGAAAATCAACATTAAGTTTACAGATACCTCCTCAGTCAACTGTTTTACAGTGATAAGATAGAAGTTACGGTGATTTATTTACTGATTTAAAGTTACTAGTTATACAGGCAGCTTTGTAAATTGCTAATAATCTCTGAATTTCCTCCTTGTCTCCCTCTTGATTTTAGAAAAATTAACTTTGATCATTGTCTAGTCCATCAATCAAGAAAAAGTAGGATGGAGATTTTGTGCGTGGTCATGGAAAGTATTAGGACTACAAGGCAGTGCTCATTAACTGTCCATACTGGAATGCGTGGAGAAACAATGAGGGTAAATATGTTTGACAAAGCTCTGTAACTTAAATGAATGAACAAACAAAACATAAGCTCATTTTTATAGATTTTATGGCTGGATTTAATTGCATTTTTACAGAAGTAGGCTCAGAAAAATTCTGAAGTGAACCAATGTTATTGCACTGATGTGAAATCGAATGTGAACTTCTTTTATTCATATTGTTTATGTGAACGAGGGAAAGGAAATTTGTGAAAGGATGGCTAGACAATGAGCCATTGCTTTAGATGAAGTCTTGGCAAAAATGTGGAAATTACTTCTTTTTAGTTTGAAACTGATTAACACAAAACATATCTTTCATTTCTATATTCATCTTCTATAACTCATTACAACTTCAGGTTGTTACTATTTCAAGGATTGGCATCTTATCCCCTGTCCCATTTCTCCCTCTCTCTCCCTCTCTCGTCAGTAGGTTTGAATAATTGAACCTACAAATCTTCTAAGGTTTGACCATTACTAGTATTTATAAGCCATTCACATAATTTTCAGTGACTGATGCAAATTAGATTATTGTCTCTGTGTAAATGCAATGTTGTTAGTATAAAATTCTTTATTTGTGAAATTTGATCTTCAGTTTCAAAGCTTCCTCCTGGTATTATAATTCTCAATATATACAATTAAGATTTTCTTTTACTTATTTTTTTCATTTTGATTTGATTTTTCTTTTTCTCTTGATGATTTTCTAAATTATAGTTTCATATTATTGAAGACCAGAATTATAAAGGACGGGACAAAGCCATTGTTTTTCCTGCGCATACAACGATTGCCTTTAGTGTATTTGAACTTTATATTCATTTGGACGGTAATTTTGGTAAGTCACGTGCATTGCTATCATTACTGCCATTATTTGTAGGGGTCTGAGTTTTTAAAACAGTTTTCTTTCTCTTGACATACATAAGCCCTGATCCCATAAAATGGGAATGCCTTAATTTTATGCATATAAGTAGTTTGACTTTCTAAGGGAAACGATTCTTGAAAAGAAAAACAAGGCAGGTACTGGAAAATATTCTGTTATGGAAATATTTTTAAAAGTTAAGTATGACTGTAAGTTTTTATTTTATTTCATTTTTTTACATCCCACATGTTCCATTTGCAAGGAAGAAAAAATCACTTGCTTATATTTCAAGCCTTTTAAGACCATCTGATCACTTCTGCATAAAATGGGAAAGTAAAAAGACCTAAGTAAAGAAGGAAGTGTGCAGAACTTTTAAACAAAGCTAAGAATTTTTGTTGTTGTTGGGGCTTTAATTTCACTCTGATATATCATTACACATACGGCTATCTGAAGATATTTACAAAGAGATAATCACAATTACTGAAAGCAAATACAAAAAGCCAGTATGCAGCTCCTGTAAGTTTTTCTCCTTATGTGGAAAGAATAGAGTTTACGTATTTACATTATTTACACTAACTAAAGTGTAGCCTGTAGTGTTATCAATGTTGTTTGTAATAAAGCAGAAATTCAATTTTAGGATTTGATCTAGTACTTGATCATACCAAACAATGTTGGACCATGTTTCAACCACCAGATTTACGTGCATTTAAATACAGGGACCTCTGTGAGAGTCACTAAACTGTTTCAGCAATTGCTTGACTCTGATTAACATTGTGATTTTCTTTAAATAGCAAGATAAAAGAATAGGGAAGTAATCTGTACCTCTGCAGGTCTATACAGCAGTATCTGTTTATGAAATTGCAAATAGCTCTGTATCCTTTGGCATACACAATATTTAAATTGTGTGACAGAAACTCTGCATTTTAAAGCACCTTTTTTTACTGAACTGTGAGATACTTTTACCGTTCTGTAAAAACTTTAAACACACTCACAATCAGGCATAATTACTGGATTAAAAGTAAAAAGATAATACAGTACAGTAGTTCTTTATATTCACTTCCATTAAGCTCAACATTAATTTCAAATTTTGAAGTGCTTTAATTTTATTTTACCTTCGTACAGTGGTAGGTACCTGCACAAAAATAATGTTTTTGCTAAAGTCAGTGAAATCATCAGTGAAGCTGATATTTGTATCTGCCTAATTAAAATGAATTATCAGTTGAGGTCTAGCTTCTTCAGTTCCTTTTAATTCATTATCCATATATTTAGCTTTGAAGGTTTTCTTTCAAGTTATGGATAGAAACTAAAGTGATACTTATTTTAAAAAACCACTTTTGGCAGTTGATTCTGCATTGGAAGAGAGGACTACAGAACTCACAGCCTTGCTTATGTTTTCTTATTTTTCGTTTCAAATGAGGTTATAGAGATGTTTCTCCTTCGGAAGTGGGAGTTCCATTAATATGATTTTGACTGTCTTAATCCCTTAACATGGGCAGAAATTGCGTAAAACAAAAAACAAACTCTGATGATATATGTTGGAAGCCACCAACATTTTAAAATTCCTATTGAATCTCTCTGGGTCATTTGATTCTATGTGCTATTATTGTATGCAGACTTGTATTAGAAAGTGGTACTAGCCATTAAAAAATATTAGCAAAGCTGAATTTAATCACCGCTAGATTTATCAACCTATTATAGTTTAGAAAAGCATATTAAATTCTGTTGTGCAGCTATTGCTTTTATGATGCATTCTTCTAAAAGCTTATATTTAATTTTTACAGAACTATGTGTGACTCCAATTTCAAAAGGAGGATTTGAAAAAGAGAAATCCGGATCATCTTCAATGAACAAATTAAGGAGGTTAAAGAGTAGTCTCTTTCATCGAAGTATGGCTTTTGATGTTTATATCCAAATGTCTTGGTTAATGCATGAAGCATACATATGTTTCTTTAGTTTGTGTGCGAGATGAACATTTAAATAAGAAAATTTCAATGTAAAATACACCTCGTTTAATTCCTTATGTATTGAAATGGTTGTCAAGTTATTAAAATTTAAATTGACAGAATCTTTTTCACAAGTAACATATTTATGGTATTGCTGTTCATTAAAACTCTAAATAAGATCTTAAAATAAAAAATTATGGCTGATGATAAAATGGTATTGAGTAATTATACAACTAATCAGTTAAGATTAAGCTTATTTGATAAGTTTGCAATTTACATATAGTATTATACAATTCAAGTTATAATCTATAAACAGCATTTCAGGGCATACTCTTTATGACTAAGTTTAAGTATCAAACAATAGCAATTTAAATATTAGAATGTTCTCTAGGCTATCTCTTCACATGGCAGGGATATGCGCAAGATAGCATCATAGTTCTCTTTTCTCATTCTGATATGAACACAACATCCAACAGAAATGAGTATCACTGTATGTAGCTATATTTTCTTTGGGATACCTCTGACTCTATACTACTCAAATTTGGGGATTTGTTCTAGTGAATGTAGAACAATATCCTATATTTTTAACACACCTTGGTCTAAGTATTGTGGAAAGCTGCAAATCTGAGAGTGAGGATAAACCTTGAGCATCAAACACATTCTTCTAAAGGCTGCTCTGTACAGGTATCCTTGCTGCGTTGTATCCCATTATTAGTCAAAGGGATTTATGGACCAAGCCTTTAGTTCTGCTCCAGTCTACACTAAGAAAACAAATCTTCAGTGGGTATGATACATCTCACTAGCTGTAGCTGCCTAAAAGTTGGTCATCCAATCTGAACTAATTAGTTCCTGAAAAGAGAGGGGAAAAGTAGGTAGTTCTGAAAGTGACTTCTTGCTGGGATGTTTGGGTGCTTAGAAATCTGCTAGGAGGTCAGCATGGAGTCGTCTAAATTTTCTAAATCTTTTAAGCATTTTTTTTTTTGTAAAAACTAGAAATAAGTAGAATTAACAATTTTTAGAAAACAAAATCAGAAACACAAAAATAAAAATGTTAAAACAGTAAAGTACACAGCTGTGATTTGGCACTAATTTTTCACAGACTTGCCTCATGATCGTCTTTTATGTGCATTTCTAAAAAAATTATCATTATACAGGTCATGTACAAAAATAATTCTGGCTTCTGCCAGTGTCTTTTGTGAAATTAAAGGAAAGTTTTCATCATGCAGGGCTTTTGCTAAGTCATCTACAGTGCAGCGTGTTTAGAATGGTTTCATGAATCAGTTGTTATTTACATCAGTAGATTTACAGATTGTGTTGTAAACAGTTCATAATGTAATGACAAATCATGGTTCTTTTTTGCATGCCTTCTTCTTCAGATAAAAGAGCAGTGGATACCATCACTAACTCTGATGCTTACTTGGAGGACCTTTTTACAGACTATTATGAAAAAGCTGCGAGCATGACTGGTGTCTCTACAAGCTATCTCAGAGAAGGGGCTCATATCCGAATTAATTTACTTAATAACAACATCCCCAAAGGTCCCTGTGTCCTTTGTGGAATGGGAAGTTCTAAAAGGGAGACAGTCTATGGATGCCTAGAGTGTTCTTTTAATGGACAAAAGTATGTACGACTGCATGCTGTGCCCTGTTTCGACCTCTGGCATAAGAGAGTGAAGTAACTGACCTGGGTAAGTGCCTATTATTGCAGACATGGGCATAACTGTATCGCAAACTTTTCAGCATTATTAAATGTAACTTAAATTGTTTAAATGCAAAATAGTGAAAATGCAGAACTTTTTATTACACTATTATTTTCAAATTATTTGCTTCACAATGACCTTAATTACTTGAAAATGTCCTAATGCATTCCCTGACATTGTTTTTCTTCTTTCTAGTACCTTCTCATTGCATTATCATAATTAAAAATGTGCTTTTAAACTGAATTTTCAGAATGTCAAAATATATGCTAGAACTTACCTGTAAATAAGTTTACACAAATTTCTTCTTAAACCTCAAAAATGTTGCCTTTACCTGCACTGGCATACAGTGGTAAAATGAGAATATTTGTTAATAATTTAGTGTTCTCATGAATGTTTAATTTAAGTATCAGATTAAAAAACATGTTAAAACTTAGCTCAGTCTAATGTTTCATTTACAAAAGGGAACAACTAAAACTGGGGATAGGAGTTTCATATCAGGATGTCATTACTAAAAAGTACCAGCCAGTCTACCTTTTGCATTTGGATTTTAGGTCATAGCTGCTCTTAACTTTTATACCATTTATGTGTTCAGAAAAAAGTGTTTAGCAGAAAATGCTTAGGAAACTTACGGAGATATCAGAACTAAATCCTTCCAACTGGACTTCAGGGTGAAGGTCTTCAATCTATACATCTCAACCACAAGAAATTAAGTTTGTGGTGTTGAGAATATTTACTCCAGGGGGCACTACAGAATAGCATCCAATACGGAGATTGGGAGTGCTGTTGATGAGTGTACTGTCCAAGCTTTCCCCGTGCTACGTTAAAACAGGAAAACAATTAAATTTTATATGTACATTTTAGAATGATTGTAAGGATAAGCCACATATGGAAGACTTTTTGCCTGGGCTGCCATTTTCACTGTGTACATCTGATTATTCCATGTTGAAAAAAATGATCATCATTTTTCTCACTAGAAAGGTATGTTACACAAGTGTTATGATGACATCTGCATAAGCAGAACAGCTCATTAACCGGAAGTATTGTATATTAACTATCACTGTTACTTTGCATTTTTCCAAAGTGAGAGAAACCAGATTCAAGCCCAGATAATTACTTGTGTTTTATATAGAGTATCTATCTCCTATCATCTTCCACTTCACTCAAATAAAACATGGTATTGCAGATTTTCAACTTTGTGCTGCTGAAGAAACTGTCTAACTGCCTTAGTAATTTCACTATAGTCAAAATATAAAAATCCCCTTAAAAATACTGTATTTTCATAAACACCAAACTTCAATTTAATAATACAAAGAGGTTATTTTAAGTTGCTTTAAAAATGTTTGTGTTTTTATCTTGAAATTCCATAGACAAGATTCATTTAAGGATTTTTATAGTTCAAGTTACTGCAATGGCCTAGAAGCAAGCAGAAACCCTGCACAGTTTTAACAGAGTTACCTTCCTGGAATTATTTTCCACTTTTATTTTGCAGGGAACTCAGAAGTATTCATCTGTTATTTTCTAACTTTGTCAACAGGTACTGCCATCATTTTTTGTGACTGACAGGACAGAAACAATTATTTTGATCAGTAATTTACACAATGAGGAAGACCACTGAGCAGTACTGTAGATTAGGAAATGACACAGGAACCAACAACAATAGATCTTGGTATTTTCCAATTTTATTTCTTTCTTTTGTAACATCTAACACATTTTATTAGTTGAATGTTAAAAATAAGATTTTTACAATCACCTTAGATATAAAAAGATGCCACTATAAAAAAAAAATACAAAAAAAAAATCTGTGACAAAGTATTACTTTGGATTTTTTTTTAAATTCAATGTCCAGAAAATAGTCAAAGATTTTATAAGTACTTAGAGTTCATCATGCTGGTAGACGTTGTACTCCTTTGCTGATATGAAACCATCTCCATCATGGTCATTCTTCTTAAATATATCAGCTAAGATTTCATCATGGACTGAGGGATGACGTTTTTTGCCATCTCTTGCAAATTCTTCTTTCAAATACTGGCTTATCTAGAAGAGAAGAAAAAAATCATTCAACTATTGTGGCTTTTATACCAGTACTCAGCAGCTACTTTCAAGAACACTGGGGTGTATGCGTGAGTTACTGTGACTGCAGTGCAGACATGTCTGAAGTTTGCTTCCTAGCAAGTCTGGGACATACTAACGTATTAAAGCAAATGTCAACATTGCACTGTACAGTTTGTGTAAGCATACAAAAGCTTTACATAACGAACTGCAACAGAGGTAGCTCATGTAAAGATAACACTGATAAAGTAAATCCATAGTTTTATAAATAAGACTTATTCCAAATTAGTTATGCCACGTTACCTCAAGTTCAGAGAGTTTCTTGTCACTGTCCTTGTCTATTTGATTAAATGCTTCAACACTGCGAGGTCCCTTATTTACTGCATAAAGTTCAATCTCAAAGATCAATGTTGCATTTGGTGGAATCTTGCCCTGCGCTATGAATAAAAGAAAAAACACATTTAAGAAATCATACAATACGTTCAGTGATCACACATGATAAATGCACATGTAAATTGTCTTATTTTTCTACTACAAAAGACTCCATTAATATTCAGATTAAACTCTAGATTTCAATATTACACAGCTAGAGGGGAAGATTGTTCATGTTTTGACAAGACAGAAATGGCATGTGTTGAGGCTCATTGTGTAAGATAAATTATTTTGAGAAAGATTTGCAAACAATATACTTCCCTGAAACAAAATTATATTGCTCATATCAGTTCAGGTACTTTTAAAAATGAAGATGTATATGACTTTGAGAAGAGTTTGTGCGTCATGAAAAACAACTATTTCTGAAGTTCTCACTATTTCACATACTATCATGCGATGGGGCTTATTGAGAGGTTGATTCTAAGATGTATGACTTCATTTAATACCTGCAATGTGATTTAAAATACTATAGTACTAGACCAATGCTCAAATGTATTTTCTGTCTGAAGAAACAAGCAGGTAATATCAGGTTTTACAAACTTACTATGAATTATACCTATGGTTAAAGGACATTATGCAAAATAGTGATTTAAATCTGCATCTCACTAGAAAGAAGCAATAGTATGTAGTTCATCTGATTCACAAAAAGAAACAAAGAAACAAAGAAAAAGAAAGAAAGAATGAACGAATGAACGAACTGCTGGAATATTTTGTCTGTTCCCTAGAAAAGAACAACAAAGCATGTTATATACTATTATCCCTGTGTCAAAGCATTTGCCTATAGACATAGGTCATTGTATCATGCATCTGGCCAAAAAAAGGAACTGAAAGAGACAGGAATAAACTAACGAGGTCTGAAAGTAAAGCCAAAAAAGCATCTAGAAATCATGCAGTATAAAATTAAAATGTAAACATGCAAGCTGCTTCTACTCATAGCCAAAGCTAGTGAGCATGACATTGTAACCTCAGAATTTTGAGCTTGTGACCATCCTTCATAAACTGAAGAAAAACTAAAGAATATACTTTGTTTATAAGCACAAGGCAAACAAAACTATTACTTGCACTTCTCATCTAAAACATCTATATTAAAAATGACAGATTTCAGAGTTCAAAAGATTTTAATCTTACAAGCTGGAATGTGTAGAAGTTGTAAATATATCTGAATATATGTCATGGTTTATCTACTACTTACCCAAAAGATACAATAGTAGAATTCAGTGCTAATAGTTTACAAATATACATACCAAAAAAGGAAAGAAATGTAAAGATTTAGAAAGCCACATGCATCTTTTCTAGTTCAAGATTAGGCAGGCATCTTCCCCAACATGCAGGAATACACTGCGACAGAGGACAGGTATGTTGTAGGAAAATAATACTTTCTTGAAGTGCTACCTAGAACAAACAGTTAACGCTAGTATTAGATTAAAAGGGTATATTTTTATTTGTCAGTGTTTTTCCTTGTTATTATGAGACTTGCTTATTAAACATTATGCTCAAGGGCCAAAAATTTATTCCTACTAAACTTCACTGGCTGCAATGGAATTGTATCAAAGACAGAACTGGTTTGTGGGATTCTAACATAATACCATTATCAAATAATTACTATAAATCAGGAGCTGCCTTTTCAGAGAAACTACTACACCCAGGCCAGAGCTGAATTTAAGTTATCTACAACCGAGTACTGAAACACTGCATAAAACTCTTGACTGCACACTTAAGCATCATAAATTCAAACCTCATTTCCTGCATTGTATTGTTGCAATTATTATGTTATGTGATGATGTTGTCCATTAACTATCCAGAATGCAGTCTTTTAAACAAATGATTTCCACTTAAATTGATTCAGTGGTATGAACTGGATTACATTCCATTTTGCTCAGAACACACAGAATTTCATTAAAAGGCTAAGCCAGTAGGAGTCAAATAGTAGACGCTAAACATGCATAGAATATAACATAGTAAGACAAAAATGCTTATATTAATCATGGAGATCTTCCTTTGGCTGCAAGTTTTTGGTATTGTGGCAATACTCACAAAACCAACTTACGTGGCATGTACTGAATTCTGATGCAAAATGCAAGGCTTGGGCAGGGGTCTGTGATAAGGATTGCTTAAACGACACAGGAAGGAGCAGAATTACACCACACAGCTCCAGTCGCCACCTTAAGTGTCCTCCAAAACTAATAAAGCACCAATTCTTTGTAATTTACAATACTGTATGTTCATTTGAAAGGGTAAATAAAATAGAGCAAAGACAAAGTTTAGAAGTTAAACCTTTTTTTACCGTATCCTTGCTGTCCATACGCTAATGATGGAGGAATGATCACTTTCCGTTTTTCTCCAGGGCACATATTCATCATAGCAATATCTAACCCTTTTATGACTTGTCCAACACCCAGAACGAACCATTTTGGATGACCTTCATTTTGTGTCCGACTATTAAAAACAATTGTGAGTGGATAACAATTAATTTAGCATTTGCATTTTTTTAAATGACTTTAAATTAGCAGTCAGCAAAAGCATGCGTTAGATTACCAAAACACAAGAATGTTTAGAGTGCAAGAATATCCAAAGTATTAACGCTGTATTTCTGCTACACTTACAATTAATTTAAGGTCAAATCCTAAGATGTATAAATGGCAACCTCCTTTTGTAATCAAAGAACAAATAAGAAACTAACTTCTTACTAAAAACAAGCAATCTTCCTGATGAGATATACTGTGTGCCAGAAACAAGGTGCTACTCCATGGAGTCTGTGAGAAGAGGAGTGCTGGGAGCAATTCACTGCTAGGAAGTGAGAATGACTTCAGCAGCTCACTGTAGGATTGGATGGGATGGAGTATGCAAGTGAGTGTCGGGGGAATCTGGCAATCTTGGGTGCAGTACTGTGTGCTCACCCACCGCTCTCTTCAGTTAAAACATTCAGGGTCTGAGCCAGTTTCTGTTCACAGGAGGTGTCCCCAGTATGGGAGCTACACTGAGCTCCCACTGAGCTGTCAATGTGCAGCTCAAAAGTCAGAGGGCAGCAGTACATGTGTCAAAATTAGCCACTCCAACGGAAAAAAATGCAAGTGAAATAGTAGTTAAATGTAGCATTATCCTCTATTGATTTTTTTCCTAAATAATACAAGAGAGGGGATGAATCAAGGTTGGGTAATAAACTAGGCCAATCAATGCCTGTAAGATCTGTCAAAACATAGGCAAGCCTGAAGAAATGATGACTTCCCCTCCATAGTTCTGCACAGTGAGTGCAGCCACACTCAGCAGGATGCGCCAACATGAAAAGCAAGGCACTGTTAAAAAAAAAAAAAAAAAAGTGAAACTTTTGCGCACTGGTTTCAGCAAAATGATGTGAAACAGCCTGATGACAGATGGATGGGACAAAGCGAAGAAGCAAAAGCCTAAATGGCAAGATCGGGGCAAGGAGGAAAGCACCAGCGATCTCAAAGCCTACATAGCTGGCCTCGTGCGGGGCTGCCGCAATGCCAACGCAGCTGGCTGCCCCGTACCAGGCCAACTATGTAGAAGTGCAGGCTGTCCTGCCTTTTCTGACAAAATGACTTATTTCCAGCAAACCAGCATACGCTTGTTTCAGCACTGGTACCGCTTCCATCCTAGATCCTTCAACGCTCAGCTTCGGGGAAAAGGAAAAAAAAAAAAAAGGGGGGGCCGAGAAGGGAGAATTATTAATGTCAGCATGTTACCGTGGTCTGGAGCAGACGGCTAATCCCGAACTGCTCCGCCGGCCCCGCTCTGCCTCAGGGCAGGCCGCGCCACGTACACCGCCGGCCTCCCCGGCCCGGCCCGGCCCGGCCCGGCCCCGCCGCCCACCTGCAGTAAAACTTGGAGCCGTCGCTGGCCAGGAAGCCGTCGTAGTGCGCGTTCAGCAGGTCCCCCTTCTTGCTCTTGGGGCTGCAGCTCTCGGGGAGGTGCAGCACCTCTATTTTAACCTCCTCCGCCACCGCCGCAACGCCCTCGGCCCGCGCCGGGGCCGCCAGCAGGGCCAGGGCCAGGAGGAGCAGGACCAGCCCGCGGCCCATCTCGCTCCGCCGAGGCCGCCGGCGTGGCACTGTCCCCGCGGGCCGGAGGGGCCGAGCCTGCGCCGCCTCGGCCTCCGCTTCCC
>VXAL01018756.1:147266-193065 GCA_013399475.1 Chauna torquata
GGGTGGGCGGGCGGGGGCCTTCGGAGCCCCGGCCTGCGCGGCGCCGGGCGGGTGGGGGCTCTGGCGGCCGGGCTGCGGGGAGCCGCCGTGCCAGGCGTCTCGTTCCGGCAGCCCCGCTGTCGCATCTTCCCCTCCATCTTCCTGAGAAATAGCTGCTCTTTGCGGCGTAGACTCGGCAGGTACCCCAGTGCGGCTGCGGAATCATGTAGGGACGAGTCTCTAAACCTTCCGTGCTGTTTCTGAAGTCTGAATTCTCTTAATTTGATTTTGGACGGTAATTTTTTAAAACCTCTGCTTCTGTGTCCTAGCCTGTAAAGCATATAAAAAACTTTAGTTCTGGATAAGATATACAGGAAATGTATTTTTAGAAGTGCTGTGGTCAGAAGTGCACTGAAGGCCTGCGTTTGCTGTCAAAAAATGTAGTGTTTGCTTCATCCTCTGTCATGATAGAGTCGTCACCTCCCTCTGGAGATAGCCGTGGATAGGCTGTACTCTCAAGGTGAAAAAGATTTCTTTTCTGATGCTGTAATAGGACTAATTGTGCCTCTAGAGCAGATCAGTGCTGGATCATATACCGTGCCTAATCAGGCCTCTTCTTGGACTGCTTTGGCAATCAATGTCTTCTTTGCCCTCTCAGTCTCCCACTCTTCAAGTGTGCTGTTCTGCTTCTGTGATTTCAGGCTTTGAATGTGGAGTGGTGTGAAACTCAGTTCTGAGAGTTTTATAAGATGCAGGCCCCACATTGCAAGGATTGTGTGCACTTGCTTGAAATTGATGTGTACGTAATCTTGTATTTTTCAGATCAAATATGTGTCCATGTATGGTGGCCTTCCAACAAAAGAGAATACTTCTACTGTAATTAAATACTGTAATTAAGTAGCTATTAGATAAGATATTTTGGTCACTTCACAATAAATGTGGGGAAATAGCATAGAGGAAAATTTGTGGTTATGAGAGGAAATAATGAGTACACGTTTCTTTTCAAAATAGAATGGTATTTCCCACTTCCATTTTTGTGACCAAAAGTGTTACTGTGAAAGGTAAAAGGTCACGGGTAGTGAATGATCCCTTGTGGCCTTTGATAAAAACTTATATGCAGCTAACTTCCACTAAAAGTCAGTAACCCTGTAAAATACTGAACTGCAGAACCTTCCTTCCATGTGTGTTGCCCAGCTCACAGCATCTGTTCCTGTTGCATTTGAAAATTATAGAAGGGAAACAAATTTCACAAAAAAAGAGCAATTAGTGAATATTTTCAATGTTGTTACCAACTTTCTTGTTACTCTGTTATATGTTTTTGTAGCAAAAAGTAGGCTGCAGTATTTGTCGTACTATTTACGGTAGAAACTGAGCAGCAAAGGAGCTTGTTATTGTTGCTTGTGGAAAACATTGCTTAGTTTTTTCCTTCTTTAAAAGCAAAGCAGATTTTTTTTTTCCGTAACTTAAATAATATACGTGCGCCTAAGGACTTGTGAAGTACAAATTTGTTAAATATTTTGTCAAATATAGAACACTATTTGCCCAAATTCAAGTAAGAGTTGGCTTTGTTCTTTTGCTTGCTTCTGTGAGGCATCTGGAGTCTTTTAAATCCCTTGCTTCTGTTTTTTTTTCCAATGCCAGCATAAAGTGAGGCTGAAATAATCATCCATGTAGGGTCCCTTTTTATGAGAATAACTCTGTTCAGAAAGATACCAACTTAACAAACGTGCATGCACTTAGGAGATAAGGGTAGCGCACAGTCAATGTTTTGCAACATCACATAGCTTGAAAAAAAATTAGTGCATTTCTGAGCTGCATTTTACAGGACAGGGTCCTCCATACAGTTATTTCATGGCTGTTTGCATATTATTTTAGTATAAGTGGTGGTGTACACCTATAACTTGAAATCTTTTCCTATGGGAACTCGGATCCATCAGTGTTTTTACTTTTTTTCTTTCTGTTTTTATGAGAATGTGGATCTGCTTATTAATTATGCATCTGCATTTTGAAAGACAAAGACATTTACCATTACAGCTAATAAAAAAAAAAAAAAAAAGTTACACATTATTATTTCCTTATCCTGGAATTGTGACATGATGTAATGGGTTCTGGTCCTGCACTTTCTGAACTAAGTGTTAAAACTGGTGAAGACTGAAAGTGAGTAGTATGAAGCCTCCGATGTTAGAGTGCACCGCTGCTGGATGGCTGCAGCTTGCTCTGTTGGGATGGCAGTATGGTGAGCACCATGGACCACACTGTTGTATCGCCAAATATACTGAGTTCTTGGCCACACAGTTACTGCTGTTCCAACCCATAAGCCAAGCAGGCAGTTAAAAGTTTTTGTCTCAGGTTGTAAAATAGAGGGATAACCTGTTCCTGTTGTCTAGCTGACCCAGACTGTATCGGGCCCCAGTTCTTGCTATGCTCTACTGGAATGTTTAAGTTCTAGGTTGTTTTTAGAAACAAAGGTGATTTGCTAGGCAAAAATGTTTGTATCTAGTAGTATTAAAAAGTAGGGTTCCCATTCCACTGAGTGTTGAGTTTTATGACATAGATGTACAGTAAATAAATAGATAAATTATTGTCATGGGCCCTCTTTAATTGAAATATGTTAGCATTTCTATTTGGCGTAATGCTGCATAGAGTTCTCAGAAATATTTGTGTGTGTATGTATAAACTGTTCTGTTTTGTAGACATAATAAAGTCAGAGATCATTAAATAGGTTTGCTGATGCAAAGCTGGTGAAAATCTTAGTAGGGGTGCTAGTTTATGCTGTCATCGCAAGTGGACTCGTAGTAGTAAAAGCCATGTCTCGGTTCCCAGCACAATGCCTGACATTAAATTGTTGTTGAGCAATTTTTACTTTCATAAAAAATGGTATGTCAGTGGTAAGTGTGAAATATAGGTGTTCTCATGGAAATACAGTAGGCAGAGGAGAGTGAACATAGCAGTTTGTGATGACAAACGTTTATTTCTGTGATTGCAATCTAAAGGAAGTCTACCTAAAAATTGTATTTGAAAAAGGATGTTTCTTCAGAGGTATGTGGTTTATCAGCCTTCAAAATGGGATTCCTTAGTGGCTAAATTAAAATTTCATTCTGCAGTAGAATGGAATGTAGTGAAATCTGAAATACTGCCAATCTTTCATTCAGAAAGAATGGGATCGAAATAGCCATATAATACTGGTTTGATTATAGAGCAGCTCTGGTCTTCAGAACACAGATTCTTTACTTCCTGGTGTGTCACGGGAATAGTGTAAAGTCTGCGTCTTTTATGAAAGTTTTAACAGCCAAAGAGCTGAATTTGATTTGCAGTTTAGTAGTTAGACTAAACTTTCTTTTTCATGTTTTTGATCTTGCTAGGTTGGCAGCCTCGGTGGTTTGTTTTAGACAATGGGATATTGTCATACTATGATTCACAGGATGATGTTTGCAAAGGCAGCAAAGGAAGTATAAAGATGGCTGTGTGTGAAATAAAAGGTAAGAACTGAATAAATATCTGCTAAAAGAAATTTTAGCTGTCAGGGAGACAGAAGAGATCACCCAACATACATTTTGCATAACAAATTTTTCTCCTCTGTTTTTGTATATTTATAGTCCAAAATATAGTGATTGCTTCATAGTTTACAAATAATAATGAATGTGAATTATGAAATGGGGACAAAGAAAAATATTTTTGACACTTTGAGCTCTTTGAGATTTAACACCCACCATATATTCCTTTTTGTTTTGTATAGTTTTGTGCA
This sequence comes from Chauna torquata, assembly GCA_013399475.1. Classification (NCBI taxonomy): domain Eukaryota; kingdom Metazoa; phylum Chordata; class Aves; order Anseriformes; family Anhimidae; genus Chauna; species Chauna torquata. The sequence continues at coordinate 150,991 of VXAL01018756.1, forward strand.
TGTGGTTAATGCTTGAAGTTGCCTAGGCTAATTATTTAGTTCTACCTCTTTTCCATCTTGTGACCAGAAGTAGGAGACTGAATGAATGCTTGTTTTTCAGGTGAGTGGCAGCAGTGACCTGAAAGGGGAGATGCTTATGAAGCAGAGCTGTTCAGTCTTTTGTTTTTGTGGATCATTTTTATTTTTGACACTTAGCAGCTGCACATTTGCATAGGTGATGAATGTATTAGAGTTAGTAAATGAATTGTTTGCATCAGACTGGAAGTAAAAGTGGAAGATTCCATTTTTTGGCCATTTCAGTTTTTCATTTTGCTTGTCATCTTGTTCTTCTGGTGTATGAAAGATAATAAATGAAGTCTGGATTTGGTACAGTCTCCTGCATCCATGGCTAGTGGGTAGTGGGTCTGGAGGATCTGTGGTTGGTAATGTGAAACTCAGCAGAGTATTCGGTTAAAGATGTGGTAATGAATGTAGTGGTCTGTAAATGCAGTCCACCTCAGTTCTTGTTTCTAGGACTCAGTGACCTGAAGACAGGTTTCATCTAGAAAGGAAATAAATTCAGTTCTTACTCCTGTGTAAATATTGTCCTTGCAACAAAACTCTTCAGTTTCCCGTATTTAGAGCAGGGTTAAAATACAACAGTTAATACAGATTCATATGCAGTGAATTGTCAGTGCAGTAAGGGAACCCCATTTTACTTGAGTCTGGCCATTGTTTGTTTAGTGTCTGTTGTTCCTACCTTTTCACTTGAAGGCATGCTAAAGAGCTGTTCTGGGCTATCTGTTATTTGGCAGCAGTACATTGTGATTTACTATATTAGTGTGCGATTGTAATAAATAAAAACTTTAAAATACTTTTTGTTTTTAATAAATAATTGTTACCAGATTGAGAGTTTTTTTTTTTTTTTTTCCTTCTCTGCCTAAAGTTCATGCAACAGACAATACCAGAATGGAGCTAATCATCCCAGGGGAACAGCATTTCTATATGAAAGCAGTTAATGCAGCTGAAAGGCAGAGGTGGCTGGTAGCACTGGGGAGTGCAAAAGCCTGTTTAGCAGATACTAGAACAAAAAAAGAAAAAGGTATGTGTGTTACCTAGGGCATGCACAAGCTAACCACTTTTTCAAATCCTGTTTTCAGGTAATGATAGCGCAAATATTGTGGTAGAAATTCGGTACTATTGTCTTTAAAGTATAAATTGTGATTATTTCTAGTCATCTATAAGGTAAATTCCCCAATGATGTTTGAATTGTGCTAGTAACTGATGCTAGTAACTGATGCCAATCACTGTGTTACATAGTCTGTTTTTGACTTTGTTTCACTGATCATAGGCTTTATCACTTCTGTGTTTTCTGTATTGCATTTCCATTTTGGATTTCTGTGCCGTCTTCAGATTTGTCCTGCACCTTATATCTGGGTGGCATTCTAGGAATGTTGCTGTGACCATACGAAGCATCAGATCCACAGCTGCTGTGAATATGAGCTCTCTTTACTTCAAAGAAACCTATATCAGTTCAGACTCCTTTCTCTTCTGCAAATACACATTTCTGATTAGGAGTCTAACAGTTAGAGGGATAGGGAGTTTAAACTCAGAGTGCGTAGGGTTTGGATGTCCAGTTCTCTGGGCCATTTTTGAGAAACTACATGTTTCTTAGTTATATGCCTAATATATTTTTACAGACATTGCAGTGGGTGATACTTTGTTTATTCTGTCCAAGACTATGAAGAATCACTTATATGTAAAATCAATCACATGCTTTGTTGCTAAAATTTGTGAATGTATTCAGTTTTATCCTGCTTGACATTAAGGCATCCAGAATTTCAATACGTGGACATTGTACAAATTTCCTTTTACTGGAGAGAACTCTCCCAAAAACCCACTGGATGAAATCACCTTCACTGAAGGAAGACAAGACAACCCACGAGTATAAGAACGGCCTTACTGGATCAAACTAAGGGCCTCTAATGAAAAACAAAAGCAAAATCTTAAGAGGGAATATAAGAAGAAGGATGTAAATAGGGTGATCTCTTCTGTGTAACCTGAGGTGTGTAACCTTACAAAAGTGGGCATAGTCTCATCTTTCTAGGTCTGGAGCTTTTCAGAGAATCACAGAATGGTTGAGGCTGGAGGGAACCTCTTGAGATTTTGTAGTCCAACACACTTGCTCAAGCAGAGTCAGCTACAGCAGGCTGCACAGGACCACGTCTGGTCAGGTTTTGATTATCTCCAAGGATGGAGACTCTACAATTTTCTCGACAACTAGTCCACCACCACAGTACGAAAGTGTTTTCCTGTGCTTGGATGAAATATCCTGTGTTTGTGCCCATTGCTTCTTGTCTTGTCACTGAGCACCACTGAGATCAGTCTGGCTCTGTCTTCTTTACGTACTCCTATCAGATATTTATAATCTTGCATAAGACCTGCCCAAGCCTTAACATTCCCAGCTGCCCCAGTCTCTCCTTGTATGTCAGAGGCTTCACTCCCTTAATCATCTACAAGGTCCTTTGCTGGACTTGGTCCTGTATGCCCATCTCTCTCTTGTACTGGGGAGTCCAGAAACTGAACAGAGTATCCTGGTGTGGCCTCACCAGTTCTGAATAGAGGGGAAAGGTCACCTTCATTAACCTCTCCTATCTTGAGAAGCTGAAACATCAGCAACTTATTGTTGTTATGAGAATGACCATACTGCTTGTAGCTGTTATGAAGCCATTTCATTTCTGCTGCTGCTGCTCTGATTCTTTATAATTACTGTCATTTTCTCCCACCATTTTTTTTTTTGGATGTCTTGATATAACCACTTCCCCACTCTAGTGGGGATAAATTTCACCCAGTGATTTTTTTTTTCTGCATTACACTGTACCTAAGAAAGATTTCAACTTTATCTTTTCTAGTTAAATGCCTCTCTCATTGTGGTCATTAAAGTAGCATCAGTTATCAAAAAGTACAAACTAGTGTCAGCTTCAAGGATAGTTCTTGACTCATTGCAGAATCCAATTTTCCTCAAATTCAAGTGAAAGTTTAAGTGAATTTTTAAATCAGTATTTAAATTCAAATGAAAAGTGCACTTAAAATATGCACATACATGGTATGCCAAAAATTGATATTTCCTTTATTTCTTATAGAAATAAGTGAGACCAATGAATCTCTTAAAACCAAAATGTCTGAACTTCGTCTCTACTGTGATCTTTTAATGCAGCAAGTTCATACAATACAAGAATTTGTTCATCACGACGAGACTCGCTCTCCTCCCAGCATTGAGGTATTGAATTTCTAGGAAGGCATCGGAGAACCTGATTGTATGATTCAGCTTAAGTTTCTGTTGACATCTTATGCTTTTTTCCCTTCTCCCTCATGTTGGGAGATTTAACCTTAAGTCAGATTTTGAGTGCTTGTGTGTACATAATACTAACATTGATTGTATGTCTATAAAGTACCCGGATGACTTAATTTCAGGCGTAACATATTAGGAAGCAATTGTGTTATTGAGTCATTTGGTTAAAAGGCCAGAAGAGCTGTCATATCAGCTGTGCAATAATTTTTCATGTTTCAGATCTCTGTTATGTGCAGGGTAGTTGGAACAATTTATCTTGTTTGTCCATTCTTTACTTCCTTTTGTAGGAGGGTATTCCATTTTGTTATCAGTGAGAGGTAGTGTTACAAGTATTGGAAACTTGCAAAGTCCCTCTGAATAGACACCAGTAAAATTATTCTAGTGTTTCTGTTTTTGAGTGAAAGTTAGTGCTGGAAGTTCTTGAACGGCCTCATTCTTTACACTCTTGAGTAGTGTGTGAAGAATATTGTTGTCCACTTAGGGCAAAGTAAAGCAAGGTGTCAACACTTTGTCACAGCAGAGCAAATTGTTGTCAATTTGCAACAGCAACGTGAAATTGCCTGCAGACTTGTTGCACTGGAGCGATAAAGCTGTTCACATGCCATTCTTTTATTTCATTGGTATCATTCTGATACCAATTAGCTATTCTGAGACAAGCGTCTTGTATTTATAGTAAAAAACATTATAGCGTAGTTGGCTGAAACCCTAAAAAAAAATTCAGATGTCAGAAAGAAATTGAAAGAAATTCAGAAGTCAGAAAGAAATGAGTGCTGTCACATTTAGTTGCTTTATTGACCTCATTGAAAGTGTACATTTGATTAAGTAAAATGGGAAATGGAAGTTATCTCTAGTTCTTAGTGGTAAGGAGGGAAATTAGTGGATGTGGGGGGAAGTTGAATTTGCATCTTCTTTTTTTTTTTTGCTTATGCTTGTGCTTTCATTTATTTTCAGAACATGAATGAAGCCTCTTCCTTGCTTAGTGCCACATGTAATACGTTTATCACAACGCTTGAAGAATGCGTGAAGATTGCTAATGCCAAGTTTAAGCCAGAAATGTTCCAGCTGCCTCACCTAGATCCCTTAGTTGCTCCTGTTTCACCATCACCTGTCCAAATGGTTTAGACATTTTGAAATACTATTTTTTCTAAGTGTCATATTGTCAGTTAGATGAGGAGAAGAATGGCCGAAGACTATGCTATTGCTGTGTGCTGTGACATCCACAGATGAAATCTTGACTCTACTATGATCAGTGCTGGTCCTAAATGTTTTATAAATCAATACTTATTTGTTTTCAGTCTTTGTTTGCTAACCTTCACATAATCAGAGTAATTTGTCATACATGTCAAGACCCTGTACTGAGATATCTCATAAATTAATGCGATTTAATTTTTCCTTAGTTAAACAGACAACTGCCTTGTGACTTCAAGCACTTCAGCAACATAGCATATATTTCAATATATATCATTCAATAATGTTCATATTACTCTAACATGCCCTTATTTATCAAAAAGATAAATAATGGTAAAGATACCATTCACATAACACTTCATTACTAATTATTTCTTTTAGGAGGACAGTGTATGTGGAATCATCTTAAATGTCTTACTGATCACATATGCAGATTCTAAGATGGGCTCTGTTGTAGGATTTTGTACTCGGATCTCTTGTGTCTTTATCTTCTGTCCAATTAAATGACATACAAAGCTGATCGTTACTGATTACAATTAATACATTTCATAGATAGAGATTTGGCAGTGATATCAAAAGAACCACAAAGAATCAAGGGGCAGACTTTTGGCTTTGTTGTGTAATGGAGAATTTAAACTGGCTTTTGGTGAGGGAGAAACACCTCGATATTTCTATATCATGTCAAGTAACATGGCTCTATGACTAGATACTATTTTGGATAGTAAATTGCATTTCCTGTGTGAATGCTTTAAAATTTTTAATTTTGATGGCAGTCCATCCGTTTTTCTTATAGTTAAAGCAGATTTTCCGTTAAGAACAGTTGTTTTTAATTAATAAAAAATCATCTGCCCTCTTTGTAGAGGCTGTAAATAAAGTATAAATTAGTGTAGGTATGCATATTATTCCTGTAAGTAACTTGTGACTTTTTTTTGTCTTCCTAGATGAAACGTTCCATTAGCCACCCTGGTCCTTGTTATTCAGAAAGGTAATTTTCTGTTTCATTAACTTTTTTTCTCATTTTTCAAAACACTTCCCTGAACCTGCTGGCATTAAAATAAAAGTGTGAGAGAAATTGTTCACTTGGGAAAATAATTAAATGGCATAAATTGATCTAATTTTGAAAACTAAGGTGCAGATTATTGGTGTCGGTGGCAAATAATGGAGCTGCTGTCTCTCATACTCGCTCTGTAAATATTTCTTCATGCTAGAAACTTTATGCAAATAACTCTTCTGCCGATTTTGTAAAATTAGGCATATAGCTTGAACTGCTAACATTCTTTTTGGGTCAGTCTTTCAGATTTTTGTATTATTCTGCATGCAACCATGTTACATTTTTATTTCAGTTTTCGGGCTTTAAAATTGTGAAAATCAAGAATGTTCTGTTGACCTTGTCATTTTTATCTTAGTATAGTGAAGAACATTATTGATATTAAAAATTTTATCTAAACACCAAAATTGTTTTAAATTATGTTAAGTTTGTGTGGATTGTTACAGATTTTACTTACTAATATATCTTGTTTCATTTGTAGAAATAATCACTCTGTAAAAGAACCAGTTTCATCCCTTCACCGATTATCACAGCGACGCAGAAGAACATACTCAGATACAGAATCGTACAGTGATACGTCCCTGGAAGATTCTCACAGTAAGTTTAGAAGAGGGATGGGTTTCTTTTGTATTTTTCTGTAGAATTGCCCTGTTTACAGCAACTGTTTTAGTGCTGATACTAGTATAAGGGAAAAGATTTGGTTGTAAGATTTCTACATTATAAATCAAAGCACTTGTGTAGGTTGTTATGTAGCTGACATTTGCTGGCTTTCATTCATATTGAAAACGATCTTACAGCTGGAGCAGTTGCATTTAAATCAGTAGGACTGCTTGTAATCTAAATGGAGACCTAACCAGAGCAGGAGTGTTTGTACTAAAAGTATCTTACATGAACATTATTCTGGTAAGTGATGTGGTATACCGTTATTTGCTATCTGCTTGTTATCACTGAACAAGTTCTCCTTTCTTTGACTCCTCTGATTAGGGGTGCAGGTGATTTCCCCCCAGCGCATTTCTGAAATATCCTTCATTTCAGTGGCTGCTTGCCTGTTGTGGGGAACAGCACTGTTCTGAAGTAGTGCAGTCTTGCTAATAATAAATAAAAGCAACCCAAAAAATTAAAAAGTGATGTCGTGATCAGAATGTTAGTCCCCCCGATTAGATGGGCCTACTGTGTGAGTTAGTATCCAGTTCTGTGGTTTTTAGTCATGAATCTTGCTGTCCTTTTGACTCCATCCTAACTGCTCTCAGGGAGACTTTAACTTGACTAGTTTTTCTTGGCTAGTTCTGGTTTAGTCTTGCTTCCTTCTGGAGTGCCTAGTGTCTTACTTGGATTGAAAAAACCTGAGGCCTGCGCAGTGCTGAAGGCCCATGTGAGCCTGAAGAGGTACTAATGCTTTACACTGTCATGGCACAAGTATTTGCACCTCCACACCATTTCCTTGGTTCTCTGATGCTCACATATTGCAGGATGATCACCACTTCCACCTCATTCGCAACCGGCTTAGGGTCTGCTAGCATGTATCCCAAGTTAAACCTAGTTTAGACCCCATTCTGTGTCTCACTGCTAAGGTAGCTGCAGATCAGTCTCGCGTGCTATAACATAAGGCTGTGGTTGTTAACATCTGGACCTTCTTCTGGGGTTGGTCACCCAGTCTGACTCTTTGCAGAACTGCTGAGAAGTCTTGTGTGTTCCTGCTAATACCATACTTTTTTGGTTCCTTACTAGCTCTAGTTTCTAGCTCAGTTTCTCTCTTTTTTTTTTTGTTTGTTTTCTTTTGCTGTGTTAGAAGCTCCCTCTGCTACCTTCAAGTTATCTTAGTTTGTTCTCTTTCCTGCCAGGTAGCCTAGCAATACCCAACTTGCAGGAAGTCATCAATTTTCTTTTGATAGTAGAAAATATTTTAATTAAATGCTTATTGATGCATCAGTTCTCCAAAAAAAAAAAAATTTTCTTCATCACACAGAATTTGTCTGTACCTCACAGATTACTGTTCTTCATAATATAAAAAACCATTGTTTTAAAGAAAAAAAAAGTTACCAGATTTGTATGAGCTGAGCATTCTTCATGTCTGTCATCTCTGGGCATGATATTGGTTGAAATCTTTTAGGAGAAGTCCGCAGTAGTTATGCTTCTGATTCCTTATGTATAGGAAATAGTTAGCAAATAGAATAACTAACAGATTGGATGATGGTTTTTTGGTTGAAATTTAAATACTTATTGATATCTTCATAGGATCTGCTCACTGTTCTAGAAGTGCTGTCAATGGAGATCTGGTATCATCAACCATTCCAGAAGAAAATAGATCAGTATCAAAGGAAAGATCTGAACTGGAAGAGACTCTCTCATCCTTTTCTTCCTGAAGAAACTGAAAGTGTTCAATTTTCTATAAATAATGCTATGCAAAGGTTGCTGTAATTATACTGTTGTTATAGGAAGTAGTCGTTTTCCTTTTTAGAAGGATTTCTCTGCACTTTATAGAATAACAAAAACTATCTTTGAAGTGTATTTTATCTTTATATAGTTTATTTGCAAGAGTATTTTCCTAATATTTCACAGTTTGAATGTGCATTTTTTGGAACAAATAATGGTTTAACAGATAAGCATCTACATTTGTAAATGTTGCTCTTTTTAAAAAGTGTGAAGGTCTGACTGATACATTAGTAAACCTGCAGATTATAAACTTTAGCAAAAAGGGTTTTTTTTGGGGTGGGTGGAGGGGGGAGAAAATGCAGCTTGTGCTGTGGGCCTGCTGGTCATTTTTACAAGCAGACTGCCTGGAGCTTTGGTAGCCCTGCAGTGGCTTTTTTGCCTGCATAAGGGCTGTGGGACTGGGCACTAGTGGGTCTACTCTAGCAGCTTGATGGTAATTAACATTGCCTTCTTTAAAAACACAAGGATGTACATAATCCGGTCCTTATTTTTAGCCAAGGAAGGTAGAAATATTTAGTGTATTTTTCTAAATAAATATATAAAAATAACTTAATATGAAGCATTTGTACCAAGCATTGGATATTTAATATTTTTTATTTATTTATTCTTTTTTGCATCAGAATTTTTTTTACCTAATTTCACTACTAAAGATCTGAAGATCTACTAGAGGCTTCAAAAGGTGCATAAATTGTTTCTGGGGTGTGTAGCATCACAAGTAGCAAATGCAGCACTGCTAAGACTTACTCTGCTCACTTAAGGTGCATTTTTAGCAAAGTATTATAGAGGCAAGAGCTGAACTATTAGACCATGAAGCTGCTGTTGAAATGGATATTTTTATCTAAGCGTATTTTATTTATAACATATTTATATAAAAGGGAGCTTGTGTTTTGGCGGCTCCTTCATATCATTTCAGGATTGGATAAACCAGAAGATGGATCTGCGCTCAGTTACATCAGTGTAAATTTGCATTGACTGTAAGTGAGATCAAATTCTGATTCTTGGTAATTCATGAGTAATATAGTATAGCAGTGCCCACTAGCACCTTGGCCTGTAAGGTTGCTAGAGTTAGCATTGTAAGCTTTAGGGAATTTGTTTTGATATTCATTGGGGGATAAACTTGGTCTATAAAGTCTGAGCTGTAGAGCACTTTAAACAAGCCATTTACTGTTTTTGATTTACACAATTCCTAAATAAATGCACAGGGTTTTTTGTACTCAAGCACATACCAAAATCTGTTTTTATAATTGAATCTTCTTTAATTTGGTTTATCTTGTCTTTGTTTGGTGTATATGAATAATTTGGTGTTTTTGAAGCAGTCTGGAAAAGAAAGATGGGTTTGGAATGGGTGGTTTCATTATAGACTTCTGGAATGTGGATTCATCTAAATCAAAATAGGTCCAAATGTTGAGGAAAACATATGAGCTGTTGCCTGTCTAGACTACCAGTTTTTAGACCATTATGTTGGGGGTCAAATGGAGTGGAAAGACTCATATGAGTGAAGTTATTTTTGGATGCCAGCTCAGAGCTGTCATTTGTGCTCGGTTTTCATGCAGCTAGCATTTGCATATCAGCCACACACATGCTTGTACGTTTTTTTTCTGAATGTTTGCTTTAATGTATTCTGTATGACACTTAATTGTAAAAATAAGTATTAAAGAAGACATGTTCAGAGAAGTAAACTACATATTGCTCAGTGTTGCATTGAATCACATACACTGTTTTAGAGCTGCTTATTGAAATTTCACCAAGGTTTTTTGCAGCTTGTACAGTGCTAAGTACCTGTCGCATTAATGGGTATCAATTTCCGGCTTCCAACTACTACAGAGAAAATAGTTTGGATTCCACATTGTGCAAAAAAATTTCCTTGAGACTGATCTGTGCATGTAGTCATAAATCAGCATTTTAAATACCGGTGATAAATATTTTAAATAGGATTGGTTAGACAAAAGTTGTAATGTTTAGATTTCAGCACAACAGTTACATGCAATTACTTCACCACTGTGTTAGGTTTCTCCATGTGACCAAAGCTGGAATAATGTCTTAGTATATATGCAACATGTTATTGCTAAAGTTAAATCAGCCTTTTTATGTATCTCTGCTAAACTCTATGGCTAAAATCCTAAAATGTATTTAAATGAAATCAGTGAAGATGATATGCGATCATACTTTTGGCATCAGGATCTAAGAAGCCATTTTGGAAAATGGTACTGTGGAAGAACCACAGTGGTCCATGTGTAGTAAGATTAAAAAAAATCCGTATGCTCTTATGTTTTCATTTCCAGGTTTAGGGGAGAGCTAATCAGTAATGCATAATTATATCATTACTCTTTCTGGTGGAGAATGGGAGCTGAATCTCAACATACATAGGATATGTAACTGGTGCTTGAGTTTTGATCTCACTTGCTTCTGAAGAGCCCACTCTGAAACCAAATTCATTTTTTATACTATTTATCACTTAAAAGATACAAGCATACTACATATACTTAGGTAAAAAGTGGTAATTTCTAGTTATTGACTTTTATCTCTCTAATGATGGTGATTAGAAATGGAATGTGCTTAAATGGCATACCAGCTTGTACTAGAAAGAATTAATGATCAGGCATTTGGAATGATTTGGCAGTTCATGAATAATTACATCATAATGTTCAGAGTCTAAAATTCTGAAATTTAATGTTTGTATTTCTTTTCACTTACTGTATGGAAGTATAGTTAGTAAGTAAGTTAGCTTATAATGTCAGCTTGACTTTATTCCCCNTTGTGCATAAAAATTTTGCATTTAATTTATTTAAAAAAATAAAATCGTAGGTATTTGTGTTAAGGCTATTTTCACAAACTGTGAACTTAAATTTTGCTTGTTACACTATCGTAGTGTATGTGTTGTTACTACTGATGTATAGTTAGTAACTTTTTAAAGGAGTATAATACCTGAATGAAGGAAATTTTTATGTCTGAAATCTAACTTTTTTTTTTTTTTCAGGTGATCCTCATTATTCAGTTTTAAAAGAGTTAATGTAAAACCTGTCTGTCATTAACATTTCTTTACTGACTACTTCCAGGGCTGAACCTAAGTGTTTCAGATCCACCTCTAGAAGAGAACATTACTGCTTAAAGGGGGGTTTTATGTAGAAGTTGAGTGACTAAAGCCACAGCTGCCATCCTGAAAATATCTGCTGTTTAACACTGAAGACCAAAGGACCATGCAAGTTTTTATTTCACTTGTAAAGCTCCTCAGATGACTGTAACTGTCTACATCCTTAGAATTGTCACTGTCTCAGAAGGACTCAGCAACTTAGCAGCTAACTTGGCAGTGAAATGATAAGAGATTCAAAAACTAGGCATTCCTCTACCTGTACAGCAGGGTGACTAGTTCTTTACTATACTATACACTAGCATGATCAAGCTTACTAGAAAATAAGATAAAATACTGGCCCTCACTTTAAAACATGCTAAAAGAAATGTGTTACCATGCTCCTTCCCACTGTGTACAATAGTGATTTGAAGGTGCCATTTAGGAATTTAATTGCTTTAGTAGGCATTTTAGTATTTGTTAAGTCTATGTGAGCAATCCAGAATGTTGTCTGGCAAATAAGTGCCATAAGAAAGTAGTCATACTCTTTGCCTGCATTGCTGGCTGATAACTTCTTTTTCTTCGTGGACACCATAGGTACATTCACAGCCATGTCCTGACTGTTCTTAACTAGCACTCATAGGGGAAAGAAGGCTAAAGGTAAGAGCAGAACTGTATCTTATGGCTGTGTTTTTTTTAAAAAGACCTCATTCAATTATAGATAAAGAAAAGAGTAAACCTGTCACTCCAAGGGTGTCGCTTACAGATGTCAAAGGTAATTCTTCTCAGTTCCGAGGGACGGACAGGACTTAAGAATGTCACATCCTTTTCGCCTTTTCACTTTGCTCCGTATTCTCTTGAGCTAAATGTTGCCTTGGCTATTTCTGTATTTTCACTTTCTCAGTTCACTTTCTAGGCTGCCTAGACATTTTCCACAAAGTTTGGATGACATTTGAAGAAGCAAGGTGCTGTTACCTTACAAGGGTCTTACTCTTTTCTGACACTGTCATTCTGTGACATGTCAGACTAGCTTATTTTTTTCTGTCATTCTTTCTCTTTTGTTCCACTGTTCTTATTATGAAGGCATGTTCCAGTGTGGGAATGACTGATTTATATTTTTGACTGCTATACTTTGTTTTTTAATACATGTTAAATATTCTGATTGTTTTTTTTTTTTTAATCTAAGCTCTAAGTTGTTTTCAGGTGACTAGCCTTCAAAAAGGGGAAAAAGAACCCTAGAGATTTACTTTTTTAAAATACTTTAACAGAGATGCAATATTTTGTGTTCTGTTCATATTGTTTTTTTTCTTCTCTTGAAGGAAAAACTTGTTGATGAAACTGGAGATGATGGTAAAAATTGAAATGCAATGTGAAGACTAGGGTTTCTTGTCTCCTAGCAGTAAAATGAATCTCTTCTTAGTGTTATTATGTCTATCCATCATCACAATTATTTTTCTGAGGCTGCCAATTATAAAATGTTGGTAGAGAATATATAGCCCTGTAGTAGAATTTATACAGCAGCTCACAAATCTGTGCTAGCTTTTTTTTTCCGTGTGCATCAGGACCAAGAAACATGAAGTCCAAATGCCTTCACATGTCAGTGGTAGGATATTTTTGTGAACTTGCTCCTATAGTGCAATAGGTTTTATCTTTAAACAGAGCAAATAGCCTGTGAAGTTAAAAATCCCAGTATTCTACCTGAATAGAATAAGTAAATAATTTCGAATGTTCATTCTTTATTTTGTTATTTATTTATATTCAGAGACTGCTTAATCTGTTATCATGAGAATTGTTATTGTTGTGGGGTGTGTTTTATGAAACTGAAGAAGGAAGCTTTATGTTGTGACTTTATTAGTGTCACTCTATATTAGCATTCACTTACTTAGCAGTCGTGTGAAAAAACACCATCTCAGCAGGTTGGCGTGTAAAGTTATCTGTTAAAACTGTGCTTCAGCAAATCCTGTACTTTGAATCCTATTTTTAGGCAAGGGAGTGATCTGCTTAAAGTTAGGTGTGCTTGCTTAAGTACCATGCGGTATTGGGCCAGCATTACAGATAGAACAAACATGCTTATGCTTCCACACCGGTATGCCTTCCTCTTGCTCAAGTAAATATGTCTAGATTCAGTAGAGGCCATTCAAGACTGAATTTCCAGTAGTGTTTGTGGAATGGAGTCCATGCTTAAATCTGCAGATTTTTTTTTGTCACTATTGCTTTCTGCTGAGACTGCTGGCTAGTGCATTTTAAGTGTTAATATTGTCATATACCTGTGCATACAAGTTAGTTGGTGAAACAAGACTGAACCAGTGTATCTTTGTGTTGTCTTAATTTTTTTTTTTTTTTAATACCTGTAATGGAATTATAATGAGATGTTTTCTTGAGCTGTCTTTTTTTTTCTTTTCCATTTGAATGCTTTAAAGACAGAAATTTTTAAGCCTTATTTTTATTGTTCTTTTTCACTTTTGTCCCTATGGAAGAAGTACCACACACTCTTATACTCTTTCTTGTCTTTTTCATTGTTTGTAAATGTTCCTGGTTCCATCACTTGAAAAAGTCTGGATCTTGTGCTGATCCAAAACTTTGCTTTGGAAATCCATATTTTTACTTTAGTCCTTGTTTCATCTCCATTTATTAGGTAGCCTGCAGTTCACTTTGGCTCTGGCTATGTGACATTAACATTATCCATGCGATGCTGAGCTTGCACCATGGATGATTCCAGCCTGGAATCCAGCAGCAGTGTAGCCCTGTTAGTGCTATATAGCACTAAGCTAAGATACCCTATTGAGAAGCAAGGTCTGTTCTTCTAGCTGGTGAATGGTGCTTGATCTTGTGTTTCTGGTAACCAGGGCAGGCTGACTAGCATGAGGCTTGAAGGTATTAAGCATACTGTGCACTGCACGGTGCGGGTCCCCAGCTATGACAACGCATCCAGGCACGTTTTGTACTTCAGCTAACACGTGTTCTTCTCTTACTCTTGTTAATTTTATGGTGGTACGAGTGCTCATTTTTCTATGAGTAGTGCCCCAGCTAGTTTGCAGGGTTGTTTTTTTCCTATGAAAAAGTGAATTACTGAATTGGTTTAAATGCTTAAAAAACAAACAAAAAAAAAAAAAAAAGAAAAAAATAACCTGAAAACGTCCTGTCCGTCCGTCCCCCCCCGCAAAATGCTAGCTGTTCTTACCTAGTTCTGCTAGCTGTGAAGCTATTGCTGCAGTAGCCAATGCTGGGGGCATTTACACACAAGCTGTGGCTTGAAATACTGTTTTTGTTTTTAAAGTACCTTAAAAACATTAAATATAAGCAGTTGTGTTTAAATTGCCCTATCAAATTATATTAATATAAAATTTTGTTCAGCATTGTTTTATATCCCTACTAGCTTCTCTGTGGCTTCCGTTAGAAACACGTTAACAAGAAGGAAGCCCAATGTCAGGTGAACGGTTGCCCCCTCCCAGCCCCAGGAGTGGAACTGCCCTGCCTGCTAAGAGTGCAGTGAAGCAAGGAGGAGAGGCGGTAGCTTTAGTAATAGCTTGCTACTTTGGTCCTAATGCAGACATTCTTTCATCTAAGATGAAAGTTGCCCAACCTCAGTGCTTGCTGAAGTAATAAAGGTTTTCTATTATTTTTGTCTGTTACGCGCTACACACAAAAAAATGCATCATTTGGATAGCTAGTGGTTGATAGTATAGGAAAGAAAAAAGAATGTTTCTATAGTCAGTCTTTTTGGAATAAGTAAGTTTTTAAATATACTACCTGTTTTTTCTGCATTTGACAAGCTTGGTTCTTTCTTCTTATGGTAGTAGTAGTATGCTGGGAGCCATAATACATGGTGTTGCCAAATAACTCTCCTGCTCCACTTAACGAGAGTTTTACAGCCTCTGAAGCAGTGTTGCATAGCTGAGTGTTCTTGCTCTCAAGCTTTTTCTGCTGAGCGGAGTGAATGCTAGAAGCAGAATTGCTCTTTTGATCTTGATACTCTCTTCCAATAATGAAAATTGTGACGTGTCTGTATGGGTTTTGTGATTCTCTCCCCCTGCCCCAGAATGTAAAGGCTTTGTTCCCATAGGTATGTCAGCTGACTTGAAGGGTGAAGAACTGATGGGATATGGGCCCTTAATCACCTGTAGATGGGATATGGGCCCTTAATCACCTGCAGGAGGTGAGAACTTTTGGGTCCAAGCAATTAGGGCCTACTAGTCTATACTAGCAGCAGCTGCTGAAAGAGGAGACAATAGCTGGGTTTCCTGGAGGCAGTTTTTAAACTACTTTCAGCAGAGACCAGCTGTTAAGAAAAGAGATTAGTAATTTCTCCATATAGGGTATAGTGAAAGGCCTGAAAATTCAATTAATAGTGGCATAATAAAAACAGCATAATGCTTAGGCATGTGCTAGAATTTATCCTTTGTCAGTGAAGAACCGATGAAGAAAAGTGGTTTTTTTTTGTCCTCTTCCGATTTCCTGATGGCAAGGCTGTTTTAGATAGCTATCCGGTTACCTGGTTTACGCTGGAGGATTGCAGTTCTACCCAGTCTTTTCCTTCAGCAATTCTCTGTAGTGTAGTACAGGAACCATAAAAACAGAGCATAATAAATAAATAACAAGGAATCATACATTTCAAGGTGCAGATAGCATGCTTTATTTCAAATGAACGATCCTATCTCAAGGAGGTTCAACAGCTAACGATAAGATTTATTACTACATTAGGAGAACTAAAGCAAATTGAAGTGCAGGGTGGTATTTGATGTTATAACAACAGCTTGTTTTCAAACTGTGGTTCACTGCTTAGTTGCCTGGAAGTGACTACTAGGTATCTAATACTACCACACAAACTCAATCACTGCACCCTACGAACCTCCGAGAGTTGGTACTGCTGCTGCACTTGAGTACCTAAATGGCTTTGTTGATTAAGGGGATGGCCAGGTGATGTTACTTTTTTTTAAAGCTATTTAGGCAGTCAGTATGTCAGAAACAGTACCCAAACAGTAGGTGAACAAAGTGCTGGCCGCTTGCACTTTGTCCAAAAATTGTCAGTCAGGCATGGAAATTATGACGTAATCAGATCCAATGTAAAACATTAAAACAATGCTTACAGGAGGGTAATTGCAAACATCACCAATGCCTTACATTTCTGATTCAACATAAATATTCGTGCATGTATGAAATACTATGCACAGTATCATCTCTTAGGTGTAGGTAATCTTCAACAGGGAGCCTCTCTACCTGTTGAGGCATTCTTAGACATCAACAATGAGTTGAGGCACAAAAATTAGTTAAATGTTGAGCAGGGTAGTCGTTTGCTAGGAAACTTTCTTCTACCAACTGTTAATTCCAAAAGTTACATTTCAAAATGTCATAAAATAAATGGTACAAAACTTCATAACCGTTAACTTCGGCTATATACAGTATGTACATGTCAGTGAAAAAAGTGTTTAAAATTCTTAGGTCAATAATGACTATAAGTCATAATGTATTATCTCTGGACTTTGTCTCATTCAGGTAGGTACAAAAATATTTTTTTTATATTTACAGATCAGATATTTCAGTCCATATATGAATCACTTGTAAAAAGACAAGTGTAAATAATACAGATCAAGCTCTCTAAATTGATCGAATATTAATATTCACAGTGGCAGAATCGGTACCAAATTCATTTCCTAAATTCAGGGTATAAAGTCCACCGTCGTTCTTCTTGACATCCATGATGATCAGGGTGGTTAGATCTTCACTGGTTTCAATGTGGAATCTGCCTTGCTGGTCCTGACTGGTAATTTTTCTCCCTCTGCAGTACCATGTTATTTCAGGAGCAGGTTCACCCGAAAAGGCACAAGATACTGTGAGAACTTTTCCTTCATCAATGCTGATATCAGATGGGAGAGCTTCAATTTTGGGTGGTACTCCTTTACAAAACAGGAGAAGAAATACCAAGTTAGTCTGTTTCCACTAAGCTCTTTTGACATGCAGCAGGTTTACTCTAGGGACTACTTCAGGATATTCAAAGCACTAACTCTACCAGTAATTGTATTGCTCACCTCTCAGACCTGATTTAAGCATCTTACTAGTTGAACTTTCCAGTTGAGCCATACTAGATTTCCCCATAATACTGCTGGAGCTCATCTCTACAAAGGACTCTTTCATGGAGGACATGCTTTTGGCAGACATGCTTGCAAATTTCATTTCAGTCATGCTGCTACTGCTGAAACTGCTGAATGAAGCCTCTTGTTTAGAAGAAGCCATTTGAAAGGACTGAGAAGAAAAACTTTCGTGCATGCTTGAGTCGCCACTTGTCTTCAATACTACCTCTTTTGGAGGTTCTTCAATTAGAGCTGGGGAGCATCGCAAACATAGAAGGAAAAACCAATAACATCGCATTAACTAAGGAAGTCATGCAGTCTATATGGTTAATTTCACAGAAATGAAGAGAGAGCGTAGTTTGCTTTCAGTGGAAAACTGCAGTGGAGAACAAAATTGTTTACAATCATTTGATTCAAGATGGCCAAGTTACAAACACCAATTTGTAAATGAAACAAGTAGGAAACAGAACTGTTACTAGTGTGTATGGTCTTGAAGGAAAAACATACTTAAGAAGAAACAGGTCATCGCACAGCATTTGCTATTAGAGCCATTATTAGAATCAGACTGAGAAATTGTGTGTTCAGTTCCTATTTGCAGAAGTTGTGAAACACTTTCAAGTTTTTTACAAGCACGGTATTGCAAGTTCTATACTTCACTGCACTGTTCTGTAGCTATCAAAGAGAGCAGAAGAGATCAGTCACTGCAGCTTTCCTTTAAGCCCAAGCACAGTCATCCAAGCAAATCATAGTAACCCACTGGTGCTAGGAACTGGGATGTCTGTGTACAGCCAATAAAATCCTAAATCTGGTTCAGTTATGGCTATGTTACCATAACAGTTTTTAACTGCAGAATTATTTTTATTGGAACAGATTCTGTTAGTATTTGAGGAAAGAGTACTTGCCAGCACAAAGGTCTTAGTAACAGGGTCATCCTAGAAGGAATGTTCACAGCCTTCTGTTAACACTACTCTATGGATGTAACAGAACATGTGAGCTCCTCTGTGGGTGTTATGAAGATTTCTAATGCTGTTTATTTTTAGGTTTGTAGATATATAGAATATACGAAATAAACAGAAACTTGTTAAAATATATATATATATCAATCTTACCAGTGGCTTTTATCAAAAATCATTTTAGTAGAGACACCACAGCAAAAAGTCCTGATTAGTCTCAAAACAAGACCCGGAGAACAAACTTACGGAGTACAGTCAAAGATGCTGTAGCAGAGCACTGCCCATGGTAATTTTTGGCTTTGACTGTGTATTTTCCAGTGTCACTCACTGCAGCATTTTGAATCTCAAGAGAATATATATTTTTAGAGCGATTTACTCTGATGTGTGATGAAACGGCAATCTGCAGAGGGAAAAAATTGTTTCATTAAGATCAGTTTTATGAAGAGTTCTAAATTTTCAAGTAAATATATTAAACAAATACTTACGGGTTGATTATTCTTAAACCACTCGATTTCAGGAGAAGGATCCCCAGAAACTTCACAGGTGAAAAATACATCTTGTCCTTCATTGACATTTTGAGATTTAGGCTGTGTGATAAATGCTGGTTCGTTCGAGCGCTCTTTAGAAAAGGTAAGAACATACTGGCATTTAATAATGCCTTCATCAGTTTTACCTTCGCAGGTGAGTATACCTTCATCTTTATGACTAGCCTTTTTGATAGTTAGTGTGTGATCACTTCCAGAAACACCGTATCTGTAATCATCTGAATTTCTTAGCTCCATTCCATTCAGCACCCATTTTACTTCAGAGGCACCAGGAATGCTGGCTCTCAAGGTCACTTTTTGCCCTTCAGACACTGTCGTTTGAGTTGAAGAAGCTCTAATTTCTGCTTTCAATTGTTTGACATCTTCAGTAACAAGTGACTTTTTAATGACTTCTTGAACTGCTGCTTTTTCTTCAGTTGCCACTGATGATTTCTTCTGACTAGAAACGACCTCGTCTTCTTTCTGAACTGATTTATGAGTTTCAGATACACCTCTTACCTGGGAATGGATATTTTTAAATACTTGGCCAGTAAATGGAAAGTTAGTTTTTGAAATGCCTCCTTCCCCAATAATTTCACAGGTGTATTCTCCTTTATCAGATTCCGTGAGGTCATGGATTTTGAGCTCATAGGTGCCATCTGCTGCATAATGAAACTTAAAATGATGATCTTCTTTCAGTTTTTTGCCATCTTTATACCAAGCCACTTCTCTGACACTTAAAACACTGCTTTCAACTGCACAGGATAACTTTACGTTATCTCCAAGCGTTTCTGCTTTCAGCTGCTGTTTTATCTTTGGAGGAGAAGCCATTAGTAATTGTATGTTCTCTGCTGGTACTGTTTTGTCTCCATGTGGTGACTTTGCTTTTGGGGGGGTACTGATTGGTTCTGGAGATTTCATTCGTTTAGGAGACTTAACTGGCTCTGGAGACTTTACATGAGGCTCAGGAGATTTGATTCTTGGAGGTGATGTAATTGTTTTTTCAGGAATTTTTGTTCTTTGAACGGTCAAAGTAAAGTGCGCTTCCTGTCTTCCTTCAGAGTTTTCCACCACAACAGTGTAACTTCCCTCATCTGACATCTGGACCAAAGAAATTTCAAAAGTAGACTTGTACTGTGTCCGTGTAACTTGGAAACGCCTTGAAGAAACAATAGGTTGACCCGCACGGAACCACGTTATTGTTGGTGCTGGTTCACCATCAACGTCACAGGAAAATCTTGCAATCTCCCCTTCAGAAACTGTGATTGATCGTGGTTTTGTAAGGATTGTTGCTGGCAGAGTGCTTTTAAATGCCTTGTGTACAGTCCTTTCTTCCAATGATTTTTCGTCAGCTGCAGTGATTTTTTCTTCCGAAGAAGCATAGCGGTCATAGGATAAAAGTGATTCTCTTGTTGCTGACATTTCTGATTTGACCTCTCTTACTGAGGAACTTGCTTCTGTAGCGGATGCTTTCTTAAATGAGGAGACTGCGTATGCCTCTGTTTTTGTCAGGTCAGGTAAAATTGATCTTGGTACTTCTTCATCTCTCCGCTGGGAAGAGTATGTAGTGTACTCTCCTCCAGTAACATCTAATGTTGCATAATCAGAACATTCCCCTTTGTAGTTTGTGCATACAGCCCGGTATGTTCCACTGTCGTCAATATGGCAGTCAAGAATCTCCAGAGTTAATACCCCACTGGTATTAGTGAAATGTATCTTACTGCTCTCCTGGAGCTCGATACCATTGTGATACCACTTCACTTCAGCAGTTGGTTTTGACTGGACATTTAGAATGAACCTGGTATTATGGCCACACGGCACCCGATGTGAGCGCATTCTCAGGGTGATGCGAGGAGCATGGTCAAGGGTGAAAGGCTGTTGAGTTAGAACTTCGTATTTCCTTTCCATAGTTTTCTGAGTTTTCAAAGCAGATTTCATGGACTCGTATCGAGAAAATATATCAAATCTTGCCATCCTCTCAAACCGAGAGAGCGATCTTTCACTAGAAACTGGGCTAGGTGAGCGTGGTCGAGTTCTCTCTGGTGTCGGGGATCTTCTCTCACCTTCTTCAGGAGGCCGTGAGCGGGGTCGAATTAATTCAGACACAGGGCGCATCAACTCAATGTAAGTTGGAGAAAGAGATCTTCTTCTCCGTAGTAATCTAGAGGGAGGTGAAAATTCCCTGCGAACATGTTGCACCATTTCTATTTCTTCTTCTTCTTCTGAAGTGATCTCAGTTATTTCTCTTTCCCTCCTTCTCCTAAGTCTACTCTTTTCCTCCTCTGCCATATATTCCAGCTCACTCTTATATTCAGAGAGTCGTTGAGCAGTGCCAACTGGACGGAGCAATTCTTCATCCTCTCTTTCATCCATTATTCTTTGCTTTTGTTTTGGTGGTCTGTAGGCAGCCCTGTCATGGCGTTGACGAAGCTCTGCATAGCTTGCACTGGTTTCAGCTTTAATTGGGATGTGGTAGCTTGAATACCTCAGTTCTCTTTTTCTTTCTTCCTCTGAACTGACCTGTGCTCCTGCAGTAGAATACCGAAGTGCAGACAGTTCAAAGCGTGGGGGGCTTCTACTTGGTGGGGAAGCAGAAAAGCCTAACTCAAGCTCTTCTTCAAGGCGCAGTCTTTCCTCTTCAGTTCTCTTCATGGCTAAATAGTCATCAATAGGCAGGAGTAATTCCTCATCAGACAAGTCACCAAGTGATCGCCTCCTTGGTCTATAGTAAAATTCATAATCTGGAGATGGGATACGCCGACGTGCTGGTCTCACAGTTTCAAGATCATCTTGTGTTAGCTTTGGTATACGCCATTTAGGCTTATATTGATCAGAAATGCGTGGCAGTGGCATCACATAGAACTGCTCCCACCTGGAAAGACGTATGCGTTTCTGGCGTTTCTGAACAGTTCTGTCTAGTTTTCCTGGCATTTCATACTGGTCTCGCAGCCTCTTGTACCACTTCATATCTGACAGAGGCACAAAGTGTTTAATGCTCTGATCTTCCTCAATAGTAGTGCGCACATGTTTGCGAGGCTCTGGGACCTCATATGGCATACGAAGTCTTCTTTCTTCCTTCTTTTCTTCTTTTTCTTTCTCAATTTCATACTCACCTTTGACAGTCTTAGTGCTGACAGCTGGTTTATATAAGATAGCAGCTTCTCTGAGAGCCTCTTGTGCTGTTTGTGTCAATGGAACAGCTTCAACCCCAGAAAGGATTTCTGCCATTCTTAAGGTCTTGTCAATTTGCCTCTGTACATGCTTCTCCCGCTCTTCTTCAGTCTTGTACTCACGCTTGACATATTTCAAGCGTTCAACTTTTAGATAAGCCTGACAGCTTGTAGATCCAGCACTATTTGTAGCAGTAACTCTGTAATAACCACTGTCTTCTGGTAAAGTATCTCTGATATGCAAAGCATAGTAATCTAAACCTTCATGGATTATATCAAAGTTAGGACCAAAGGATAGAGGCTGGCCATCTTTCTCCCATGTCAGTGTTGGTTTTGGTACACCAGATACCCTGATCTCGAAACTGACACTTTGGCCTTCTTGACATTCAGCATTTGCCAGCAGTCTTTTAAACATTGGCCTTAGTGTAGCATCTGCTGGAGGTGGATGTGGAATCACTGTCAGCTTAGCTTTGCAGCTGTCTTCCCCATATTTATTGCGTGCCACAATACTATATTCAGCATCATCCTCTTCAGTGACTTTATTGATGACAAGTTGGTAAAGACCCTTGTCTGATTCAAAAGTATACTTCTTATCATCATCACCAGGTTTGATTTTCTGGCCTGATTTGAACCATGTTAAGCGAGGTTCTGGGTGGACCGTTATAGTTACGCCAAACCTGACATTTTCTCCAACATATGCAGTGCGATTATACAAAGGCAAAGTAAATTCTGGTGGACGTTCTAGTAGTCTCATTGTATCAACCCGTCGTTTCACTTTCCTAATAGTTCTACATCTGTAATGCTCAGAAATTTCTCTCACACCTTTAACGAAAAGTTCTGCATAAGAGCTGTCTTCACCGTAGTCATTTACTACCTTGCATCTGTAGGTCCCATCGTCTGATTTAGAAACATCTTTTACATACATGGTTGCCACACCTTCTTCATATTTGATTTCATATTTCTCATTGTTTTCTAATTGCCTCATACCAAAATACCAGGTGACTTGTGTGGACTGATCATAGTTTTCAATCCTACACACGTATTTGGCATGCCCTCCTTCTTCTGCAACAGTATGGTTTATCTGTCCAGTAATGGGACCAATGTCTATAGGCGCAACTTTAACTTTAGCCACTGTTACACCCTTCTGAGATCTAATTGCACCTCCACAGGAAATGCGGGCTACTGACACAACTGTGTTCCATTCCTTCTTTACCAGAGTTTGGTAGTAACGCCTGTGTCTCAAGGTCTTGATGGCTTTAGTGCTCATCTTTTCTGTTTGCTGTTTTAGCCACACGTGGTTAAGTGCTTCAGCAGCTGTCATTCGACCTTTTCTTTCCTTTACTAGTAGGCGATCAATGAAGTCCATGGCCTCAATGCTTATATCTCTGAATGCTTCATCATCAAAGTTGTATTCAGCATTTAGAATATTTTCAATAACTTGTTGGTTTGTTTCAGCAATGAAAGGATTAATGCCACTGAGAAGTATATATGTTAGAGCACCTACTGACCACATGTCAGTTGCTGTGCTGACCAAATCATGATGATGTACTTCAGGTGCATAATATTCAGGAGAAGTGAACTGGAGTCTAAAGCTGTCTCCAGGCTTCAATTGTCTGGCTTGACCAAATTCAACAATTTTAACAACAGAGCTTCTTCTTGTGAAGTAAATAATGTTGTCTGGTCTAATATCAAAATGTCCAATGCTGTGGCGATGTAAAAATTCTAGTGCGTCACAGACCTGGCGTACATAATTTACTATTTCTCTTTCATTCAGTTCGAATGAAGCTGTGCTGATTCTTTCAAAGATGTCAAGTCCTGAAATGAATTCAAAGATCATGACCAATTCCTCCAGGCTCTCAAATGATTCATGAAGATACAGGATATTTTGGTGCCTAGCAATGTTTAGAATGGAAATTTCCTTCTTTACTAAAACTTGGTCAGCACCTTTTACTTTGACAAACTTGGCCAAGTAAGTCTTTTTTGAAACTGCCTCAACACAGCGGTGTGCAATGCCAAACTGCCCACGTCCAAGCTCTTCTGCAATCATGTATTTGTCATAGAGTTCCTTTGTAGAATAGTGAGCTGCTTTAACTGTGGTGACTTCTCTGGTCTCATCAACTTCTTCATCATAGTTCATTACTCTGGTCTTATCTTCCTTTGTTATAATTGGTTCAGTAGGTTCAGAAGGCTGGCTTTGGCCAAACTTGTTTTCTGCAATTACACGGAACTGGTAGGTGGTCTTGCCAAACAGGTTCACCACTGTGTATCGTGTATCACGAGCTTGTGCAACACGAATCCATCTCTCCGCTGTTGTAGCACGTTTCTCAATAATGTAGTTTATGATTCTGCTTCCACCATCAGTAGCTGGTTCATTCCAGGTTAAGTTGACTGAATCCCTTGAAATGTCAGTTACCTTCAGACCTCGTGGTGGATCAGGCACGTCAGCCACATCTAATTCAACTGTTTTTTGATCAATTCCAAATCTGTTTTTGGCACAAACAATGTAAAAACCTGCATCTTTTCTGTCAACACCATTTGGGAAAACAAGAGATGTGAACGATCGTGTAACAATGACTTGGTAATGTCCATTAGTGTCGATGAGATCTTGTCCCTTCTGCCATGTGATCACGGGGTGAGGCTTGCCACTGAACGGAATCTTGATGCTCACTACTTCCCCTCGGAGGGCATGAACAGCCCCCATGCCTTCCAGGTTTTTGGGCAAGTGAATCTTTGCAGGAACTGGAATGGAAAGAGGAAGAATAAAACAACACATAAACAAAAGCACCTGAGAAGAGCACCAATAATCTAAATGTTCAAAACTTTAAAAGAATTTGTCTTGGGAATCAAGACCCTTCATTCACCTTCAACATCTAAAGAAGCAGTGCCAGACACAGATCCTCCTTGGTTGGTAGCTCTAACTTGATATATTGTGGCATCATCATCCGTTACATTTGTGATGACCAGCTGGTGATATCCACCCTTGAATTCCTGTATTTTGATCTTTTCACCATCTGGCATGATTTCTTTGCCCTGCCTGTACCACTTAACAATCGGTTTAGGATGACCAGTGACTTTGCAGACAAATGTGGCATTAGCTTGAAATTTCACATTCAGATTTCTTAGTTCTTCCTTGAAATGTGGAGCTTGAATTGGCACATCAGATTTTGGAATGACTGGTTGTGATACTTCACTCCACTCACTTTCACCACCTAGATTTTCGCATTTTACACGGAACTCATACTCAAGACCTTCAATAAGATCTTTCACAGAATAGACGGTTTCACGAATTTCATCAGTTGTTACAGAAATCCACTTGTTTTGTTTCTTCTCACGCTTCTGAAGATAGTAAGTTCTAATCTTTGCACCTCCATCACTTGCAGGTGGCTTCCATGAGACAACACAAGAATCCTTTGTAACAGCACTTGCTACTGGCTGACCAGGTTGCCCTGGTTTTTCTGTAAAGAGTAAAATAGATTCAAAGATTGAAGCGAGCTTGCCTTAATAATTGTAGAGGTATACAGAACTGGATATTTTGGTGTCCACTTACCAAATGGAGGCTTCATAACAACAACTGATGAGACCTCCAGTGCTTCACTAATGCCATATGTATTCTGAGCAGAAACACGGAAATAATAGCCTGCATTTTCAGTTAGGTTAACAATTCTGCAGGTTGTGCCTGAAATGCTTGAAGATACAAGTTGCCATTCTGCTCCTTCCTTGGCTTCACGTTTCTCTATGATGTAATTTGTTATCATAGCACCTCCATCATCCTCTGGTGGTTTCCAGCTAATCACCACAGAGTTCTTCAGTATAGACTCTATAACGATTGGCCCTACTGGTTTATCTGGCTTATCTGTAAAAGAAAAAGCAGCATAATTTAGTTCTTTTGCCAGTTAATATTTCAGAAAATATTCCACAAAAATACTGAAAATAAAATTAATTACCTTGTATTTCCACATTAAGTACAGTGTCAACTGTTCCAAATGTGTTACTGAGTTGCACTTTGTACTTCCCAGCATGAGTCTTGTGCTGGACATTCTTAATAGCTAGATGAGTATAATGCTCTGTGTTCTCAATAGTAACTGTTTCTGATCCTCTCAGAGGTTTGTTGCCATGGAACCAAGTTATTGCTGGTACTGGTCGGCCAATATACACAACGTGAAGGCGGAGGGTGCCACCTGCACCAGCATAGTATTTCTCTTTCAATGGGAAGCCAGGGTGGAACTGAGGAGGAGCCTGCAATAATAGCTTGCCACTAGTTTCAATTTCTCCGACATCATTGGTAGCCATACAAGTGTAGAGACCTTCATCCTCTTGTTCATCTGTTATTACTGTCAGTGTATGGTTGCGTCCATCAGATGACATTTTATATTTTCTGCTTTGCACCAGTTCTTTGCCAAAGCGGTACCATTTAATATCAGGAAGAGGTCTCCCAACAATCTGGCATGTCAGCTGAGCTGCTTCACCCAGTTTAGTTGTAACATCCTGCATTTCTTTTCTTATAGTAGGTGCTTCTCCAGCTAAAAGAAAGAAAAGTAAAAAATAATGAAGATTACTACGAAATGTTCCTCTATTACTATATTACTGGAATTTAACCTTCATTTACACTAGTGCCTCTTATATTTGAATGACTGGGCTGTGCTTTAAGACAGTTATGTTGGCAAACAATGGTTTGGCAATGGTTGGTAAAGCATGTAGCATATTAACTGCAGCACTGTGGTTTATGACACACAAGATCACAGCAATATCACAGCAAATATGGCAACAATTTTTTTGCTTACACGTTAGTTTAGTTTTCACGGCCATAGCAGTCCTTCGAGGTCTGCTGAGACCAGTCTGATTTTCTGCAAAAACACGGAATTCATATTCTGTAGCCTCTAGTAAACCTCCTACTGTAAACTGTCTGTCCTTGATGCGTTCTTTATTGCATTTTTTCCAGGTGCTTTCTCCAGACTGTCGATATTCAACCCAATAGCCAAGGATCTCTTTGCCACCATCACTTTCAGGTCGTTCCCATTCTAATGTAATGCTGTCCTTAAATATAGAAGTGATCTCAATTTCTCCAGGTTGGCTTGGTTTGTCTGAAAATTGCAAAATATACGAAAGTTAAATTCCTCTCTGAATGTCACTAAATTGCTCTTCACAAGATCTGTTAATGCAAACATTTTCTTACCAAATGGATCCTTGCATACTACTGGTTCAGAAGCAGGACTTGCTTCGCTTTCACCAATGTCATTTTGAGCAATGACACGGAACTGATATTCAGCATCTGGAACAAGTCCTGTGACTGTGTACATTGTTGTGGTGATCTGTGTTTTGTTATGCCGGACCCATTTTTCTGTAGATGTCTCTTTACGTTCAATGTAGTAGCCAGTTACACGAGAACCACCATCATCTTTAGGTCTGGACCAGGACAAGTTAACAGAACTCTTTGTGACATCAAGCACTTCAGGTGGGTTGTTTGGAGGCTCTGGAGGATCTGTTAATAATGATAACAACATAAGTGGTAGAAATAATGACATAGCATTAAAATATTTGCATATACTATTGCACTTTTAGAACCATAATGTAGTAAGTAAGCAGCAGTAAAAAAAAAANCTTTGGTATGGCTGGTTCTTCAGATTTGAGAGATTTGCTAATACCAAAATGGTTTTCTGCAGAAACACGGAAGTGATATTCCACATTTTCTTTCAGCCCTTTCACTACTAATGATGTCCCTTTTACTCTAGAGTCAACAGTGTACCAGGCAGTCTTTGGTACTTCTCGTCTCTCAACAATGTAACCTAGTATATCTGCACCACCATCATCTGTAGGAGGTCTCCAGCTTACTCTGACAGAACGAGCTTGTATATCATCATACTCAAGTGGCCCTTCTGGTGGATTTGGAATGCCAATCACTCTGACTTTTATATACACAGCTTTTTTGCCACACTTGTTTTCAAGTGCCAGATCATAGGTGCCAGAATCTTCTCTTTCTGCATCTTTGATCACAAGTTCTGTGTGAGTGTCAGAAGTTGCAATCATGGCCCTCCTGCTGATGTCATGTCCTTCTTTCGTCCATTTGCATATTGGGATGGGCTTACCCTTAATGGGTATTGTAAGCCTGATAACTCCACCTTGTCTCACCATGAGACCTTCTTGGTATTTTTCATCAAGTTCATAGTCAGGATATTCTGTAAAGAAAATTAACATATCATGCTATATCTGTTTTACAGATAATATACCTGCTTTAGGCAAATACTTCTTTAGGACAACTTTCAATGGGAGTTAAGACTTGAAGTGTCTTACCAAGCATTTCTGTTATTTTGACTGTTCCTGGCACTTCAGCAGGTTCTCCTGGCCCACCAGCATTGCATGCTAGTATGCGGAATCGGTACTCTGCACCTTGGGGAAGATGTGTCAAGGTATATTCACGAATCTTGGTTGGAGTAGTATTGCATTTGGTCCATTCAAATTGATCAACCTTCTGCATCTCAATTAAGTAGCCAGTAACCTTAGAACCACCTTCATCTTCTGGTGGACTCCAAGCCAGGGAGACAGATGTTCTTGTAGTATCAGTGACTCTTGGATTCTGAGGTTTACCTGGAGGAGCTGGAAGAGAAGACCAGATGGGGGGATCAGTGGGATCTTTTTTACAAACATCTAAAAGACATAACAAATGCTAACTTCCAGCATACAATCTGTATTAAGTCATTATAGGCTTTATACAGGGAAACTTGGAATAAAAGATTTTCACTAATATTTTTCTTGGTTTCCTCCAGTCAGAATCTCCTCTG
Source organism: Chauna torquata (assembly GCA_013399475.1). Lineage (NCBI taxonomy): Eukaryota > Metazoa > Chordata > Aves > Anseriformes > Anhimidae > Chauna > Chauna torquata. Next base: position 179,549 of record VXAL01018756.1, read on the forward strand.
CCATTCATTAACATACCCAGATAAATTTCCATATTACAAAAAAAAGAGTGATTTCTTATAGAAGGATCATTCCATTCTGCCATAATGTGCTTAATCTATATAGGAAATTACTTACCAATTGGATCCCTGGCAACAGCAGTCTTGGAAGGACGGCTGGGTTTCCCAGCACCTCTGACATTGATTGCTGTGACCCGGTGTTCATATTCTAATCCTTCAACCAACCCAGTGGAACGGTAACGAGTCATAGTGACTGGGACTTTATTTACGCGGATCCATCTATCTGCTCTAACTTCTTTGCGTTCCACAATATAACCAGTAATCTGTGAGTCACCATCATCTTCTGGAGGATACCAAGTTAATGTCATGCCATCTCGAGAGACATCAAACACTTCTGGAGTGCCAGGAGGGCCAGGAATACCTGTAAAAAGAAAACACAGAATTAGTGAAGAAAGCATTAAATGATTCTACACATAGAAATATGCAACATACTACGAATGACAAGGTAGTATCAACGTCATACCAAATTCTTTTTATCATCAGATATCAAAGTACTTTACAAAACAGGTCAGTGAAATAATCCTGCTTTTGTAATGGGGTAAAGCATAAAGCAATTTTTCAAGACTAATTGTAGACCTGAGCATAAAATCCAAGTTTACTGTCCAGGTTCTGTGCAGTGCATCTATAATATCTATATAGGTTTATGGATGGCATTTTTCCCCAGAACTATAACAAGACTACTGTGCATCATAATGTATTATACTATTCGGCAAAACGAGGTAGTAACATCTAGAAAATCTTATTTATGTGTGGCTACATAAACCCATGTAAATAGATATTTTTTTATTTTTTAAAGGTAGACTTACGAATTCTGCTCCTGCATTCTATAATCTCAGACTGCAGGTAAGATCCAATTCCAAAGCGGTTTGTAGCGGCCACACGGAACACATATTCTGCACCTTCAACAAGCCTGGTGAATTTATACGTTGTCCTGGTTACTGACTCTGAAATTGGCAGCCATCCAGGACGGTGAGCATCACGCTGTTCTACCACATAGCCACTAAGTGTAGCTCCACCATCCAGCTCAGGTGGCTCCCAGGAGATGGTTACATAATTTGAATCAATTTCATCAATTCGGATAGGTCCAACTGGTGGTCCAGGTTTGTCTACGAAAAAGAAAATTAAAAGCCAAAAAATAATGTTGAGAAAGGAATCATATTGCTGGTGACAAAGTTCAGCCAGAGAAAGATCATGGACAATTACTTTCATAAGTTCTTACCAAGGATTATAACTTTTATTGTATCAGTAACTGTTCCAGTTGTGTTCTTCAGTTCAAGTGTATACTCGCCAGTGTCATGTATGGTGGTCTCCCGCACAGTTAATTTAGCCGTTTTGGCAACAGTCTCCATTTTGATGCGTTCTGATTCTTTTAGTTTAGAACCAGCCAAGAACCAAGATGCAGCTGGAGGTGGCCGTCCTTCAATTGGAATAGCTAACTCAATGGGCTTGCCAGCAGGTACATGAATTGTCTTCTGAGGTATTCCAGCGAGGTCAATTGTTGGCAGAACTAAGAAAAGCATTGATATTTTCAATATCCATTTTATAAATACCACATTCATTTGGTGTCAGCTTCATCCTGTTATTTTTAGACAGCAGATACCTACCTTTTTGGTCCTGTACTGTGACTGCTGTGACAATCTCTCGTGGTTCTGACACACCCTTCTGATTCTGTGCTCTGACCCTGAACAAGTACTGTTCACCTTCATTGAGAGAGATAATTGTATGTTCATAGATGGTAGGCTTCACTGTCACTACCTTCAACCATCTTTCTGTTCCAGCTTTGCTGGCCTCAATAACATAGCCAGTCAATCTGCTGCCACCATCATGTTGTGGTTTCTCCCATGCAAGAGTAACAGTTGATTTAGTGGTGTCAATCACTTCAAGTTTTTGTGGTACCATGGGTACATCGGACACTAGTACTGCATCAGATGTTTCACAAGCTTCACCGATACCATAAATATTTTCTGGCAGTACTCTGAAATAATACAAAGTTCCTTCTAGAAGTCCAGTAACTCTATAAAATGTCTTGCTGCATTTGGTAGTGACAGTCTTGTAAGCTCGCATGGAAGCTTCACGTTTCTCAATTATATAATTGCTGACTGGGGCTCCACCATCAATGGTTGGAATATCCCAAGTAAGTGTCACAGAATCTTTTGATACTTCCTTAATTCTCACTGCAGCTGGTGGACCAGGTGTATCTAAAACAAAAAGAAAAACAAAAGATGATGTTTTTTTTCTTTTGGATCCTTTCCTCTTCTGGTCAATGAGTGAGTTCTGAACGAAAAAAAGAAAAACAACATTGAGATTTGATTTATAGACTAGCACAGCTTTAGAAACTACTTATTTTCCTCTAGGTTAAATTGTTTCTTTGACTTCCCAACCATTCTCATGTTATTTAAACGGCAAAATTCCTTTGGAAATGACTGAGTTTCTTACTCCTGAGCAACATGCACTATGCGTGGTGTAATACCCATATATAATTGTAGCGGTACTTACCATACACTTTTACAGAAATAGTTGCTGATTTTTTTCCTGATTGATTTTCAGCCTCAATGACGTATTTTCCAGCATCATACCGATTAACTTTATCCACAATAAGCAGAGTGTAACTGTCTGTAGTATCAATAATAGCTCGACTTACAAGGTCAACACCCTGCTTGCTCCATGTGATTACAGGAGCAGGTCTGCCAGACACGGAGACCATTAGGCGCAGGGAACCACCAGCTCTCACTGTTACTGTTTTCTTCAGATCATCAGCAAGCTCAAGCTCAGGTATTTCTGATGAAGGATGTAAGAAACATGGAATGAATTAATCTTTTAGTAGTTTTAAAGGAAAATGTAATTATTGATTAAAATATACACTGAGTTCTTAAATTACCTATTCTTTCCACAGGTTCTATTTCTGCTGATGATTCACTAAATTCACTCATACCATTCACATTTGTGGCAGCAACTCTGAATTGGTATTTCTGGGTTGTTTTAAGACCAGTTATGGTGAACTCAGCATTCCTCAGAGTGGGAGTCGTATGTGGTCGGTACCACTGTTCCGTACCTTCTTCTTTCATTTCAAGAATGTAGCCTAAGATGTCAGCACCACCATCATATGTGGGCTTTGACCATGCTAAACTTATGCTGTGCATAGTAGTATCCACAACTCTTGGAGCTGACGGTGGTGCAGGAGTATCTTTGAAAAAGAAGAAAATGTATTTCACATTGGTGCAGGGAACATTTTACAGTTAAAAACAATTTATAAACAGTTAATGCTGGGAAATGCATTTAAAATGAACTATAACTGCTTTTAAGTTTATTCAAATACTGTCTAGTTCAGTGAGCTCATATGTCTTTCTGGGAATCTTAGCTGAACTGTGAATTTGGGTTTATGCTCCATTATTGTAAGTAAATATTAAAATATATTTTGAATGTGGTGTTGTGGTTTAGCCCCGGCAGGCAGCTAAGTGCCATACAGCTGCTCGCTCACTCTCCCCAGGTGGGATTGGGGAGGGAATCAGAAAGGTAAAAGTGCAAGAACTCATGGGTTGAAATAAAGACAGTTTGCTACATAAAACAAAAGCTGCATACACAAGCAAAGCAAAACAAGGAATTCATTTGCCACTTCCCATGGGCAGGCAGGTGTTCAGCCACTTCCAGGAGAGCAGGGCTCATCATGCATAACGGTTTCTTGGGAAGACAATCGCCATCACTCCCAACATACCCCCTTCCTACTTCATTACCCCAGCTTTTATTGCTGAGCATGATGCCATATGGTACGGGACATCCCTTTGGCTGGTCTGGGTCACCTGTCCTGGCTGTGTCCCCCTCCCAACTTCCCGTGCACCCCCAGCCTCCTCGCTGACGGGGCAGCACAAGAAGCAAAAAAGTCCTTGGCTCTGTGTAAACGCTGCTCTGCAACAACCAAAAACATGACCACTGTTTTCATCAAAAATCCAAAACACAGCATTGTCTGAGCCTCTACGAAGAAAATTAACTCTGTCCCAGCCAAAACCATGACGTATGGCAACTTACATGATGGTTCTTTGCATAACATGTATTGTGAAGCTTCACTAGGCTCACTGTTCCCAGCAGCATTCACTGCAGTGACACGGAACTGGTACTGGCTGCCTTCCATAAGACCAGTGACTTTCAGTCTGCTATCATAAATACTGTAATCTCTGTTCACTCGTGTCCAGCGCAGACTTTTCCTTTCACGTTTGTCTACAAGATAGTCCTTAATCTCACTGCCACCATCTGATTCTGGTTTTGTCCACTGAATAATAATGTGTTCCTTGCCAACACTCACTTCTTCAGGAGCACCAGGCTGTGTTGGAATAGCTGTTGTTTTTAAAAATGTGGAAAAAAATATTGTTTTACAAATTGTTTATGAGAAACATTCCACACATTCTAACACGGAATGGAAGGTAGTAACACTCACTGAAAGCATTCCTGGCAATGACAGGTTCTGTTTCAAGTGGAACACCTGGCCCATATTTGTTGACAGCTCTGACACGGAAGATGTACTCATTATTTTTAATAAGTTTTGTTACCACACACGATAATGTCTGGCATTCAGCCTCAACAATAACCCAGTGAAGTCTGCTGGTTTCACGCCTTTCTACGATGTAGTGAGTAATTTGTGCACCTCCATCTTCCTCAGGAATATTCCATGCCAGAGTACATTTCTCTTCTGTTACTCTGCTAACTGTGATTTTGCCTGCACATGGACCTGGTGAATCTGGGTAGAGGTGAAAATAAGAATTATTATTAGCAGCTAAGGAAAAACTCACTCTTGTTTAAAAGAATGTTGTTGTTGTTCTTGTTGTTTTAGTATATTAAGTACGAATATTACTCATGGAATACATACCAAGCACTTTGACAAGAACAGAAATTTGTTTTGTCCCACTAGCATTTTTAACTGTTAGAGTATATTTTCCACTATCACTTCTGTCGCAGAACTTGATAATTGCAATGGCTCGTTTGCTGGTGTATTGCAGAGAAATCTTTTCACATAGGTCCAATTCCCTGTTGCCTTTGGACCAGAAGACTTTTGGTTCTGGTTTCCCACCAATGGCTGCATCGAGAACAAGATCAGATCCAGCCCTAATGGTCACAACTTCTCCCTGCAATCTGGCATCGAGTTCAGCCTTTGGTGGTGCTGTCATAAGGAAAAAAGAGATTAAAAACAAATTACTTGACAATATTAAAAATAGAACATTATGTTTTTGATTGTTTCAAATGAATATTTCTTACAGTACTCATCTTTGCAAATGACAGCACCAGTTGATTCAGATCCTTTGCTAATCACACCAGCAGCATTCTTTGCTAGTACACGGAATTCATATGCTTCATCTTCACTAAGAGCTGTCACAGTAAAAAAGTTTTCTGAGACAATGGTATAATTGCATTTCAGCCAGCGTCCATCACCAGATTCATTATATGGTTTACGCTCTATAATATATCCGATAATTTTACTTCCACCATCGTAAAGTGGTGCTGACCAGCTCAGGGACACTGTAGATCTGGTGACATCTGTTACTTCTGGTCTTCCTGGTGGATCTGGAGCAATAAAATGGAAAATGAAAAATGCAATTCTATTTTAACTTAATTAACAGAACAACTAAGGAAAGTAGTATTTACCAACTGGATTTTGAGCCACTATCGGTCTGGAAGCTTCACTAGCTTTGCTAACACCTGCAGCATTTAGAGCATAGGTTCTGAATTGATATTCTAGGCCTTCCACCAATCCTGTGACTTTGTAGTCACATTCACAGCATGGCACTTTGTTTTCCTTCACCCAAAGGATGGTGTTGCGCTCCTTCTTTTCAACCCAGTATCCAATGACTCTGCTGCCACCATCATGATAGGGTTCCTCCCAGCGAATTGCCATGGCTGTTGCAGACACTGAATAGACTTCTGGCCTTGAGGGTGGGCTTGGTGGGACTAAACACAAATGGGAGGTGGGGAAAATGTTAGTTATTACAAATACTCACAGAAGTCAGAAGAAAACAACAGCTTTAAAAAAGTGTTTCACTTACCAAATGGATGCTCAGCTACTATAGTTTTTGATTCAAGGGGTTTGCTGACACCAAATCTGTTTTCTGAGCTTACTCGAAAACTGTACTCCTGGTATTTTGTGAGATGAGTGACTTTAATCTGTGTACGTTTTACACTGGAATTTACCAGTTGCCATGCTGTTGTGCCAGATTCACGTTTCTCTACAATGTAGTTCGTAATGTCACTGCCACCATCATCTTCAGGTTCTTTCCAGGTCAACACACAGGATTCAGCAGAGACAGATGATATTTCAATTGGGCCAGTGACTGGGCCTGGCCTTCCTATGACTACTACTGTGACAGTAAATGTTTTCATACCAGCAGTATTTTCAAGTGTGAGGTAGTATTTCCCAGAGTCACCTCTCATACTGTCCTTTACAGTCAGTGTGGTTCTGTCTTTTGTTGTCTTGATGGTCACTCTCTCAGTTTCCTTCAGCCTCATCTCCTCAAGTTTCCATGTCACTTTTGGAGCTGGGCGGCCACTAATTGGTATATCAATAGTAAAGGTGCTTCCAGCTTTGCATGTTATGAGTTGTCTGCTTATTTCACTGAGATCTGCTGTTGGTTCGATCTGTGGCTCCTTAATAATCACAGAAGAGAAAGCTTCTCTTGGCTCACTGTAGCCAGCATCATTCTTTGCCTTGACCCGGAACTCATATTCAGTGTTCTCCACCAGGCCTTCAACAGTGAAAGTAAGTTGTTTGGTTTGACCAGCTTCAATCCAGTAGTCAGATCCTTTTTGTTTCATTTCAAGAAGGTACCCAGTAACACGACTACCACCATCATGGTCAGGTTTAAGCCAAGCTAAAACTACAGAAGATTTGGTTGTATCAACGATATCTAGTCTCTTAGGTGGAGCAGGTTCTTCAGTGGCTACAATTGGTTCTGTCAATTCACACGGTTCACCTACACCATATTCATTTTCTGCTGACACTCGGTAGTAATATGGGACACCTTCTGCCAGATCAGTGACCTTAAAGATTTGTCGAGTGCATTTTGAACTCACCACTTGCCAGCTACGACGGCTTGCTTCCCGCTTTTCCACAATGTAGTGATGGATACGTGAACCTCCATCCAGAACAGGAGCATCCCACATTAAAGTAATAGATCCTCGAGTCACATCCTTAAATGTAATAGGACCGGGTGGACCAGGAGTGTCCAAAACTTTAACAGTAAATGTAATTGACTTACTTCCGCTGTTGTTTTCCACAGTAAAGACATACTTGCCAGAATCATTTCTATTGCATTCCTCCACAGTCAATGTGCTGAATGAATCAGTTGTTTGAATGTCAGCACGCAAGCTAAGATTTGCATCTGCTTTGGACCACACAGCAGTAGGAACAGGTTTTCCAGAGAAGGCAATAAATAGACGAATGCTTGCACCTGCTCTTACAATATGAGTCTGCTTGAAGTTTGCATCAATATCAATTTCAGGTGCAGAAAGCCTGTCCACAGTTTGGACTGAAGCAGCAACTTCACAGCTTTCTCCTTTGCCGGCACCATTGACAGCACTAACTCTGAATTTATAGTGTTCTCCTGCCTCCAAATCAACAACGGTATATTTAGTAGCGAGAACAGTCTCTGCATTGACTTTCTGCCATGCTTCTAGATCAGCTTTGCACATCTCAATAATGTACCCAATTATTTCCATACCTCCGTCAAAAACTGGCTTGGTCCACTCTAAGCTTACACTAGTCTTTGATGTATCTGTCACCTTTACAATGTTAGGAGCACTTGGTGGGCTGACTGGTTCTCTACATTTAATCAGCTTTGAAACGTCACTTGGAGGTCCAACTCCTGCAGCATTTTCAGCCATGACATGGAATTCGTACTCATTGCCTTCAATAAGGCCAGTTACTCTGTATCTGTTCTCAGCAATGGGCCTCTTACTGGATACTTTAACCCAGCGCATGCTCTTCTTTTCTCTCCTTTCTAGAATATACTCGTTTATCTCACTTCCACCATCTGATTTTGGTCTTGCCCACGTGAGTGTAATACTGTCTCCTGTTACATTGGTGGGCTCTGGAGTTCCTGGGGCATCAGGAAGAGCTAAAAGAAAAAGAAAAAGATCATTAGAAATACAAGATGGTAACTCTACAACTATTTCTACAGAATGAGATGGAACTTACTGTAAGGTATTTGTGCTGTAACTGGATCAGACTCCAATGGTCTGCCAACTCCAAATTTGTTTACTGCAGAGACACGGAACTGGTATTCATTGCCCTTAATTAATTTAAGTGCCGTGTAGCTGCAAGCCTCACACTTGTCTTCAACTAATGCCCAAGCAATCCTGCTGGTTTCACGTTTTTCAATTATGTAGTGGGAAATAGAAGCACAACCATCATTAGCTGGAGGTTCCCACCATAATGTCACTTTTTCTCCGGTAATGTTTGTGAATCGTATTGGTCCACCAACTTTTCCTGGTGTGTCTGCAAAATTAAAGGTTCAGAATTATAATTTGCTGACACTTAGATTAAAATACTATTTTAAAAAAAGTCATGCTGAAAGTGTTTGGTACAGTACCTTGTATTCTGAATGTAATATCTTCTTGTTTAGTGCCTGATGCATTTTTGGCTTCTACTGTGTACACTCCACGATGATCCCGGGTCGCATCTCTTATGAAGATTGTGCTATATCCAATAGCTGTAGTTATTTCTATACTCATTGTTTTTTCAATCTCCTTACCATCCTTAAACCATGTCACTTTAGGTACTGGACGTCCTTTGATTAAAGCTTTAAGTCTAATGCTCTCTCCAGCTTTAACAGTAAGGCCTTCAAAGTGCTCAGGGCCAAATTCAATTGTTGGAGCAACTAAAAAAGGAAAATATAAATCAATTCCCATACATCTAAGTATTTTTTCCTGATGCTCTTTTTAATATAGTAATTATAAAAGATTGTTATATGCAGAATTATGAACTGTAAACTTATTTTTCCTGTTAGCACTCAGTGCAACATATTACGAAAGGTGAAACATATTAATGTATGTTGTTACAGTATGTCAAGCTGAGGAAAATTATTCAGTGCATCAGAATCTTATAGTCTTTTAACTCCTTCCAACTTTGCTGCTGCTATATATCCAACGTGTGGAGTGCCACGCCTTTTAGCAAAGGTATCTGGAGTCTCTGATTTCCCTGGCCAGGTTTAAATTACTGTGAATAACCTTCCTGAAGGTCACAATCATCAGAAACTTTTTCTGATTCTGAAAAGAAAACCACAGGGCTCCTATCCAGAATAATTATGCCTGTCAAGTCTGAGCGTACATGATATGAACTGTTAAAGTTGCGACACAGTAACAAAACCATAACTAAATTTTAATACAAAAAATATAGATATTGTAGGATGTTTCATTTTCAAATAAATCCCAGTAGTTGAAGTTCTATTAATAAGGCAAAAGAAGTCTAATAGTACATTGAAAGAAAAATTACTGCCTTACTCTAATACAGAAATTGATTACATATGTCTGCCAGATTTAGGTCTTAAATTTAGCTCCTCCTTGGAGTAGCACCTTGGAGTAAAACCAGAAATGATTCTGAGCTGTCTGGAAGGGCAGTCATGCATTCCTCCCACTTTGGCCTCCCATATTCCAGAAGCTCTAGCTGGCTTCAGCACCCAAATACAATCATATTAAGAAATCTTACTGTTTTCATCTCTGGTCATGATATAGCCTGAAGACTGCGAAGGTGGGCTAATTGTACCAACAGCATTTCTTGCAAGTACTCTGAATTCATATCGGTCGCCTGGACTGAGTCCTGTAACTGTATATTGGCATTCACTGACATCAGTAAAGTTACATCTGAGCCAACGGTCTTCACTTCCTTGCCGCTTCTCAATACTGTAGGCCACAATCTTACTGCCTCCATCACGCAGTGGGGGGGTCCATTTAAGAGTGACTGTCTCCCTGGTGATATCAATATAATCAGGAGTACCAGGTGGGTCTGGGGGGAAAAAAAAAAAAATTATTACTGTTCACCATAGTCTAACAACACTAGNACCTGGAACTGGTAATCCAGGCCCTCAAGCAGTCCAGTAATTCTGTATTCTCTGCTAGATATTAATGCAACATTAACCTTCTGCCACAAAATACTGTTTCTTTCCTTCTTTTCAACATGGTATCCAATAATCTCTGAACCTCCATCATAAACAGGAGCATCCCAAGCTACGGTCATTCCATCAGCAGTTACATTGTATACAACAGGCTTGCCTGGGGCGCCTGGTGGTCTAAACTGATGCTTTGCCACAACGTCTGCTGAGACAAGAGGTGGGCTTACTCCATATCTGTTTTCTGCACGAACTCTAAACTGATACTCAGTGTCTTTAACAAGGTTTGGTACTTTGAAAGTTGTTCTAGCAGCACTCGAACACACCAGCTTCCAGTTCATTTGTGAAGTTTCTCTCTTCTCAATACTGTAGCCAGTGATTTCTCCTCCCCCATCATCTTCAGGAGCTTCCCACGACAAAACTACACTATCTGCTTTGATTTCGTCTAGTCTTAAAGGTCCTTTCGGCTTAGATGGAGGACCAAGAGTGATGACAGTGATTGTAAATGTTTTTCTGCAGACAACATTATCAAGAATCAAAGTATATTTGCCACCATGCTCCTTTTTCACATTCTTGATACTTAAGCTTATCTTGTTTTCAGTTTTCTTGAAACGAAGCTGTTCGGTTTCTTTAAGAGGGAGGTTGTCCTTGACCCAGCTCATTGATGGCTTAGGTTTACCTTTATACGGCAATTCAATGTGCAGGTTATGTCCAATTCTTACAGCAATTTGACCTCCAGGAATATCAGAAAGGTCAGCTTCGGGTGTTATTATATGTTCTTTCACTGTAATGGGTCCAACTGTAACACCATCACTCATGCCTTTTTCATTTTTTGCGAAGACTCTGAATTCCATGACAGAAAGCTCTTTAAGTTTTTCAACTTCAAATTCACAGCTCTTGCTTGTGCCTGCGTATGTCCACTCTTTTTCTTCCTGCAGTTTCTTTTCAATAACATAGTCCGATATAATGCTACCACCATCATAGTCAGGTTTGCTCCACTGCAATTTAACAGATGTCTTTGTAGAATCTTTCATGGCTAGGTCTTTTATAGGTCCAGGTATGTCTGCAGCTTTCACTGGTTCAGATGTCTCACAAGGTTCACCCAATCCGATTTCATTTGCAGCAAGAACACGGAAGAAAAATGCAGTCTTTTCTGACAGGTTAGTTAGCTTAAAGGTGGTATGAGAACACTTTGTTGTTACAGTTGACCAGGCCCTCTTTGTAGCATCTCTTTTTTCAACAACATAATTTGTTATTTCAGAACCACCATTAATGAGAGGTGGCTCCCATACCAGTGTAACTGTGCCACGAGAAACATGCTTAAGCTGTAGCTTCTGGCACGCAGATGGTGTGTCAAGTACTTTTACATTCACAAATGATGATTTTGGTTCTCCAATTCCATTTTCAATTGTAAGAACATATTTTCCTGTATCATTTCGGGTAACTTGAGGAATAGTAAGCACTGTAGATGATTCTGTGTTCTGGATGATATATCTTTCATCGGTCCCAAGATTCTTGTCACCCTTTCTCCATGTGACAGTTGGAGCAGGTCTTCCTTTGAATGGAATCATTATTTGCACCTCTTCACCTGCTTTAGCAACGATAGAGGTCCGGAGGGCAACATCCAGATCAATCTCTGGTGCCACTGTAGAAATGGATAAAAATGAATAATGCATATTTGAAATGTAAAATAAAAAAAGCTTTGAAAAATCAAAACGCAGAAAAGTGATAAGTCACTGAAAGGTACAGTACCAAGAATATCTTTAGCTTGAACAGGTTCTGTCATTTCAATAGGCTCTCCTTGTCCAGCACAATTTATAGCAGACACACGGAAATAATAATTAACACTTGGCTGAAGGTGGGATACAACATACTCAGTTGTTCTCACTTCTCCCTTAGTGCTGACTACAGTCCATTCTTCCTCTTCACCTTCCNTTCCTTTTTCTCAACCACATAGCTAGTAATTGGACTTCCTCCATCATAAGCAGGTTTAATCCAGCCAAGGGTGACAGATGTCTTGGTTGTATCCACAACCTTCAGCTTTGTTGGTGAGCCTGGCTTATCTGTGAGTGATAGTTCAAAAAAAAAAAAAATAATCAGAACCCATACTTACAACTAATCATAAAGAGGAATAAAATCTGTCTCAGTTACATTGATGCAAGCCACTTTAATTGCTCATTGTCCATTGACCTCTAACCAATTAGACATATTGCACATTGTCTCTTACCGACAGGATCTGAGGCTCTATAGAAGTCAGAAGCTTCAGAGAACGGACCTTGTCCAGCTGCATTGACAGCACAAACTCGGAAATGATATTCGCTGTTTTCAGTCAGACCTGTTACTTTCTGTCTGGTGTCACGAATGGTTTCTTTAGTAACCTTGAACCAACTAAGACTCTTCTTGTCACGCTTCTCAAGAAAATATCCTGATATTTCGCTGCCTCCATCAACAGTGGGCCTATTCCAGACAACAGTCATAGAATTCTTGGTTATCATTGTGACTTCTGGTACACCAGGTGGTCCAGGAGTAACTGAATTAAAAATACATTTATGTTAGTAGATCAATACTACACACAAATAATACACAGGATGAATCAGTTGCATTAGTTATTTTTTATGTTTCTTACCAAATGAATTTTTGGCTATAACTGGTTCAGACTCCAGTGAATCACCAACTCCAAACTTGTTCACACCGCGGACACGGAACACATATTCATTTCCTTTGATGAGTTTTGTTGTAGTTACAATACACCCCTCCACTTTTTCAGAAATTAAAGACCATACAACCCGACTTGTCTCCCGCTTTTCAACAACATAGTGTGTTACAGGTGCACCACCATCATCTGCTGGAGGGTCCCACATTATCGTAATCTTTTCAGCAGTGACTGTCTTAAACTGTATAGGTCCACTTGGGGGTCCTGGCTTGTCTGCAGAAGGTGCAAGAAATCAGATGTTAAGTATTTTTTAGTAGATTACTGTTTAATAGTGTAATACAGTCATATCTGAAGACATACCAAGTATCTGTAGTCTAACATGGGCTGATGCTGAACCCATGGCATTCTTCAATTTTAATTCATAGGTGCCACTATTGAGTCGGGTTGCATCCTTGATGAGTATAGAAGCAAATTCTGTTGTGTTTTCGATTGAGAGTAGTGCACTGGTTTGTACCTCGTTGCCATTTTTGAACCATTCAATTGTAGGTATAGGCTTTCCTGAGATGCCTAGTTTTAGCTGAACTGAAGTTCCTGCTTTGTATTTCACCACTTCTGTATATTCTGGTGGCACATCAATTTCAGGTGCACCTTAAGAAAAAATAAAAACATAGTTATTTTAGACTTGTATTTAATAAAAATAATAATACTTTTTCTAAGCTAGC
>VXAL01018757.1:3104-31906 GCA_013399475.1 Chauna torquata
ATAGACAGTTATGTGATCAGGCGGAGTTATGACTTATTCATTCTTTCATTGCTATTAAAATTACTGCATTTGAGGTTTTTAAAGTCATTGAAATAAAAAAGTCTGATTTATGTTAGGAGAATTTAGCTTGCCCTTTGGTCTCTCAGTTTTTAAATGATATAATTAGACTTTTTAAAGACCATTCTAAAAGCATTATTAGCATTTTCTATAGCTGAAAGTAAATGCATGTTTTGTGGGTAGTTTAATTTTAAAAAGGATAATAATAATACTCGATTCAGACAGTGATAGTCAGATTGCTACAAGAAGTATTGTATAAAATTGTCTTAAAGGTGACTCTGTGCATTTGTATGCATGTATACACATTGAGATACAAACACATAAACACATGCATAAATATGAACACATACGTTTAGTGTACATACGAGCAGGAGTTCCAAATATATAGAAAAATAAAGCTATTCCCTTCATCCATTTGGGAAATGAAGGCAAGAAGAAGAGCAAGTTCCATAGGACATATTAACTCATGACCTTTAACATATTACCTCACAAATTACAAAGCCATCCATCAGTCCCAGGGGAGAAAAAGTGCTTTGATCAAAACAAAGGGACTTGCAGGTGTTTTGAATTAACAGTAAGCAATAATCATTAAAAATCACTGGGATGAATGTGGAAGTGTCATGAATGTGCACACATTCTAACACACACACTCAATTTCTACAGCATACACATTATTTTCAAATTATATTTATATATTAATTATACATCACCACAAGCATGCACAGTGTCTTCAGTAGCAAAAGTACACATTTTATATATCTGATTTTAAGCTTATGTACACACATTCACAACACACAGGCATAGCCAGCTGAATACTTTCACACAAGACTCTGCATCTTGCTGTAAAGGCCAAGCAGGTAAACCAAAACACTTTCCTTTCACGTTTAAATAACAGTTTTTTCCTACATTGTTTTGGCTTAGAAAATACAATTTCCCATAAGATTAAGAAATTCTGCTTTTAGTTGGGTCCCAAGGGAACATATCTTTGCTTACAAAAATCATGCTTACAACAGCTTCCTTAACTGAAAGCTTTTTTTGTGTGTGTGCCTTGTATGTTTATTCAGGAGACAGTTTGGGTTGCTCATTTTGCTACTCAGAATGCAGTGTGCTTTTCTATTAAAACACATTATTAAAACTAAATCAGAAAGAAGCTTATTTAATAGTCATTTCATGCACATGACTGATTGGAATACATAAATTATCAGACTAATATCTGATTAAAACTTGATTAACATGCTAATAAATTATGCTAGAAATATATATTTTTTAATTTCCCCACTTTTACTTAAACTTCCTCATTGACACTTCAATTATTTTGTTCTCTGAAATTTTGCCTTCCTTATGAATAACAGCTGAGATAAATTATTTCTTTGCCTGAACTTGTTATGAAAAATGATCAATTACAATTATTAAAGCTCCCTAGTAATCTGTTAATTATTATGAAAAAAGTCACCTCATTTTTGTTTGTTAAATGGATAGCACTGTATTTGCTGTTGACAAAAATCTGTAAGCTGTTCTAGATGCCAGTGTCCTTAATCAATGCACTGCATGGGTCCAGTGCAGTGGGCTTCAAACTATGACTTTCTCACACTTTGCTTGGAGTGACACTAACTTTGGTGTGTCAGTCACACTGCCTAGTGAAATGACAGAGTAGTCTCTATCAGCCTCATGTGTTGCTACCGCCTGTATGGAAAAATACGTCCATGAATCTTGTAATACAGACTCCTGCCCACTAGAGACTGATCTCAGCCCAATAAAGCATGTAACTCAGGACCCTCACAGTTTAGAGTTGAACTATGGTCACAAAGGTGAGAGGCCAAGGCTTCATCCACTAAGCCATTTACCCTTTTCCTTTGTAAAGAAGATTGATTTTAAAAAAGCTATTAACCTTCAGCGATTTATCTCATCAGATCATCTTCATTTTGTTCTGCCTATAATAAGGCTGTATTATATAGTTTAATTCTTCACTTAATTCAGCTAGACTATCTGAAAAGAAATACATGGGGGAAAAACAAAAAAGGAGAGAGAAAAATTATCAAAAACTTTAGAATGAAAATATCAGGAAAACAAAAGGAACTGCAAATGTTATTACATGTCTGGAGGCACAACAATGAAAGACGTAAGTGTGGATATACGGACATCCTGGTTGGACAAAAACTTTCAATATATCATAATGAAGGGATGCTATGCCATGCTTACAATGAACATAGGACCTTACCTAGGCTATTCAAGAGACAACAGGAGAGTATTCCTTTCATTTCTTGAGGTGACTGTCAGTATCCAGACAACCCATATTCATTAGTGTACGTTCAAACAAAGATGCTCCTTTGGCAGAAAAGAACAGCTCCAAAGAAATTTGATCTTGAAATTTAATGTTGTGCCAGATTTCAGGGAACTGCCTAGGAGAAGTACCTAAAGCAGCAGAGTGTTTTGGCAACAATGTATAAAACACTAATTTTCTTTGAGATGAAGCAAGTAAGGGTTGCTTGCTGGGAACTAAATTATTTCTAGTTTAATGATTGATTTAGGAAAGGAAAAAAAATCCTGTTTTATGAATAGTGTGTTTGCATTATTGACTTTAGTTTATCTATCTGAACTTTGTGGCAGGTACCAATTTCAATTTTGCTCGAACATCTAATGATAAAAGCAGTTCTAAGCACGTCAGGTGGAACTGGGTAGAGATTTTGCTCATAATAAAGGTTCAAAATTATTCAGAAACTTAGATAACATTGACTTTCAAGAAGACTCTGATTTTTAAATCCCTTAGGTTCATCTGAAGAAATATGCCTTTCTTCTTGCATGTTTATAAAATACAGAGCCTGGACCATTTCTTCAAAATCAACAAATCCTTATTATCTTCAGTGGGCTTTGGATCAGAACAAAATTATTTTTTTTCTAGCAACTCTGAGAGACTTCAACGTCTGTTTAGCCAAAGTGAGGACTGCAGGGTCCTCACTGCAGATTAAGTCCAGAAGTGATCTGAAACTAGCAGGTCATACCTTCTGATCTGTTTTTCTCTTTCTTCCCAAACACGTTCTTTAAGTATATGCGTCTTCCAGCATCTGCTCTTTTTCTTCTGATACGTGGGCATTTAGATGGTAAACTGAAGTGAATGCTTACAACATTTCAGTATTTGATCAAACCATGTAACAACAGAAGTCTGTCTGTCTTAGTTTTGCCTGTGCTTATTTAACACCCCTGAGCTGAAGGCTTTTTTATTTCAAGATCACATGAGTAAGTTGGTATTTGGGCAGTTGAAGAAAACTTGAAAAAGGTGATACTAGAAGGTACTATGACAGCCATAGTAAGATACTCAGAGCGCCAATAAACTTCTCCATGACAGATCGTAAGTGATTTCCTTTGTCATTGGAAGACAGAATTCAGGTAAGCAAATGTGGAAAGCAAAATGCAGGGAAAAGTCTGCTGTAAAATAGTTCAAGTTTTTTTCTTTACAAATGAAACTGATGATAAAGTAACTCTTCAGGAACTGGTTATAAATCCTCTTCATACATATTTAACAGTATACAGTGAATAGGATTAGTAATATCTTTTGTCTAATTTGTCAATCCAGTTCTTAGTTCCCCACAGTGCTTCAGTCAAATACAAAGACAGTCTCAGTTACTTTTCCATAGATTAAGTAGCTCTTGAATTGATATTTGCTGTATGGTTTGGGACTTTGACTAGTAAACACTGTGACTGATGCTAAAGGCCAAAAAAAAGGCAGCAATAAGGAATTAAAGCAATAGACTTTCAGTTGACTTGAAGGGCAAATCCCCTCTCCCGAGTTTTCTGTAAAAGCAGTCATTCTCTTAACTGAAAAGATATCTTAAGGTATTGGTATAATAATCGGTGATTGTTTTAATTTTCTTTTTTCTTTTCATTGGCCTAATTGATTTTGATGTGTAAACCTGAATTTTTTTGCATTTCAAGACAGGGAAATACAAAGACATATGGTCACTCAAGCTGTGCCTACTCCTTCTGCTTTGGAATGTCCTCTAAAAATCAGGTGCAGGGGCATGAACCATAGAATGAATTGACAGTATTTTTTCAGAAGCCTCTTCTCCCATGCAGCTGGAGAAGATTGCCACAATAATGGTGCTGCCCTCTAGTGCGTCAATTCACTTTGGAGCATGAATTTCACGCACAATCTTCAGAACCAGCAGATAACTTGTTTTCACCTCCATTGACACTGACATATAGGCAGATAAATTAACCACTACATAGTGGATCACCAGTCTGGGTGGACTGGCAGAACATTTCAGAGCACATATGGACATTCCTGCCTGGGCCTCTGCAACTGCAACAGACCTTCCTCTGTCACTATTCTATTGACAAGCCACTGTGCAAGCAGGTGCATCTATTTGCCTTGTACTGGTGACAACAGAGGACCATGAATAACCAACAGATTAATGTGAAACTTCAGGAAAAAAAAAAATTAAATTATTGGATTGCAACATAATACCAAAGTCACTGTTCCAGACACATTATTGATAACAATTATTTTTTCCTAATCCCACTAGTTCCTTCTTTTATCTTAGCATAAGAATGCATCTGCAAAAAGAAGGAAGGATGACCAATATAAGCCCTATTTTGAGACTTTATAATATTTAACTACTTAGTTGTTCAAACTAGCTATGTTCACTAGCCTGCCCTCCAGTGGTTGTTATTTCAGTTAACTAATTCCACCTGTAGCTGTTAAAGTTAGTTGTCACTAGATTTGACTCACTACACTATTTTTGGGAAAGCCTATTATTCACATTCACATTTCAAGAGTCAAACATTCACATTCACTGTTAGCAACTGATTACAGGACTATTTGTGGAAGCCTGCAAATGTCTATGAACGTAGGACTACATAGCTATTACATGACAACCTGTGTTCTTTCGACTGCCTTGGGAAATGTTTTTTTAGAAAAGGACATATTGGGCTTCCTTCTGCTCTGAGATTCAGGACCATGGCAGTGGCTGTATGTCAAGGAAATGCTTAATGAACACACAGAAAGAACTAAGAACTCGGAAAGAGCATTAGAACATTAGATACATATTTCTTCTATTAAAGGTACAAATCATAAAACTTGGAAAGCTACAACAGAAGCAAAAAGAAAAAAAAAAAGGTGAAGAAAAGTATACTCAGCTTTTTCTAACTTGTTTCCTAACTGCACATTGGGTCTCATTCAACTGCCATTAAAGGCAACTAAAAAACTCACTATTTATTCAATGAAATTGTTCACTGAAGATCCAGCCCTTTATAAGCATATTCTGTTCAGCATATTTATTCCAGAGTCATATTTCAAGCTGTTAATATAACATGACCATGTTCCTATTCAAAAATACACTTACCTGTTCTCAACACACATAAAATACAGAGACATAGAGACACAGAGATAGGTGTAGATAACTGTCTTCAAACATTATACACAAATCTCAGTAATGGGTTTCGCATGCAGTCTTGTAGTTAGATTAAAGCTCTTCAAACAGATGCATCTTGTTCTGTCTTACGCTACTGCATGGCAGCACACTGCAGAGAGATGGAGCGTGGCAGGTTTGGGTACATACTAGTGACATATCCAAATATGCATGTAACACAAAACGTCCACCCACTGCTGCACAAGTCTGATCCTGAATTCATGAATCCAATGAAGTCAATGCTAGTGAGCTCACTGGCCTGAACCCAGTGCTGGCCTATGGCAGCCAGGCTCCACCTGGAAGTGAGCCCAGCATTGTACTGCTGAGAGCAGGCTTACTAGCCATGACGGTGGGTAACTGTGTACCACCCTCCAAGTCTGAGTACAGCCATTTCCTAATCACCCGATGCCATTGTTCTTTATGTGAGGACACTGCTGCTGTGACTGGTAAGGAGTGTCATTCCTGTTCTTGCATGCATTGGGGTATTTGCACTGAATAAAGCTACACGTGGGCAGTCGTCTGGCAGCAAAAGCAATCCTGAAAAGCGAACAAAAGAAATGAGCCAAACAGCCATTTGGCATTTGAACAAAAGACTGTTTGTTATCTGGGTAGTTTTGGACAGTGAATATTAAATTGTCCTAAAAATATTTTAATGAGTTAAATCTGGTGCCAAGCAACTTTAAGAGTTACTAGCTAGAAGTTGGTTACCTAAACCCTTATGTACATGTTCTACCTATGCTTTGAAAATGCTTATTACACTAAGCAAATGCTTATTTTTATGCAAAAAAGGCATGTGCTAGCACACATGTAAAATGATCTATGCCTGCATGTTTGACTCCTCAAAAATGGGGAAAGGATAAAGTAAGAGAAAAGATTTAGCAAAATTCTGAAGTCGTATGCAGCAGGTAAACTCCCAAAGAACAACAAAAAATCATCACAATAGAAACCTAGCAACAGGTAGCATTAAAACTACTTAACCTGCAGCAATATTGTCAGGGATGTCACCCACAAGTACTGATTAGGCCGTGACAAACAAGGTTGTCTTTACATTCACATTCTGCCACCAACAATGTCTATTTGCTTTAACTGTGGAGAGGCAGACACCCTTCCTCATGACAACACTATAATACTTCTCTTAATTTAGCATGCCTGAAGACAAATCTTTCAGGCTAACACTAACCTTTGGTACCTTTAAAGCAGTGACACCTTCACAGACTGTAAGTAAGTTGGAAAAAGGCTTATTTGCAATTGTATTTATTGGAAGGCAAAATAAAACAAAAACAACAACAACAACAACAAAACCAGTAAGTTAAAAAACAATCATGCCATAAAGAGAACCATCATTCTCAAGCCTAACTGAGTGTTAGCAGCCGGGACAGAAAACTTTCAGGATACTTCCATAGGAGACAGAGAAGTAAGCTCATTGCCCAGCAGGTACTTAATGGTGACTTTGTAGCTGCTTTCCAATCTCCTGATTTAATGCAGTGCAAAGCACTCTGAGAGTCTTTATTTTTTCTTTCTACCTTATTTTTTCTCCTTGCTTCTTACCAGCAAAAAACTCTAATCTAGCTTCTTGATTTTATGACAGCACTTTAACTGAGCTAAAATTTAAGAGATGTGATAGTTCCACCGAAGCAGAGTAAGATTTAGCAAATGATCAATTCCTACATATCTACACAGCGTCTGTAACAATGTACTGCTGTTTGAGTCTAAATTTAAACCTCTTTTCTGAGCTCTAAAGATGGACCACATAACAGAAGATCCAGGCAAACTTCTCTTTCAATCCTTTTTAGTATGACAAATCCTCTAAAGAATGAGTTCCTTCTCAAATCAGCAGGGTTTCACAGATCACTTCGCACTCTTCCCAGGCTTTAATCTTTCCAACCCAACCTATGCTTTTCACCAGTTTTCTATGTTTGAAAAAACCCTTCAGCAGCCCTAGTTTGGCAAAGAGAGAGAGGAAAGGAAAAGCGTAGAAAAGAATAACTCTTAACTTCTTATCTTACTGATTCTGCAATTAGTCCTAACCAGTTTTAAAAACTTCCAGAGAGATTAACAGTAATTCTCTTCATGGGCCAGCAACAAAGCCTTCTTGTTGCATTATATCATTATTGTTGCATACAAAAGGACAAATATGGGGGAAGCAGGGAAGTTGATTTGTAATTTCACAGAAACGCACAGAACTAAGCTCAAACAAAATGGCCTATTACTTTGTAAGTGCCCAATGAGATTCTTTGTGTTATTCTCTGAAGTTCCTCTGATGATCTAGATACATTTCCAGGCTTCTTCAGTACACCACGCGCTATGTAACTCTTCTTCATACTCGTGAAACATACTGAGTGCAATACAAGTGACTCACTTAATGGATTTCTAAGTGTGGGAACATAGAACAAGTGATACGTGTTTTGTACTCTAATTCTCTGAAAAACTCTGATTCTGTTCACAATGTTTAAAAAAAGTCTCTTGTGACCAAAGTTTGGTAATTATTTAATATCTTGGGACGTATCTGCATAACTATATGCTACAAGTGAAGAAGACTCATGAGCTTGCTCTGAGCAGCCTAGTACATTTGATGTTAGAGTGCACCATTGCACTGTGCAAATAGGCCAGTTCCCAAAAACAGAACAGCAGCTTTAATGAAGCACTGCTCTCAGGCTAATCAACCCTGTCTATCACTGTATTACTCCAGGTGTACAACGGTGCTCAAATGCCTACATTTCTTTAAGTTCTGCAGCTGACATGGTCTGTGGCAGCTTTGGGATCTCTGGGTAAGACCTCACTGAGTTGAGCAGATATTCTCCAGATGACTGCAAACAAATTAGACTTGAAGTGTACAATGGTGCAGGGAATATCAATAAAAGACGAAATGGCAGTGTAAGTCCTCAAAGCTGAGAAATGTGGAAGAGAGAAAAAAGTGAAATGTGAACCTAAGAAGAGAGAGAAGGAAGAGAACAAAGGTGACCTCAGCAGCATCCAGACACGCAATGCTTGTACCAACAGGGAATATTGTAGCACACAGGATATGCCTCTCCCTGTTTCTGTACCTGTCGCATTGGAGGAACCACATGCAAAAACTCCTTATCTTTTTTGGTTGCCATTCCTCTCTCTTCCCTTCTCTTCCACCTTTCTTTTAAATGTAAGCCAAGATCTCTATATTAAGAATAAGACTTGAAGAACACCTGGTACACCACCATGACGTGTCTATATGAGATCATGACTAAAATGAACAAGTGCAGTAAATAAAAAAATCCAAAGCTTATCTTTAGATAAAAATGTTCTAAAACAACCCTAAGTGAAATTTTATTGTATCCAACAAGTGATGGGTTGATCCAAAAAATTTAGTTAAGCAATGTGCTTTTTGCAAATTTCAAGCACTTGATAACATAGAAGAATAAAGTTTTCTTATCACTAGGATATATTTAATGTCAGAAGTTCATGCTGAGACAGTTTGACTAGAATTTTGAAGGCAAATAAACTCTCTCTTGCTCATTTGTCCATTTATTTATAGTCCTGTACTCTTGCTTTTAAAGGTCACTCAGTGGTCTTTATTGTCAGTGGTCAAATTGTGGGGAAAAACTCCACGTTTCTGTGCACAGAGCAGGTCCCACCTCAAATATGTAAATGCTACTGATGCATTTACTCTATCTAAGCATCCATGATGAGGGAGTCACTATCATTTCCCCTTGTGGAAGAATGAATCAATTCAACAGAACACAGATGAATCCTGTACAGTATACATGCAAGAAATATATATATATATACACACACACACTCTTGCTTTTGTCACATATTAATACATATTCTGGACTTGTATACAAACAAATAAATTGATGAAGTGTAAAACAGATTATAATACAGCAGGTTTGAAAGTGGAGTAGAGTATATTTTTTCTGCACAGTGAATAACTTGGATCCTCTTCCCTGAAACTTTACATTGCTTTGGTATTTTATTTGGATAACAGAAACCTTAATATATTTTATATGAGTTCATAACCTGAAGGTTAACTACCATCCACCAGAAATGGGAACAGTTTTGTTCAGATAGTTCTATAACTCTGTGTCTACAGCGATATCCTGAAGAGTGACTACATGAAAATGGTATTGCAAATGTAAATGGTGTTGTCTTTCGCCAATCTCCAGGATAATATTTAATCAATTTTCTCCCCAGAAAAGCAGTATTTTATGGGGAAAAGTGATTCATATTAATGCAAACTGGATGCGAAATTTGAAGATAATTTGAAGATGATTTGAAGATTGCTTGAGCCAAAAATGCATTCAGATAAATTCACTATGCTTGGAGGATTCCAGTTCTCTGTCAAAAAGTTAATTTGAATTCCTTCAGCAGAAATGAATTTAGCCCCTGATACTTAAGATCGTGCCTTAGAATACACTTCTAGGGAAGTCATTTGGGGCAACATCTATGTTAGTAATCCAACTAACATGGCATGACCTTGAGCACACACTGAAAGCATAGTCCTTGTCATGGTTTCAGCCTATGGCAATTAGCATTCACTCACCTATGCCTAGACACAGCTCAGGAGATATGAAAGACCAGGACTGTTCCCCACAGGTAATAAAAATGAGAATAGCATGTTCTGTTGCTCACCCCCAGGGCCAAAGAATGGACACAGGAATGGGATTCCACCCAGGGCCCACCCACCCAGTTTTCATTGCAAAAGAGCAGCAAAAAGTGCTAAGACCAGAGGAATAAACAAAACCTGAAACAAATTTGAAATGTCATATTACACTAATACAAGTTTAAGCTTTCACAAATTTGTGAGTAATGTTCTTCACCAACTTCCTAATGTCCAGACTGAACTGCCTAAACTGAACCTCCAGGGGCAGCTGTCTGGTGTTACACCATCTGCCACTACTAAGAGTCTTATTCTGTCATCTTTGTAACTCTACTTCAAGCAGTTCATAGAATCATAGAATCACAGAATATCCTCAATTGGATGGGACCCACAAGGATCACTGAGTCCAACTCCTGGCTCCACACAGGAACACCCAAAAATCAAACTATATATCTGAGAGCGTTGTCCAAATGCTTTCTGAATTCTGGCAGGCTCGGTGCCATGACCGCTTCGCTGGGGAGCCTGTTCCAGTGCCCGACCACCCTCTCTGTGAAGAACCTTTTCCTAACATCCAATCTGAACCTCCCCTGTCACAGCTCCATGCAGTTCCCTTGGGTCCTGTCGCTGTCACCAGAGAGAAGAGATCAGCGCCTGCCCCTCCGCTCCTCCTCATGAGGAAGCTGTAGGCCGCCATGAGGTCTCCCCTCAGTCTCCTCTTCTTTAGGCTGAACAAACCAAGTGACCTCAGCTGCTCCTCATACGTCTTGTTCTCTAGACCCTTCACCATCTTCGTAGCCCTCCTTTGGACACTCTCTGATAGTCTTATGTCTTTCTTGTATTGTGGTGCCCCAAACTGCACACACTACTCAAGGTGAGGCTGCAGCAGCACAGAGTAGAGCTGGACAATCACTTCCCTTGACCGGCTAGCAATGTTGTGCCTGATGCATGCCAGGGTATGGTTGGCCCTTTTGGCGTGCCAGTTGTAGGGTGCTGTTAAGATTGTCCCTCTCCACCAACAGGCTCAGCTCCCTCTACCAGTCCTAACATGACCATCTTGGTAGCACTCTCCTGGACTCACCACATTTTATCTAACCCAGAAAGGCTGTGGAGGTTATCCAGATTCACTAGACAAAGGCGTGGCTTACCCAGTTTACAATGGCATTAGTCCTACTTTCAGTGAGAGCTTGAACCGAATGACTTGTCACCAACCCTTCCATTACCATATGCCTCACAGTAGGTCCAAAAAATTTACTAATGCAAGCCAAAATTAATTTTTTGCTTTTTAGACAAAGCAAGTCAATTACGTAGGTCATAGTAAGAAAACCAGATGTCCGCTGTGAGTGTATTGATCCCCTAAAAATTTGGGTACAAAGCAGCAAGGCTTTCTGTCTTTAGTGTTTGTATAAAAATGTGTTGGAGAGTAATTGCAAGCTGATTAAGTTGATACTTGAGTGTTACCAAACCTTAGAAACTTCTGCACCTTTTAAATAAGAATTAATCTTAATTAATGAAAAACCAAGCATATCTTGTACCTCTTCAAAACACCTCTTCTAGTTTAATCTTATATGTTCAGAGAATTGAACCACATAAAGCTATTTTTACTGATTTTAAAAGCATGAGAATATGCACATTTCTCTCTGATTAGTTTAAGCAATTGTACCATGTATTATGTAAAAGCAGACAATTACATTCCCTGGGTCTTCCCTACTGAGAGACAAAAAAGAGACAAATTCTCCCCCAAATTGTTCTCACTGATGAAATTTTGATCAAGAAAATGCTTCTCAAAGTGCACAAAAATAAATAAAATCTAGCAATACTTTCAGAAACTTGATGAATATTAAGTACCAATATATAATAAATTCTTCTGAAAGTTGCTTGTTTAACTAATAAACTATATTCTCATAGAAGCAACATTCACATACATAGAGTTCAGTCTGTGTCAATATTTCTATTTTAAGTATTATACTATATATTGTGTTATTGCAAATATTTATAGAAGTGCACTACTCAGTTGGAAATCTCTTTTAGGTTAGATCTTAGGAAATTGCACTTCAGCCTGATATAGGATTCTCATTTCTGTACTAAATGTTTACAATTATAAAACAAAATATTAATGTAAGTAAAACTTGTTTTGTGATTTAGGAATATTTCTTCTGTAAGATTTAAAATAATTAAATAAATAGTTGGTTGTAAGCCAAGGATCCAGCTACAACAGTGGAGGGAGCAACAGAAATATTTACATAGCTGAGTCAGTAAAACACATTTGAAAAATTGCACAGGTGTAAAAGAACAAATCTGTTTATTATTCAGGGCTTTGTGTTATAGAGCAGCATGGATTGCTGCTCAAAAAAAAAAAGCATACCCTAATTTTCCATGTGTAACATTTACAATATAATCTCTATATGAAATCCTTAGAGAAGATTCTGACCTGAGAAGTCAAGATAAGGTCACCCTGGAACTATATACTCACAAGTTAGGGTGTGAGAGAACTTTCGCTTCATAGCCAAAAATTTGTAATTTTACTGTTACCTTATCCTACACATTTGTTTGTTTGTTCACATCTTGTTTGTTCATTTTAGATCATAAGTTAGTGTGCTAGGAGCTGTTGTTTTGTTTTGTTCTGTTTGTTTGTTGGTTTTGTTTTTTGCTTTTGCTAACTGAAAGTTCAGAAGCTTGCAAAAAGCTACTGAAAAAATCTGATTCCTGATTTAGACCAGTAAGTGCTATTTTAGTACTAAAAAAATCATCATGTTTAAGTGTATTGTGTCAACATCCCACAGAGTAATAATAGGGGACTGAAGGGGTGAAACAGAGGACAGAAAGCTTCTGAGCAGGGAGTCCCTAACAGGTGAGGAAAGTCAGAAATAGTGAAGAAGAATGGAAGATGAGAAGAAGTTGCATAAGAGAGATGCAGAAATGGCAACTCAGAAGGCATACAAGCAAGATCATTTGAAGAGTTAGGAGCACAATGGCTGGCTTAGATTAAAACATAACTACAGTGAAAGATGTTTCTTCTGAGTGCCTGACAGGAAAGAAAAATAGGGTCTACAACAGGAATGAAGAGGAGATGCTGATGAGTAGTCAACATGATCTGATCTGTTTTAACCTTAAAAGTCTATGGAAAAGCACTAAGTCATGGAAGAAACAACTGACAACTTGTTGCTTTTCTTTTGAAGTTCTGGCAAGATCACTTGCTTTGAGATAGATGTAGACTGCCATCAAAAACACACCTTTTCACAAGTAGGTGTTCTGCTTTTTCACATTACCTCATTAAAAATATATGGCCATCAGACAGTTCACAAATATACTAAATATGAAATAGTGATGAATAACACATTGAAATCCTTTTCCCTTCTTGGCTGGAAGAAAGATGAAAGATGAACTTTCCCGGGGGGGGGAAAAATGAAAATCTATAACAACAACAACAAAAAAAACAACTAGGCAATGTTTAGGTGCTTTAATTTCAAAGCAGGTATCAGTGTTGCCCTTTAATAATGAAGAATGAGACCCTTGAAATCACTAAGATGACCTTCAGAGGAGCATACTGTGATCCTTTCTTCATAAGATGACCAGGTCCTTGTGTAAGTAATCCCACTGAAGTCAAAGGAACTAAAAATTAATTTGACTTTTTTTGGTTTCTTTAGGGGTTTTAGAGACCCCTGTGGTACAGCACTACAGCTTTATGAAGGGGGGAAAAA
Source organism: Chauna torquata (assembly GCA_013399475.1). Taxonomy (NCBI): domain Eukaryota; kingdom Metazoa; phylum Chordata; class Aves; order Anseriformes; family Anhimidae; genus Chauna; species Chauna torquata. Next base: position 16,838 of record VXAL01018757.1, read on the forward strand.
AAAAAAAAAGAGAGAGACCAGATCACATATGTAATGAAAATATTACATGAATGGTGCTGAATGCCCATCCAGTCCAAGTGCAGAAACATGGTATGTGCCTGTGTGAACAATGACATTTTCAAATAAATATCCTTTCACAAAACTCTGAACTATTAAAACACCCTAATAATAATAAAAAAATTATAATGCATTATTGATTCTGATTTGCTAATTTGCAGAGATGCTCTATTTCTAATTCCTTTCATTTCTTTTCCAGTGCCTAAAGATATAGACAAATATCTTGCTTCACACAGTGCACTTACTTTTTTTTTTTTTTTGATATATATGCAAAGCTCAAGGACCATCCAATAAAGAGCATCCTTTGATGGCCTTTATCAAGGGTAATAAAGGTCAGGAAAAGCTGTCCTTTACACAGGCTGCATCTGAAATTTTTTCTAGAATATTAAGGCACATATCAATATGATCTGTCATTCAACCTTGAGGTGCAGTTAAATTAGAAAAATGATGAGAGCTTAGTAGCTACTTATTTTACTAAACTGGTCTGTTTAAAACCGAGCATTGAGTTTCAGTGCAATTAAGAGTCATATAGTGAAGTGGCATCCCTGAAGCTCTATCAGTAGAAGATAATCTCAGTCTAGTCAAAGTGAACACAAGTTTTATTTTAATTTCTCCCAGCACAAAGATCTCGTGGTTATAGACTCAGGTCTATAGACTCTATAGAAAAAATAGAATTTCGTCTTTCAAGCTGAGCAAATGACAAGCTCTTCTTTAGGAATCACTGCTTACAGAGATTCAAAAGTTTTGTACAAAACTTTGGTATGTGCACCACTTGGAAACTTCCAAAAAACACACTGACAAAACTTACCAAATGATACAAACACTTAAGCCTGTGCAGAGAATATCATTGTTAGCAGTGGGGTTGTAATAGGAATAATGTCTGGAAGTGCCGCATGATTAAACAAAACAGAAAAAAAAAAAAAAAGATCTTCACTTTTTTTTTTTAACTAAAATGCAGTCAACATTCATAACTCTCAGAGAGTCAGATGCTTCCTATGAATATCACTTGTCATGGTCTGCATAGTGCTTAAGAAACAGGGCTGTTTGATGTGAAAGAATAGATCAGAAAAAAACACTGCTCAACATAGTGTAGTCCAGACACACATTTACCAGTTAAGATAAAGATGCATTAGATCCCTAAAGGATGTGCAGTACTTGCTCTGAAATCTGCTTATGATGGCACAGATGGGAAGCTTTCACCTTTAGCCAGCTCAGATCAGGACTGTGTCTCTTTCTTCATAATATAAGGTTATTTTGCCCCCAGATCTCAAGTACTGCATACAGACCAGAATCACTCCTTGTAGATCATAGTCCAGCTTCCTCCTCTATACAGCCTGAAGTTGGCTTCAAAACTCAGATGATTTGAAGATATTTGCTTATTAAGAAGCTATCAGTGGAGACCAGCATAATTTTACTAGGGATCTTAGAGCAAATCTCATCCTCCCCACACCTGAAGCTACACTATTTACCACCCTGACTGTAGACTTAGAATCAAAACTGACTGAAATGAGTTGCACAATGGTACCCAAATAACCCTTTTTGAGGCATATCAACAGATAACTCTCCCTCAGAAGAGGGTCTTCACTTCCACTATCTTATCAGCAAGGACTTAGCAGATCACTTGAGCACCTTCCCTGTCATCAGCAAAAAGAGCAGCACCTTTATGCCACAAAACTAAATGACGTCAATGTTTCTTCAAATCAAGAAGCACTGCAGTAGCTCTTATTTCTGTACAATGCTTTTACAAAAGACTGGACAATGAATGCTACCTGTATTGTTGAAGATAGGACCCATTTTTCCTCAAAATGTGATGATGTTACACAACTCTCAGCATCCTATCCTCTGATCATGTTCTTCAGCTAGACATGAAGTAGATATTTATTTACTTTATGATTTGTTTTACAGTTAATTTTTCATGCAGGTGATTAATAGGTAGTGCAGGAACCAGAAATGCCTGGGTTCTCCTCTTGGCCTTGACACGCTTACTGTAAATATATCCATTTCTCTGTTTTTACCTCCCTTGAAGGAGTTTTGTGAAGAGTAATGACAATTCATAAAGTTTGTTACAAATGGGAACACAGAAAGAAACCAATCTAGTGAATAAGGCATGGAAATAGGGACTAACTTGGGATGAAGATATTCAGCCACCTATCAGAGCCACAGACTTTACATTAAAGAGAAAACACACCTAGTAAAAACGGATAAAAAAGATAATTAACAGATTAAACTGATTCAGTTCAACAGATGTACTTAATGGATGCAATCACAAATTAAGGAATATAAAAATGTCCACAAACTGCTGCTTGTAATTGCCAGAGGGAAGGCCTCTAAGCTCTTAACTGCATTATATTGTCTGAATTTTGGCTCTAAACATTCAAGCAGGTTTTTTTCAGCAGGAGGACTTGCTTTTTGTTAAACATCCTGAATTAGTCCTTTCGTATTAATCTTGATTCTCTCCTTCCTGCAATGTTTTAGCTAATAAAGACTGCAATGGCTCTCATCCATCCATCCTTCCAAGCACAGCATTTTCTACAACAGTAAAGAAGCTCTATCCCTGATCCCAAGGCAAGCACAGCTGAGCTGTGGGCAGGGCTAGCAGGTGTGCAGCTGTTATCCTCTATGTCCAGAGAAAGAATAAAGAAGACATTCATGTTTACCACCAAGCAGACTCTTTTTACTATCCTTTCTGTAAACTTCTCCACAGCAGCTGCATAACTGAACTCATCCACTCACCCCTTTACATGATTCATTGTATTATTTATTTTTATAACATACTTCCCCAGGTTGTTTAGTGACTGTTTAGTGAGCATGCTGTATTTTAGCCATTTGCTACACTTTTGTTGGTTTCTGCTTTAAACTTAAAACTTCAAAGAAACAAGGATGCAAGCAGAACTCATGACTAAGTCATGATCCTGCAAAGCCCTCCTCAGCTAATTGCTGAGTCCACAGTACCACAGAGGTTGCGGTTAGGACCCTAAAATAGGATGTGGTGCCAGCTTTACATCTCTACATTCAGGTAGTTTTGAATCATTATGTCTTTATTTGTGCAAGCCCAACTCAAATCCAGAAATTAACGCTTCTCTGGCCAAGCTCCCTGAAGGATTTTATTCCAGAAGTTTTCTTATAATTTGACTTGGCATGACTTTCTTTCCCACTACTAATTCACTCAATATATGCATAATAAAGAAGGCAGCAATGCCTTATTTTAAGATCTTCGTGGCTGGAGGCTAGGAAGTAGGACACCTAGATTTCATTCCTTCTCATGGAGAGTGGGATGAATGCCTTTCCCTGGGAAGAGACCTAGATTCTGATCACTCTCAAAGGACTCCTGTTTCTGACATGAAATACTAAGTAGATAGAATACATTTACTGATTTTAAATCAGTGAAAGTATGGGAACTGTAGGCACTTGGTACCCCTTCAAATAAAATGGCAGAAGATTTTTTAAAAATGGTCTCTAATTTTTCATGTCCAGTTTCACGAAATGTGATTTGTTTTCAGTCATGCCAACGACCTACCAGTTCCTAATAACCTTCAGCCTAATTGGATAAATGCTTATGAAAAAAATCAGGTATAGGATATCTCTGTTTAGCCATTTAGCCAGCACCCAAACTTTTGAAAATATTGTCCTTCACTTTTCCTCAACTCTTCTGTGCTCTGAGAAATGAAGTAAAATGTTTTGAACTCATAAGAAAGACTGTCAGATCCCCAGAAATAAGAAATGAAAACAAAACTAATAAACAGAAAAGGCAAAAGCTAGCAGCATCTACCAGCTAATAGAAAGGAAAATACAACAAGCAGCACAAAGCTTGAAAATAAACACCACAGGGTTCCAGTTCCTTGGTTTTGTGGAATTTAAAGACCCAGGCTCCCAAATGCAAGCAGGGGAAAATGTGAGGGAAGGACTAATGCAGCCTTCAATACAGTAAAGAACCTTCCTGATCTGAAGGACGGTTATTCTTCTTTATGCTGTATACAGCCAGTATATCTCAGCACTGCAAAGACTACATTTTAGAAACAGGTTCATTTAAATGTTAAAATAATCTGATGTTAAAGTTTTGAGGACTTGGATGTATCATACTTTCTTAATAGATTGTCTTAACATATGCATATTGTCTTAAGCATCCACACTGAATGCAGTACTTGGAAAAACAATTTGATTTTTCTCTACATACCCCACTTAGTATTTGTCCTTCATTCACACTGTAATATTTATCGCTCAGCCATACACTGAAATATTGTAGAAATCTTATTATTGTTATTAGTTAGGGCTCCCTAAGAAGCAAAAGTACAAAAAATATATCATAGATTATTGGCTCAAGTTTAAATTATATTTTCACTTACTAATAATTAATGTAACAGAGTGAGCAGTTGAGTAAAAGGTTATACCTATAAAATTATTAAAAATGATTAAATTATGCCCAGCAGCTACTAGTGAAAATGCACCCAGCCATGGCTATCTATAGTGCAGTTGCACTGGCTCAGGTGGAAATGGCATATTAATGTGGCCCATTTACTCTGTGCTATAGACTTCGCTGAAGGAGGAACAGTGAGGGGACTAAGATAAAACACTAATGGAACATAATAAAACGTGGATGTTGATACTGAGAAACTAATGGCAATTTTGTATCTCGGCTGCAGTAAGTGCACTATTATTAATTACTACTAATTTTTATTTCTTCAATTTAATATTTTAGTAATGCTGAATAATTCATGCCTGAAAGAGAAAAGGTAAAATGGCATTCCATGCCATTGTAAACACACTTTTAAAAAATATTTTTACATCAATAATCTTTCAATTGCTTTTGCCTTTCTATAAATGTATTTAATATTAATACCCTTTTTATTGTAATATTGTATATCTTATTAAAGCATGTAAGAACCTGCTGAAACACAGAGGAACAGGTCCAATATTAAAAACTATATATTGTTTTTAGTTGTTTACAGATCTGATTTTTAATCAAGAGTGAGTATCTCTTGTCTGATTAATGACTTTTGCTACTGACTGACCCTTAATTCTTCGCTGAAGTCCAGAATCAAAGTATACTTACTCCAGAGCTTACTTCAGGGCTGCAGCATACATGGTAATAACAATGGAAATACTTTAAAAGAATCTATCCTGTGCATCCAGTTACCAACAAATCTTTTGATTGTTCTTAATATAGAAACACAAAGAAATGTTAACAACTAAAAATACAAAATGTAATTCAAGAATTGCCTGTAATTCTTTCAATTATCACACTTCCCTCCCCCATTTCTTATCATCCCCAAGCTTTATTCATACAGTAATTAAAAATGATTTTCCCCACTCTGTTGACAAGTCTTCAATTTTGGTATGACAACTCTTGTTTTATAATGAGGTGAAAGGATATTACTGGTAAAGAAAAATGGACTTCTCTGCTTGCTAACGACTGTCAAATATTATACTCCTCTGAACACACTGTCTCATTGGGAAGAAAATAGTCATATGGGGTTCCAAATGTGTGCTGGCATATTTATTTTTATAATACAAACAACCATGAATTTAAGGTGACTTTCTCCAAAACCAAAAAGAGAAAAGACTCTTTCTTGCCTCTAACAAGATTATTTCTTCCATTAACTCCTGAGGTTTAAAAGGAGCTGTGAACTAAAACCACAAACACGGAATTACCTTTTTGGCATCTTTGCCGCCCAGTTAGGAAAGGTCTGATGAAAGTTACGTCCTGTGTTTTAAAGGCTAAACATCTTGACTGGAGGTTAAGCGCCCATCTGTGTCATTTACAAAGTACATATGTACAATCTGGATTGCTTATTTTAAACAGTATTTTCTTGGCTTTAACTGGTGCTAATCTTCTGTTGCTTCCTTCTCTGTTTGGCACGTAAAATCAGCACAACTGTCTTCTCACACCAACAACTGCTTTAGATGACCTCACTTTATTTCCGCAATACATTTAGACCAGTTGCTCACAGAGGCTTTCATGTCACTTCTAGCTGGCTTAAAAACATTTTTATGTGGCTCCTAAAGTAAAAGGATGAAGGCCAGTTTAGAATCATTGTGCCACCCAAACCTTTCAGTGATACCTTCCACTCTGGAAAGACTTTCTATCCTCTGGCCTTTGGAAATGCCTAGCTTACGTTAGATGCTGATTCATTTCCTGCAGATCTTTAAACATAGGCAGCTGTGTGCTGCTGGGAGTAGGTATTATTTAAGCATTGTTCCAGAGACTTCCTGTCCCTGAATTCCAAAGGAGGGAAAAAGCGCTGTTTTGTTGTTTTGTTTTGTTTTGTTTGTTGGTTTGGTTTTCTTAGGGGTGTACATTTCTTCCTGAGTAAAAACAAGTCCTTGGGAAAAAAAGCTTCTGTAAATGACTGATAAGGAATAGAAAAGGAAGTACAGACTCAAAGCACCCAGTTTTTCAGGCCGTTAAATGCCCCCAGGTCCAGGGCATCAAAGAATCCAAAGCCTAGATATAAGAACAAGGGGAAGTTAAATGTATCTTTTGCATAATTTCATAAGGAAAAAGATATTCTTATAAGGACTGTTGCAGATTATCTGCTTCTGTAAGCCTTAATTTATCAGCTGTTTTGTAGCCACAGAATACGCAGTGATAATGACAGGAATAAAAGAAAAATCCAAGAGCTTTGAGACCTTGTTTCTCTATTTGCTTTCAATAATAATTCAGGCTTCATGTCAAAATAATGATAAGTATTCCCACAAAGATGAACTATTAGCAATGGGCCTTTGTTTCTTAGTTTCTTACCACATCAAAAAATAAGAAGTCTTTAATTGTTTTATTAAATATTCATTTTGGTGGCCGAGAAAATATTAGAAACAAAAATATGATACATAAATTGGTTTATATCTCACTTTGACTCAAGGCAAATCCAGCCATAAACCACAGTCCCTCTTGATTAATATCTCAGTAGTGTTTACTACTCTTCAACTGCTAGTTCAGTGTTTATTCTGTTCATTATACTGTTTCCTGTATCACTGTTGTGTTTATTGTTCTTCTGTGTATTTTTGACCTTTAATGTTTTATCTATAGCTCTGCTATTAAATTCATTCTTTTGTTAAATATGGATTCCATCTTGCTTGTATATTGCTGAATTTTTCAAAGCTTTAACGTAAAACTATCTTAATGTTGATTGACAGCATGAAGTCAGAAGAGTTAAGTAGCCTTGGACAAACTATTTCCGTTGCTAAGTTTTCCAAGCTATTCTTCTGTCTCAGAACAGCAGTATGACTGAAGATGTTGGTGGCAAAATTAATCTTAAGGACAGCCAGAGGTGTATGTACCTTTTTTCCCAGGTTAAAAGGAATTGGTGTCTAGAAAGATGCCCAGCTATGGACAGATTATGGCTCTGTATAATCCATACAGTGACTTGGACAAGGATATGTTAATGGAATTTGCTATTTGGCAAACACTCTCATTTTCTGTGATGAAGAAGCCCCGTAAATGTGTTATGAAGCTTAAGTTAGCCATTGGGCTGAAATATTTTCTGCAGATTCTTCTCAAGCTGTTCTGTGGCCTGAGGCAGAAAACTCTTCTGTTTCTCTGCTGGGTGTCCTGTTTGGTTACTCCAATGAAGGAATTTAACCATTTTATATTCTGAAATATTATTCAAATATTTGTGGCTAGATTTCTCAGTATATGGATATCTGTGGCCAAGTACCCAGAAATGGTAAACTCCCCAAATATGTGATGTATGAATGCACGGTATGTTGAATGTCAACAGGCTATACCAATGGGGAGGAGAAAGCTGAAGAGTCTCTTGAAGGAGAGAAGGGAAGTCCATTGCTTCAGTTTGACTACATTAAAGAGTGTGGGGTAGTTTTGGATACCTCAAAACACAGACTGAAGCTTTTAGAGACCTTGTGAGTTGAATGGATCAGTGATGAAGACAGACATGAAAAAGGAAACAGGCAGTATGACATGTTTTCAAAAGGCAGGGAGGATACATATACAGTAACTAGCATATTACTATATCAATGTTAAAGAGAATAATTATATTTACTAACTTCAGGTGGTACCTAAACTGGCAACCTAACACTTTGCTCTTTATTTTAGCTTCTCAGAGAGGTCAGAAATGGAAATTACACAGCTATGACACTTAGGGGTAAATGGCAATTCTTCCACAACGAATGATAATATTACAATAACAAATAATAGCAGAAAAGAAGAAAAGAAACGGAAGCAAACAACAGTTTATGTTCAAGTCAAGGATTTCATCCATGATGTAGGTATCTACATGAGTTATACTATTTCACCTCCTTTCAAATGATTCAGAAAGTCAGGTTATTATCAGAAGTACCCAGAAAGAAAACAAACAAAGAAACAAACAAAACATAAAAGTAGAACTTCAGGTTTGTAGGATATTTCATACTTGTTTTTCTTTCTAAGACTAGTTATTAACTTTCCTATAAATCTGGAAGTTATTGATATTTTACAGTCACTCCAAGGAAACTACATTTTGTCCTGAGACTCAGCGTTTCTGAAGTTGTCTATATTAGCTACGTGGTTCAGAGTAACAGTAAGTTTTGAAGTGAATCTTCTGCTCATGTAAATCCCTTGATCATCTACACTCACCACATGCTGGTTTGGTTCACAGTATGATTTTGCTGTGCATGGCTTAGGATTCTTTCTTTGGCAGCTAAACCAGCAGCTCTACTCCAACAGCACCCCAGGCAGCCTCCAAGTTAGGTGTGTGGGCTGCAACACCACAAGTTCTCCGTGGTGAACCCTGCACTTTTTCTTTTCAGAAAACCATTTGTGCACCAAAGATGTTTGGTCCAGCAACGAGACAAAATGTTATCTGATGTAAATTCCTGAAACCACATGTAATGGAGATGTGAAGGGCCTCAGCACTATCCCTTTCAATCTACTGATTAATTTGTATCACACCAAGTTACTTGCTAATGTAGGAACAGCCTGCTCCAGTTCTTAAAGAAACTCCCAGGAATCGATGCAAATTCCACTGAAGCACTTTCCTGGGTTAAGTGCTACTGTGTTGAGCCCAAGATATTTCACAAGAAACAAAACAGCTTTTGCTAATCAAGTCTATTCCCAAAAGAGTTAAATCAATATAACTGCATTTCCATTGCTTCTCTTGTATCCCTTTAAGTTCAGCAGAGATTTTTTTTTATGTCTCATGATTTTAAATATCACTTTTAAAATATATTTTAGGTAGTACTGTTTTATACTGTTTTCACCTACTTATCTATCTACTGTAAATACACATCTAGGTGATAACTGGTAAAGATTCAAACATACGTTTATCCAGATTGGATTTCAACTTCTCTCTCAGTTGCTAACACCTTTTTACTAGTGACCTCTTCCAGCAGATGTCATTCTGTTGTAAGCAGCAAACAGAAAGCAGGCAAAGCCTGTACTTCAAAACAGGAGCACCAGAAAATGTCTGGTGCTCTTACTAATTGAATGTGTGTGTCTGGAGGGAGTTGCATAGTAAACAAAAATGTTGTGTAACTTCTTATTTTTCATACCCTGACCTTCTTGAAATACATTCAAACTACATTTTCAAATTTTGTAAGAACAAAATAAGAATCTCAAAATGCAAAATTACTTTTACATCAGAAGTGTGTGTTTGAGCTCCCATTAGGTATCTCATTATTTCCTTACATTATCCATACGGGATTGACTTCAATATTACTAATATTTGACAGCACTGAGATGGAGTCCAGCTTATGCTTTCTAATAAACAAAAACCTATTAAACTTTTCAAAACGGAAAGAGAATATACTCCAAAATTCTGTTATTTCTGAAGTATGCTAGGTAATTATCATATGCAAGTGGCGTGGGCCATATTGTCATAAAGCACCTGAAAACTAGTGGTTTGAGTTCTCATGAATTCACTGCATAAGGTGATTTTAATCCACAAATATGTCCTGATTCAGAAGTGGAAATTGTTTGCCCTGGGACAAGTGCAAATTTTCCTGCCCCTCTGTTAGCAGATCCACCTCAGAGTTGACTATAGGCTATAGTATTGTATTCTATAATACTCAGCTCCACACTGAACACCCACAATTGCTGAACAAACCCCAGAATATTAAAGTAGCCCTAATCAGGACTAAAGCACTTTGACATGCAAGTATTTGAACTACAGTGCTACAACTGTGGTGTGAGCTGATGAGCTGTCTTTCACAGTGGAGGCAGGAATTTCTAGGAGAGGAGCAACCGTAACGTGGGAATGGGAAACACTACAGTCATCCTAAGTTGTCGTTACAGCCAGACACTGCCCAATTTGTTCTAGTGTAGTAACATTCTTGGATGCCAGTCAGAAGTTAGGATACCCATGGTCAAAGCGTACGAAAGCAGAACCCCAAGGAATCTGTGGCCCAAGCTATGTCAAATGCCGATTCCACAGATTGCCACAGGCTTCCCCCACTGCAGTTACTGGCTTGTGAAACCCCAGACCAAAGAGGAGCATTACAGTGATTAAACAATTCCAGAAAATTTCTCCATGCTGCAGACACATACATATTACACTCTCCATATCATGGTACAACCTAAAGAAGTACCAACAGTACTCCTGAGCACATTGTTGTAAAGATCGGAAAATTCACTTCACTCACAAAAGGTAGGTTTTAAGAACAGATGACATTCTTTGATCCTCTTCTCAAGTAAGAAATGGTAAATCATTAATTTTGTGGCCCTGTCTGATGATGGCCTTTTTGTCTCCTTATGCTCTGCTTTGGAGACTTGTTGGTTTTTAATACCACCAGGGTATATATATGTCAGCACCTTATTTAATATTCTTATTTTAAAATATCAAAAAGCCTTAGAAGAGCTATATCTACACACTTAATTGCAGCGATGTTCAATCTGCCCTAGAAACGCCCTTGGGAATTACCTGAACATCAAACACTAATGCATAGTAGGGGTTGAGCTGAGTGAGAGAGAGGTAACACAACAGAAGGACTCTGCTCTTGACTTTCACCATCTGTGATGTGATACCTGAATCTCAGCACTCATCCTCTCCCATGTGAAGACAAACGTGAGCTTAAACCACACTAATTCAGTAATGGTTTAAAGTAACCTTTTTGGCTTTCTGCTGAAAAGGACTAGCAGTGCTCATGTAAGCAGACAGCCTGTCTCAGATTGACCATGATAACTAACAGCTGAGAAAGAACAAATTCCTGAAAAATCCTCCCAGTTATATGATCTAGATCTAGATAGAGAGATTAGGCATGGAAATATAGGCTGTACACAAATGATGAGGCGCACTGACAAAACAAGCATGTGCGAACATACCTAGTGAGAATGCAGTAACAACACGTTGGTTGGCACACAGTTCAGATTTTAAAAGAAATCTCAGCTGACAAAGATTTGGCCACAGAATTTCTGATCACTATTTACAACACTTTTTTTTTTTTTTTTAGTTTTTGTAAGATTCCACAGGATGATTCATCACATCATCATTCCACACTCCTTTCACTAAAAACCTGTTATCAGACACACACTACAAATAGAGAATAATAAAGCTTTTCCTAAGCAGATGACTCTCCTGGTGTTAAGGTAAAAATGTAGAAGTGTAAGATCATTTTATGAGAAGGGAAACAATTGGAAACAATTACAAATATAAGGACTCATCTGAAATCAAGTTATATCCAAACACCTAGTAGTTTTCAGAGCAGAAAATATTATCAGATAAAGATTACTATAATTCACAGAAGTTTGGAAACCTTTTTTTTTTTTTTTTGAAAAGGAAATTGTTTTTATGCAATTAAGATCTTCAGACACATGAGCAGAGCTGTAAAATTTTGTTCCAGAAGGTCAGCAACACCATGAATTCAATTAATCTTCTAAAACTATTCCTACATTATTAGAGGACTATTTTTGACAACGAGGAAAGTGTGATACTATCAGAGCCAGTGATGGAAAATATTAGCTTTCTGGTGAGTTTTCTTCACTTTTTCTATATAATATAAAAAAAAAAATCTATGTTTTGTCTTTAGCCTTGAAATCATTGCTCTCACATCTTTTCTTCCACTTCCAATTTAAGTAAAAGTACACATTTTAAAGTACTTGAAGATCGCTGTACACTTACCAATATTAAATTTCACTAAAATGCATCTGCCCAGTTTTTTCCCTTTTCTTGCAGTTTGCTTTCAAAGTATGGCTTTAGACATGCTTTATCATTACCACAGGACAGTGTCTAGCAGAACATGCATTAACTCACTTAACCTTAGGTGACTGTATTTATTGTACTCATACAGAATCTGTACTGGTATGTTTTCAGCTTCGAGCTCAGCAGGATGCTGGTTGCTGGTGTTCACCTTTCACCCACACGTCTTGAATGTTCTTCCCCATCTAAGAGAAATGATGGACCATACTTCAGAGCCAGTAAATAAAGGAGTACTCAGAATAACAGAATTGTAATAAAATAACAAAATTGTAATTTCACAGCATAGATTTTGTCTCATTTTAAATGGAGGCAGTGCACACAATGCTCCCAGAGAGCTATAACAAAATGTCTCTCTCCACTATTTTAATTTTTAGCTGGCATGCATTTAGTAAGAAAGTCAGAATGCTTGTGCCTTTTCTTCATTGAGATGCATACAAAATGCATACTCTGCCTGCCAATATTGTAAAGTGATTTTCATTGTGTGTTTTATGGAACTGTTAGATATGTTGGATTAAATCATGGTCTCCTTTGAAGTTAAGGAGAGCATTACTGTTGACTTAATGAGACCGAGATTTCTTTTATGTTCAAAGTTAGGCAATGTTTTTCACTTCCTTTTTTATTAAAACATACCTCAGAAAGTTAAAAAGTAAATCAGTACTTTCAATGTCGCATCCACAACATCTAAAAGCCTAAAAATGTCAATAATTCAAAAATTCCCATAAATAGAATAGAATAGAATTTGTATGAAGTCAGAAATATCTTAAATAAAGTGCTTCCTATTGGCAACAAGTCTGAGCTGGATCAACAAAACCTTATTAAAAAGTTCTGCAGAAATTATTTAAAACTTTAATCTATCTTTTTATAACCTGCATACCCCCATGAAATTATTAATGCAACAGGATTTGTGATAAAATATTATGCCAAAGGATTAGAAAAAAGAAACAGAGAAAAGATCCAGTTCTTTGCTAAAGACTATCAGCTTTTAGATTAATTTCTAAGGAAGTCAGTTCAATTTCTATAGAATCCTACTGACTGCATCTCTGTTATTTATTCTGTATGGCATTTCCATAGTGCATATGAGATCGTACATAAGAGCTATAAGAAATATCCTATACTCAGTTATATCTTTTCATAACTGGAATTTATAAACACTTCAAATATAAGGGTAGCATTTTTGAAGAAACTACTTCACATTTCAGGATATTTTACTGGGTCTGTGCTATGAACACGTTTAGACATATTCAGAGGTCATTCTTCACCAGCTATTTTCTTGAACGAAAGTTGAAAAGCATTTCTTTAAGCAGAAGTTTATCTATTTTTAAGAGATAGGCCTATGTAGACACCATCAGTTCAGGCCCAGATCCTAAAGAAACACTGATTAAGCCTTTTTTGAATGGAAAACCAGGATTAACTAGGTTAATGTACTTTACATTTCTTACTGTGTTTTAGTGTCTGGAAGACAAGGTCATGGCTGATGTTAAAATAATTACACAAGGGTGGAAGATGGCAGAACAAGTATTTGACACTTCAATGCAATGCTTTTCCTCATTATTGAATGGGTATTACAAGAAACGTAGAAATCTAGTAATCTGACACCCTCTAAGAAAAATATGCAATAGCTAATCTGAGAGCCCTGAATGCTTAAGGTATTCACTGACATCTAGCAAACATGTCACCATAGTAAAATGGACAACTTCCAGGATGCCTTGGCCAACTGTTTCTCCAGAAGCAGACTTCCCTGAGTGGATGGCTGCTGATAACCAGCTGATAATCATCCCATTACTAGCATAGAGAATTTGTGCCTGAGTGCTTTTGGAGCTCTTTCTGCCAGATATTCCATGTTCAAAGACTTAACCTGTATTCTCAGTTCAGATTAACTTTAGATAATATATAATAAACAATGGATGTCTGTAAGAAAGAGGAGAAATGTGAGTCTAAATCTCTCAAGTCTCCATCTTGTATTGCCTGAGAGCACTAGACAGAAGAATATTAAAATTCTTGTGTTATATAGAAATCAAAATGATAAAAATTACATTATATTATAAATACACAAAAAACTAATTTAAAGTGTTAATCAAATATGCACCAAACACAGCTACTCAGCTTTGCTTTTACTGTATGTCACATCAATCCCCTGTTTTTAATCCTGGATTTGTCTATTTACATTCTGAATTACACAGAACAAAAATGCTCACATTTATATGTAATGTATAGACAAGACACTTGTCAGTTTTGGAAACTTTGCTTATTCATAGCTACAACTCAAAAACAGGGGGCTATGGATTTCTGCAGCTTTCCTTCCCCATAGGTTTTAGCACCCAGGATTAATGCCTACCCACAGTGACCTCTACTATAGGCCTCTATAGAGTTTCCAATACATGACAAGTCCACTGAGTTAAAGAATTCTATATTTCCTTTCTTTTTGGACTTTGCAAACCAATACGTATGTTTTCTTCCTTTCTTCTTTTCCTTCTCCTTTCCTGAAACCAAGTCTTTCCAGTTTANGCTGAGGAGGGAGAGCAGTGAGAGACAGAGATTATGCTTTCAGTTTTATTCATATTATGCATAAGAATTCAGAATTCATTCTTTGGAGGATAAGCATCCTAAATCACCTGTAAAACATTTGCCTTATCTTTCAACATTAAAGCAGTGGTAGAAGTACTGCTGAGTTCTAAGAAAAAATTAACAAGCTTAGGAAATCAGTTTAACATGCTGCAAGTCTTCCAGTGAAATGTTAACTTTTTCTACACAGAAGTGCTTGTGAGCACTTAGGCCTAGAAAAGCAAACCCACCTCCCCCTCCTTATACCAAATTTTTTTTTATTATTTTTTTGAACTGAGTAGAAAATATGTAGAAGAAAATGCAACTATATATACTTCTGACAGCTCAA
>VXAL01018757.1:33343-48108 GCA_013399475.1 Chauna torquata
TTAGTTTGTTCACACTATGTATATAGTGGTCCATAAATAAGGTGCTTGCAAGGAGTACAAGATAATCAGGGATCACTGTTCTTTTAACCTAAACACCAATACCAAACAAACACACACCATAAATTGATTCTACTTGGAGCAATCAAGACAGAGAGCAAGTCTCCAGTGATTTGTAAAACCCCTGCCCTCAGTATCAAAAACCTCCTCCAATGGCACAAACACATCGTGCAAATATTTCTTGCACTTTTAAACAACTCATGGGCTAGGAAAGAGAACAGTAAGACTAACCTGGAAAAGAAGATTCAGTTACCCCCTTTAATTTTATCTTTTTTTTTTTTTTTTTTTTTCCCTTATATGGTTTACTAAAAAATAANNNNTTTTTTTACATAGTATGGTTTCTGAAAAGATATACAGAGATATAAGACAAAAATAATGACATTTGATATTACACATGACCCTTAACTTGATCACTTCCTTCTCTTCTACATTTAATTCCCTTAGTGATGGGACTGAGGAATTTCATCTTCTTTTGACTTCAAATCTGAAGTAAAATCAGAATGCTATGACAAACCCAACAGAAAACTAGAAATGAAGGTTCCAGGGCCAAATGAACTCAATAATTTATCACAAAGGGAATGAAACTCTCTGCTAGGTATGGAAGCAAAGACAAAGTGTCTGAAAATTTTGGGGAATTCAGGGCTCCTCATTGCAGACTGCAGTCTGTTGATTAATGTGCCCCTAGAAAGGGCAAGGTGCTTAAACAGCGGATGGGATGCATCACTTCCTGAATACACATCCACAAGAGCGCAGGTGCTTTGCCAGACATTTTGTGCCTCAATTCATAGCCCAGATTGATGCATTACAAATTAAATAAAATGAATACATTAACTGCAAAAAATTTTGCTTCCTTGACATATTTTTGTGTGCCATTTAAAAAAATACTAGATTTAGTTAAACAAACGTAAGAGCTTAGAACAGTTCACCATTCACTTCTGAAATATTATGTTCTGATGGATTGCTCAAATCACTCCCTATTCCTCGTATCCTGTAGTAATCCAACAGTTACCAATCTAGACAAATGTTAGTGGGGGAAAAAAAGGTTGCTTTTAGCAGACATGAGGCAAGGTTTTAATTTGTAGCTGATAATTTGCTACTGGAAGCTTACCCTGATTAGTCTTCTTATGGCACTAACAGTTTTTGAGGTAGTGTGAATTACCTACTGTGTATGTTTTTACCACCCATTCAGGGATGAAAATGAGTTACAACCTAGGCCTCAATTAAAGCTTGAAATAAGAAAACCTAAAACTTCTTTTATGTCCTCACTTCTAAAGAATAGAATTAGTTGCTTCTGATATTATTGGAATTGTAATTCACACTCCTGGAAATCCAGCAATGGATCTTTCAACCCTTTTCAATGAAGCACATTTCAGCTGTTACCCAATTATGCTGCCTTTGCTCCAAGTCAAATCATCATCCAACAGCTGAGAATTGAAACAGACTCCATTTGTGAAAATGAATGGTGTATTTATCTGGTAATGCAGAATGTTTTTAAGTGTTACTCTAGCTGTCGTGTAGAAATTAGGATGTTATTGCTTGTTCTATTAATTCTCATTTCTGGGAAACTGATTTGTAGGTTGGTTTCATCAGAGCGATACGGTAGGCTTTTCAGTCAGCATTATTTGCAAACCATGCCATAGACATTACAATGAGCATTGTATTGCCCATAATCTAAGCATCTGGCTTAAAATAAAGGAATCATCATGGGAATCATTATTTCTCAAAGGGGAATCCATATTATCCTCTTCAGAGACTGGTACTTAATAGTCCACTAATCTTATCTGATCACCTTCCCACAGAATGATGGAAACTATGTGGACTTAATGAATACAAATAACAAAATATAATATTCCCCTTACCTAGCCATCCCAGTTTTCTCCTAACACTTTGCAAATATCGTTAAACTATTGTTTGGGGCATATTGTAATAAGTAGCCAGACACAAAGCATTCTTCACTACTACCCAGCAACTACAACAGCAATTTTTGTGAAGTTTCACAATAGCATGGAGTCTTATTTTAGGTTTCATTAACAATATTTTAAGGAAGAGAAAAGTGGGACAAATTGTAATGGAAAAGATTATTATAATTATTATATTCTGTCACTGTTCACAGATTCCCAAAGATGACTTGAGACAATATAACAATAACCACAACTGGTAGGTGTTGAGGATAGCCGCTAGGGGATCGGACATTCTTCATTAAAGAAAAAAAGTGACAATCCAGGGGTACAGGAGTCATGGGGAATATTCTGGCATACCAAAAATAAAACATATTTATTCAGGTGGCTACGCTGTGAAATGAAGTACAATCACTGCTCCTTAGCAAATGTCAGCCACTCTAGCTAGATTAAAGCTATCTGTACTGAAATGAGTTCTCCTCCCAGTTCCACCAATATACTGTTAAGAGTGGGGGACGAGAAGCAACACATGAGCAAAGAAAAGCTACCACACTGGTGAGTGGCAATTGACAACTTTTGTCCTTTTTGTTTTTTCCTACAACAATTTTAAAGAACTGTACACACATTACAAATAAACCTATCAGTTTTAATTTCTATTAAGTATGTCTTTCTCAAGCAGAAAAATTGTCCATATACTGTCCAATATATGTAATTCTTTCTCCTCTATGTACATTATCATTATGTACATATCTGATGCATGTATGTTACGCACAGATATGTATGTATACATATCTGCTTATTCATCTTTGTGTTTGTGGTAAATGGACTTATTTAGACTTCCTTTGTCTTTCACCCCTCATTACCCTTTCAGTAGTAGGTTTTGCATGCAGTCATTGTCAAGTTCATTTTTTCTATTGTAAAAGTGACATTTAGAATAATGAACTTAATCTAATTCAATTTTTATAATAAAAAGGGCCAGATTCTTAGCTGCTATAAACTGCTGTATCCCCTCTGAGGTCAATACAGATCGTCTGATTTGTGCCACTTAAGTTTGACTTTAAGGAGGCCTACCAGCTGCAAACAGTTCTTTCAAAATGTTTAAATTCTATGAGCATTTTCTGCTAACTTCATCAGCCCTAACTTTGGGCGTCTAATTTATCTGCACACCTGTCCTGTCTTTCTTCTACCAGAGTCTCCTGTGGAGACTCTGTCTCTCTCTCAACTAAAAGTAATAACACTACAGAGTGAACAGAATCTTCGTGAACTGCCCAAGAGCAGGAATAAATTTACATCTTTTTTTATTTGTTTGTTAGAGTTGAGGTCACAGAATAGCAGCCAGTAAGTTTCTCCAAGATGGTGCAAAGTTAAAAAATCTCGACTGGCTAATAAGAATGCTGTCTTTGTCTAGTCATTGCCGCAGAAATACTACAATAATGTACATCATCACTGTTCATCACATGACATAGGTACCTTATGAAACTGTCAGGACCAGGAAGCCTTAAATGGGAGTAAAAATGAGCCTTGGGTTGAACCATTCACTGTGTATAATCAGGGCAACACAGACCTTTATACTAGCCCTAAAGGAGAAGCTGGTTTCTGCTACCCAATTTCTCTTTTGTAGCTATTCTTTTATTTAAATGAATAACCAGTCACAGATTGTTTGCAATACATTAACTTTGATAGTTTGCAATGTATTACTCAGTGTGACTGGTCATCTAAGTCACTTTCTCTTATTCTGCAGCTGTTTTGATGACATAAATGTTTTGGACATAGGACTAGCAAGTTATGAACAGTGAACACACAGTAGGTATGCTTGTTCACACTTGCATTTTCCTCACACAAACTCAGCTACTCACAACATGCTCTCCTGTTCTGTGGCCCCCGTTATATTGAAGTCACCACAGTGATCTTGGAATGCTTATTAAATTGTCTCTTCTATTGTGTATTAAGACACATGACTAACATTTGTTCCATGTTTGTTTTGTACTGCTTACAACAGAAGTGAGCAAAATCAAGTATCTTTTTCAGCAGTAAAGTGTTTTGCATTTTTTTCCATCTCCCCAAAACTGCAAATAAGAGGCTCTAGTATAAATGAATTTAACAATTTCAGAAGTTTTAGACTTTAATTACATCTTCAGACACATTCAGTATTCAACCAGTTTTAATAAAAATCTAAAAATAATGATGATGTGCATACAATCCAACAGCAACAAAATCTGGAAGGTTCAAAAATAATTTGGTATTATACAAGTTGATGTTTCCCCTTTTTATCATGGTATAGGTAGATTTGTTTCTATTGACTTGGAAATACAAAGTGTTTGGAGAATATACAACATCTGAAAGGAAATAATCTGTTTCTCGTACTAAAAAAGATATTCCCTCATTTGATTAAAAAGTACAGATCTGCTTGAGAAGAAACCATCATTAGAATATACAATATTATAGAGAATTTCTTTTAGAAGGCCCTATTAGTAGAAAAACAGAATGCTTCAGCTCATCATGCCTGTTCATAAGACCATAGGGAATGTACCTACACCACATCCCTTACACCACACACGCTAAAGATTAAGTGTCAGGCTAAGTCTATAATTTTTTCTAAGTACTGCATATCGGGTCCTGCCACATGTAAACTTGGTAAGTACAATAATAAGCAACTATCTTGTGCAACACAAAATCCAGTTTGTACAGTGCTTTGAAACATCAAGACGTTTCAAGGTAATTTACCAGAGATATACAATAATTGAATAATACAGTCTGCAGTTCCTAGCTAATGACAGTAAGCAAAGGGAAAACAAGTGAGTCTTCTCTACTATCAAGGTAGGGAATCTTTCTGTTCCTTAATCTTCTCCTCTCCTGGGGCTGTCAATTGTGCAAAATGGCTTGAAATTATGGATTTTTTTCTCATGGACTACAATTTGCTCAGGGACTATTCAAGTAAACAAAGTCATTCAATTTATGATCTGGTTGCCTCTTTCCCTACTATATTTACAATGCTTTTTCTGTAATTGTTACAATATTGATCAAGGAGTGTTTTGTAAATATTCTACACAGAGGTGTTGTGGTCTATGTGTGGAAAAAGTCAGATGATGTCAGTGCACATTTATGTTATATACAAAAAGAGCTGCACAACATTTTTACTTTGATCAAGTCATATTTTTGATCCACTTTGCATGTTCTGAAAAAAAAAAAGCAACAAAGCCTGCAACCTGACAAACACCACAAGCTCAATAAAACTGGAGTTGTGGCTCTGTTGAAGACAGTAACAGATTTACTACCAACTTCAGTGCTTCAAGCATTGTACTTTGAAAGTTAAAAGGTACATAGTTCCTAAATAACATAAAAGAAGTTTCTTTTCAAATAAAAGATAAACCAAAGTGGACTTCTTTAAAGGCCATGTTCTGTTCCACTATATTAACACAGAAAAAGGAGAAAAAAGGAGCGCAAATCAGTACCTAGCCACTGTGGTGTTTGTTTTATGCATTTAGTACTCCGTAGGTTATCTGTGATGGATATGATTTCCTTTGTACATCATATTCACCACCAAAACTCTACACTGAAGCTACTTCAGCTAAAAACACTGTTAAACAATTTGTGTCTCCTCTAGTTCCTTACCAAGATGCTCTGAAGAGAATAACATTTAAATTACAGCATGGCTTCTCTGACAGATGCATTAACATTTGGAAGAGGTCCCCAAAGCAGCATGGTGGGGTCAGCACTCCTTGTGGAGTCTCTCTGATCTGCTGTTATAATTCCAGCTCCATCTGCAGGTTTGGGGGCTTCACATGTGTTTCATTATGGCCCTAGATGACATGACAAGCAAGCAGAGCTGTATTCACCAGAGCTTTATCAGACATGATCTGAAGCCCATACTCTATGCCTTGGCTCTGCAGCCTGTCCCTCAGCAGCAGACTCACCACTTTGTGTTCCTGAGTCTCCAGTCCCTCCTCAATCTAATCTCCTCCTGAAACCAGAGGCTTTCTCTCACACCAGTTTGTTTCTCTACTCTACAGTAATGGTGTTTAGGAAGTTACATAACTATGGTTTCCCACAGCCCAGAAAGTAGGCTTTTCAACTTTCTAACATGCAAGGGCATGAAACCCAGTGTCATGAGTAGGGGTAAATATGCATTCCAGGCAGATGCGGAGGGACATAAGGGGCGCACCTCATCCATTCATGCAGTTGCAGAAGGGCTACTACACATGAATGTATGGGGGACAGTGACTCCTAATGCTGCTTCAGCCCAGGGCTTTCCTAAGAAACACAACCCTTGGGTACAACACCAGCATTTTGCTCCCTCCTGTTTGGCAGCACAACCTGCACCAGGTACATGAAGGGGACAAGAGACTACAGAGTCATGTTTAGAGCCTGTGCAATATGAGAGGAAGAAAGTGTGAAGGAGAGAGATTAACACCATCTCTTGGAGTGTACAAAATATTGATGAGTCAGTATTTTGCAGGTTATGACGGTCTACGCATTCCTATCTACAGAATGCAGACTGAGCAGTGAAGGACGAAGGTTTTATTCATCGATTGACTCCATTAACTACAAAGCACCAACAGCATGATTGTCGTGTCATGCTCACCATTCTCATCCTGCTTTACAATTGCAATGCACAGAATGAGAATTCATGGTTATACACAATAACAAGAAAAAATATTTTTTATTTCTTAATGTACATGATGTCTAGGCATTGACAGGGTCTGTCAGTGGAGAAAGGTGTGCACACAGCCACACACCCAAGGAAGGGGAACCACAAGTGAGTAGCAACAGCACTTTGCTCTGCCCTGTCACTGACCCCAGCTGCAGTCAGGGCATACCACACTTTAAACAAGGAGCAAGGAGGGTAAAGTGAAAGCAATTCAGCTCCTCTGCTGCTACAGGTCAGTTCTGAGCAAAAACTCTTTTGAGGAAAGACTGCCAATTTAGCTGACTTATGTGTAGTGGCTTTGTGATGTAGATTAGTGTCCATGAGGGACTGGGCTGAAAACACTGAACTCATTGTGTATGCACATATAGATTATGTGATAAAGTTAACTATAAATTAAGAGATCTATACTGTCATAAAAACTGTCTCAATAAGACCATTAAAACTGTATAGCAGCTGCATTTTAGATTACTAGACTGTGGGTCCAAGTTTGTATTTATTTCTTACACTGAAACACTGCACTCCATTTGTGACTCTTACAGGATTTTGGAGATACAGTCAGAAGCTAAGAAACAGCACTCTATTCTAAAATGAAGCAGAGGTTTCTTTCTCTTTTAGCCAGCTGTGTCTCCATTCATCAATTTAAAATCCCTTTTTTTTTTTCCTCATACATCAAAAAAAATCCACAACTTGGGAGAAGGAATCAGGCTGGGTGGTTAGTTCTGATGAGCTGAAGTGAATCTGAACACCATTAAATATCTCTAGGTTCTGTTTTGGATGCAAATGATTTTTTAAAATGATTTATCTTTGGTTTAATCAGATTTAGCACCTCAATTTCTGGTACTTTAGTCCATTTAGACATTATGTGATAGTTTGCTATCGGAAAGTAAGATAATGCTGAAAAATGCAGAACCAATGTTGAAAATAATCCCTTCAAAATCTATCAAAATAAATTTTAAAAAAGAAAAGATGGACTCTAAAGAGTTACAATGAAACTAGACTCCAGTACTGTGCCCTGTAACCCTATGTTGCATTGTGCTTCAACAACCTTTTGCAACCTCAGGAAAATTTTAAAAAGTCATTTTAAAATACTCTGCAGTATGCACCTTATGTCCAATCTAAATAGAAAGACCACAGAACAAGAGTTGAAATGAGCAATTTTATGGAAAACATAGATTTTCACATAGGCTAGTGCAAGAACTTCAGAAGTAACATTCTCCTTCCTTTTTGTTTCCTGTAACAGGTTGAATACTGAAATGCTCTGTGTAACACCTCACTACTTGCCATTCTTTAGGGGACAGATGAGAAGGCTGCTTTGCATCAACACTACCCAGTGGAAAGTTCAGCTGCCAGATGAGAGTTCTGAAAGTCAGAAAAACTAATGACAAGGCCAGCATGCAATGGATCTTTGTACACCCACACATGATGCAAGATAAGATAAGCAATCACCTGCTTTGTAATTTCAGGATTATTTTACATGGTTCTTGTAGAAACAAAAAAACCAATATATAGGAGCAAAACATTTAAATTACTAACACATTCTCCCAAGCAGCTTAAGTCATTGTAAAAAGAACCAGGTAGATACAAACACCACATGCAAACAGGGCAGTTGTTCTTTTAATGTCTAATCTGGTTTATGGGTAGCAAACTCTTCTGCCTACTCTGAATTTTTCAGTTTCTTTTTATTATTTCTAAGTCTGCCTTTGTAGCTCTCAGGCTTATTCTGCAGTATAGAAGCATCCCACTTGCAACCTCAACCACAGAAGACACAAACCATATTAGCAGAATGTGGTTATGTTTGCTATAGGTAAGATGCTCCCTTTATCTATGGATCCTCCTATATCTATGCCAAAAAGATCTGTCAAGTCTGTCAGGAGTGGGCCAAGTGTGGGTAAACTTCCTAGGCTATTTTGAAAAGATTCTTCTACAGAACTCTACTTTCCCATATCAACATTTATTTCACCCTCTCTTTGGGGCATTCCCTTTGAGATTACTGAGAGCAATAAGTGGCTTTTACGCTTCAAATTCAGACACTGATCCTTCATTCCCACAGCATACTGGATACACATTTGCACTGGACAAACACAGTCAAACACAGCAGGGTGGAAGTAAAGAAAACATGGACCTTGCAGAGGAGCCATAAACCTTTCATTCCTTCTCCTGTCATCCTACTGCCTGAAGCACTGTCCATTACAGTTTTGTTCTGCTGGAAATTCTTAAGAAAGCTTCTACTCAAAAAAAGTTAACAGGTAATTACAGGAAGGATAATTATTAGGGAAAGCACAATCAAACCAGACTAGGATGCTATTGGTCAGGGTAGAGTACAAAGCCAGTCCCTCTCTCTAAAGTAGAAAGGCTGCATGTAGGTAACAAAGAGCAAGAGGAAGGAGGTCTACACGGACTGCGGGCCAATTGTTGTAGTACAAAAGACAAAACTAACTGGAAGGTCCATCTCACCATACTGGGTAGGGCAAGTAAATCTATTACTCTGTACTCATGGTGAAACTCCTACCTCTATCAAGCATCTGCAACCTTCCTTTTGACTGCCAAAGTGTTATGCAATTTAGTATTATTTATGAATGGTAAAAAGAACTAAGCTTCATACTGTTGTCCTTAATGTCTGCATGACCTAGTGCTGACAACTGTTTCACAGTCCCTTTCACATTAAACTGAAAAAGAATAACTATATACAATTTATGGATTGTCTTTATTTGTGAATAGTGGTTAAAAACAAAAAACAAAACAAAAACAAAACAAAAAACACTATTATCTATTGAGCAGTTGAACTAATAAAATTCACTTTTCTACGGATTTGTCTAGTGTTGACTCTGTCATCAAAAAAGTGCAGACCCCAAGTGTAGTGTGTCCTAGCATTGGAGATCTCTCCCAGGAAGGTTTTCAGGTGTCTTCTAAGGTGTGAATGTTCAGCCTTCTCCTTCACTTGAGACCTCAAATACACTTTTGACTTTATTTGGTATCCTATATCATATAAGTAGTCCATGGGTGACTTGAGATATATATATTGAAATTCTGTGGAAATCAGCAACTGGTTTCAGAAGTGATTAGCAGAGGATACAGATAGACAGGGAAATGGAGACAAGTATACATACCCATAAGCCTGTTTTCAAAAGGAATCCAGGCTCAAGAAGTTTCCACAATTGTTACAAACACGAAGAACAAATATTACACCACTAACATGCACATAGTATAATCGCAATCAGCTTTGACACTTAAACTTGGTTTAGGGCAGAGAAAGTTATTGCCATGGCATTTGGTTACATTATGCAGTTAAAGGAACTAAAAACCCACGAGCTGATAGGTCCCAGAGGCAGTCTTCAGTAAAGAATTACCACCAAATCAGGGTGTTTCTATTGTGTGAAACTGGTATTGGGCTTGATCCTATTTAAAATTTGCATCAGTCATCTGACAGTAAATAAACAATCAAGATTAATAAAATTGGCAGATAACACACAGATCAGGAAAGTGGTAGACAAAATTCAGGAAAGCCACAGCTAGCAAACAAGATGGTATGTTAGGTAAGTATGCTAGGACCCTCCATGCAAAATGTCAACATAACTAAAAGCAAAGCTATATGCTGAAGAACAAGAAATGACTATTCAGAACAAGAAACTAACTGTGTGCTGGAAAAAACTGTCTCACTGGGACTGGAGGTTACAAGAGAAAAGTGTCTTAACATGGGCTTCCTGAGTATGTGGAAGGGCTTCCAAGGTGAGTGGCTGACCAGTCCCTTAGTGCTCCCAGGAACACAACTTTACTAGACTGTATCGCCAGATGTGATAGTGGAGTATGTGTTGTACCCAATCAGTTCAGGCTCTCAGCTCAACTCAGCCACCTAGGCTGACGATGATAAAGGAAATGGCATCAAAATTGAATTTCTGTGAATAATTTTACATGAAAGAATGAGCAAAGGGACTTAGTGGCAGAATAAATTAGTACAGTATTCATTCATTGTTAAAGAAATACTGCAATACAAATCCTTGCTCAGGTCACATTGAAACTGAGTTTTGATGTCTCTTGTTGGTTCTTATTTTTCCATACGAAAGGCCCAGATAGGAACAGCAACGACATCACAAGTCACAAGCTACATACTTTTCAGGGACCCATCTTCTTGCAATGCCTGTCTGTAACCAATTCTATAGGTCTCATAAACAGCACATTGAGATGCGATATTTTTAAAATAACAATGAAGAAAACTCTGAACAATTAACCCTGAGGGAAATACGTCATATTAATGGTAAGCATATTTTTTGTTACT
This sequence comes from Chauna torquata, assembly GCA_013399475.1. Lineage (NCBI taxonomy): Eukaryota > Metazoa > Chordata > Aves > Anseriformes > Anhimidae > Chauna > Chauna torquata. The sequence goes on from VXAL01018757.1 coordinate 44,220, forward strand.
TCATTAAACAAAAAATTTTTGAAAAAAACGGAACTTTCTTGCCCAGAGAATATTAAAACTGTAACATGACATTGTACCAATGTGCAAAGTAAGCACATTCTTAAGCAACAAGGCTCTGCTCCTTGAGGTGCACACTGCCTCACTGGACAGGAAGGCCACACGTGGCTAGCTCTAGCCAGAAGTATTTGGCATTGGGCCGCATGGCTATGGGCATTTTCAGGACCCACATGATTAGACAACAGTAAGCTCCACTCTGGTACAGAAACTCTAAACTAAGTGTTTTTTTATCTCTGAAGTATTTTAGAGGTCTCAGGGGGGTAGGAGCTGTGACTGCACAGTAGTGCTGGCCCTCACCAGCATGCCAACACAAACTGCCAACCACCATGGCAGAGATTAGGCAGCTCCGAAGTGGGAGTATTAGACTGAACCAAAAATAAATAAAATAAATGCACCAACTGGGAAAACAGAAAGGTAAGTTTATCTGTTCCCCAGGGAACTGGGCAAGTGCCTCAAACATGTCTGGTATCTGTTTCTGGTCTGGGTAAACACCTAAAAGGAGGCTTTTCTGTGGGTCCACAGTCCAAGCCCTGCCACGTCTTCACACGGTTACGTAAAACATACAATGAATCAGGCTCCCCACTGAGTACTGCCTGAGCACATGCAGGATCAGGTCCACACAAATAAAAAACTGTATAAGTAAGAAATGTAATACATTTTTTGTTTGTTTTAATCACATAAGGATAAGAACCCATGTATTTCATTCACTCTTTAAAGCTCACAGAAACATATTCAAAGTTACGTAGTATTTTTTTCTGCCTTACACCTCTGCTATAGTCACACCTAATAGTTTCCTTGAAGTCATTGTTTTTCTACAGTACTAGTATTAGTGTATTTTAACCATGAAAGGTGTTTACACACACACACACACACACACACACACACAAAGTTGTTTTTGTTGTGATAAGTATTTCCTTTCAGATTTAGAGATTTTTACTGGAGATTCAACACATACAGTGTTGAAAAAGGAGTTAGGCTGTGTTTTGTAATAAAGCTAACAAAGGAACGATGGAATACAATAGAACACAAACTTGTAACATGATTCTCTAAGGGGGAAATTGGTTTTATATATTAAGACAGGCTTATAAATGTGTTAAAATTAAATTTAGCATAAACATGTATCATTCATCCAAAATAGTGTAATGTAAGAATACAGAAAAAAATAAATGGAAATACATCAATTTAATTTGCTTTTTTTCTTTATAGGTTGATATTAATGACTTAAAACAAGTAGGAAATTTATACAATAGTCACCACATTTCCTTATCTGTTGTTTCAAAGGCAATTTCATTTTTAGATGTAATTGTTTTAAATGGCTTTTACAGCAACACAACGACAGGCTATTGCCACTTTTCTTATGGAAACGCCCCACTTTCACAACTCTCTGAACCATAAGGCCAAAGCCATGCAAGTATTGTAATTTCTGAGTAGCAGGACAAGCATATGTTTTTATACAATTGGAGTGTAATGGGTTGGGTGTGATCTGAGACAAGGCCAGATTAGTTGGAAACAGTATCTAAAAGCTTGGAGATGCTGAACTCTGAAATACAGTGTGCTAGAGATTTGGAAAAGGATATCTGTATGTAATTTTTTTTTGCTACTTTTCTCATGACAGTAGATAAAAATAAATGATGAAAGAATATAGAATCCCTGTGTCCACTCATTTTGCTCATGACAAGGAGTTTACATCATAACGGAGTAAGCACTGTACCCTGCAAAAGAAGGGAAATAGTTCAAAGGCTAAATTCAGCTGAAAGGGAGGCTAAAGGTCTGTGCACAATTGCTCCCTGACATTTCTGCATGTAATTACCATCTGTCTATTTTAGACAGACACCTATCTCACTGTTTTTGCATTCAGTCACCCCATTTGCATGCACACTTATGGTAATTGCAAGTGTAAATATAGTGGGGAAATTGAGCTCAGGCCTTGATTTTTATTTTTACTTTTTTTAAAATGGGGTTTCTAACAGCACAGTTAGATTTACCATTCCAAGATTCTGCTCCTCATAAATATATTTGGGTTTTTATTTCATTTCTAAATATTCAGAAGTGAAGGATAGGGGAAGGAGAGAACAGCTGTAAGTAAGAATAAAGACATGTTTGAAGGAGCAGGCAGAGTTTAGGATAAGAAATATAGTGACAATATTGTGATTTACAGATCAAACATTCCAGCCAGAAGCTCTGTAGGAAAGCAAGACATAGCACTGTTCCAAATAACAGGATAGCTCTTCAGCTGATGCAATTCAGCAAAGCTTTACTGGAAACAATGAAGTTACGCTGATTTACACTGGCTTGAGCTCTTGCTCAATATGTTTATAGCTTAATGGCTCAATATTAATCTAAAAATCAGAAAAATAACAACTTGTCATTTATTTAACCCCAGCATGATGGAAGGTTAAACCAAATACAGAAAGCCCATAACAAATAGCAGGGACATTCTAAGGTCACCAAATGAAGGCTGTCGTTTTTGTATTCAGGCCAATGATAAAAGAGTTTTTAAATGTTTGGACATTCAATCTATGTAGTGCCACAACCTGAACATACCCCTTTGCCAAACACAGGCTCACTAAATCCTCTTGGAATGTTGTTTACCTCTGAATAAATCAAATTTGACAGCATAGGTTAACTTTACAGATCCATTTTTCAATCACAAGTGATTGATATTTCTTACAGAAAGAAAGCTACAGAATTCTTACAGCATTACTGACTATTGGAAGTCATATTGTTCTTGGGTGTCATATGGAAATCCAGGCCATTTTTCACGTACTTTGTTTCAGAGTCATCCACTCTCTCTGTGAGAACACAGTAGTGAGTGTACTCAAATGAGGATAACCCAGCAGAGAGAGTTTATCAATTATTTTAAGGTAGTGTCAGTCTCCCAGAAGCTGAACATGCTGTACTGTGCATTTTTCAGCAGTGGGCCAGTACTAAAATCCTAAATCCATTATCCAGGCTTATGTCACACAACAATAAAGAACAGGCTATTGCAAGAAACTGAATGAAAGCTGAAATATGGGAAGGTTTATTGTTAGTTGATTAAAAACAAATTATAACAGAATAGGAAAGGGAGCTTGAATCTATCACTATCATTTGATTAAAAAAAAATCTCTTTTGGAAAGGCCAGAAGTAAAAAAAAAAAACAAACTCATTTTAAAATTTGTACGTATATCCTACTCCCTTAATTAAAAAATAAATATGCATATGAAATCTTCTGATGTCAGCAAGAATATTCATAATATTGCATTACTTGTTTGTTCAACTGAATCTGCTATTTTGGTTAGTATCTGTTAATTATTATATGTAATATTGCTTGAGGCTATCTGATATGGATGTCTATGAAAAAATGATTGTAATTCACTTTTATTATTATAATGACCTTGGTCTATGACAGGACTGAATTAAATATCAGTAAGAATTTACACAATTTACTGTGCTCACGTTTATGCCACTTAACATTCAGTGTTTAACTGGAGTACCTAAGTTAGGTGGATGGATTTAGATGCACATTTGTCCTGAGGCTCTCTATTCTGTCAATGAAGACTGATAGGCACTGCCAAAAGGCAATTCAGACTTCAGATGAATGGAATTACCCTTTGGGGTGCCTGCTGCCTCCATTTTCCATAGAGGGAGCCTAAGGTAAGTACATTTCTACACTCAGTGCTTCCACTGAATGCTTAACAGTTATCTTGGAGAGTATATTACATATATATTCTAGGGAACAGGTACCTTGTTATTTTTAATATTTGAATATTTTTTTAATATTTAATATTATAATATTGTTAGGACACTAAGATTTCCTGATCACAAAGTCAACATCTAGTTGACAAAAAAA
>VXAL01018757.1:50750-77025 GCA_013399475.1 Chauna torquata
AATTCCAGCACAGAGTGAACTTTAATGGCCAAACAATGGAACTTTGAAAATTGAGCAGTTTTTAATGAGACCACCTTAACCAAAGCATAAAAGACATTGCTGCTAAACAGATACTGGGCCTCAAACAGCAATTTTGTTCCATTTAACCTCAACACGTCTTAAAGTAGCAGGCTTACCATGAACAGAGAAGACTGGAACAGCAAAAATAAATAAATACACAAATCAGATAGTGTTTCAAAATTTGGATTTCAAAATCTGCTATGAAGTATTTTAGGGCACACGATTCACATTTGACACTTTGGAGGTCAATTTTTGCTAAGCAAAGTTATTTTCACCTTGAACATCTAGTTATGATTTTCAAGTACTGCTGTTCTAGACCGACTAATCTAGTGTTCAGCCAGGGCTGAAAAGTAAAGACTTTCCTGTAGTTTTGTTTTCATGTAAGGGTAAGGCAAGTATTTTAGAATTGACTTAGGAGGAAAACAAACAAGCAAGAAAAGCACAACTTTTAAAATTACACACCAATTCTAGTTCCCATGGTTCTCAGCTACATGTATAGTTGGAATGCTGGATAGGCATTTTCTCTGGTTTTAACATTTCTCCACCCTAGTACACTACAGGAAGAATTCAAAACTTCCCAAGGATTTTCAGGGAAAGAAAGGCAAGTAAGGAAGAAAAACAAGGAGGAAAGGACCACTGAGTTCCAAATACCAGTAGGACAGTATCCATTATACCCACGTAGGATGTGACAGATGCTGGTTCAAGTTCTCGATTAACTTTAGGCCCCCATTTTCTAGATGAGTTCTTTAACTACCCAGCTGTATATCTAAGTAGGATGAAGCTTTTCCAATTATATCAATTTTGTAAAATTTAAAGATTCTTTATGCTGTTGCACCTACATAGAAGGTAGATGACCTAGTCAGACTAATCAAGATCAAGGTCTTTAATTTAGGTCTTGCATCTACCAGAGATATCACATAACAAGCAGGCGATTGTTTGCTATGTTGTGAGTTATTCTAACCTTGCAAATCTTTTTCATTAAAAAAAAAAAAAGAAGGTTCTTATATTAGCAGCTATTGGCTTCTACTAGCCTTACTTTTCCCATATATTTTTTAGTAAAAGCTGCCATCATTTAACTCCCTTAATTTAGGGAAGCAACTGCAGAAATTTTTGTACTTGGAAATTTCCTGCAGTCTGGGCTGCGTTCAATACAGAGGTGCTGAAGAAAGTGATTACATTTAACAAATGGAGTTACTTAACAGAAGAGTTAGCTGTTATGACCCATCCCTGTATAAAGACCAAACAAGAACGTCTAGTGCAAAGTTCAGAGTTTAATAGATGCACAGTCAGCAGGTCCAGCCAGCTCTGACTTCTGCTTAACATAGGCCACATAACCAAATCCAGTAATTGATACACCACCTGATAAGGGAACTGCCCTTATTTTTCCTCAAGGTTCCTGACACAGTTATTTAACCATCTGTCCATATATCCATCCAGTTTTCTGCCTTTTTAATGGTAACTTCCTTTCTCACACTCTCCCCCATGTCACCCTAAACAGCTGCAGTATGTAATGTACACTATCATTTTCTTATAAAATTGTTCCTAAAAATTACCATAATGAAAATATTGTTATCTATTTTATCTTCTATTTACAATAATCCTACAAAATAATGGTTGTATTTTGCTCTACTGGAAGGACTTTAAATATTTGGATGCATTCAAAATTTAATCTAGGGTCACAACATCCTCATTCCTCTGAGGAAGTCAGCTGTTGTTGAGCAAAAGATAAGCAGAACTGATCTGGTGGTGCAAAGCTTTTCAGCCCTACTGAAGCCTTGGCAACAATCTCATTACCCTCAACATAGCCACAGTTTCACCCTTGATGTTAATCTTAAATTTTCTTCAACAACTGAATCACTTTGTTTGTGAAACAAAAAGGTCTCCATAACAAAATGACTTGTCTGGTAGGATTTCCAGTACTTACTGCTTTTGATAGAAAGCAAACACCAATGAGATAAAAGATAATGACAAAAGATAACGACTGAGTGGCGCACAGTGACAGGACAAGAGGGAATGGGCACAAACTGAAACATAGGAGGGTCCATCTGAACGTCAGGAAACACTGTTTTTACCGTGAGGGTGACTGAGCATTGGAACAGGTTGCCCAGAGAGGATGTGCATGTATCTCCATCTTTGGAGATACTCAGAAGCTGTCTGGATGTGGTCATGGGCAACCTGCTCTTGGTGGCCCTGCTTGAGCAGGGGGTTTGGACCAAATGACCTCCAGAGGTTCCTTCCAACCTCAACCATTCTGTGATTCTCTCACAGTTGCCCAATGGACTTAGGCTAGCTGGCCCAACTAAATGCTATTATTACTTTCTTACCAAACACAACTGATCAAATTTTCACCTGGACCTTGCGGAGAAAAGCTGCCTGCAATACCTTTACAGAAGTAGATTAATAAAGCAAGGTAATCACAGCCTCCTGACGTACCTCCTAAGACATCAGCCAGCAACGGCTATTTCCCTCCAATCCAATTCATAAAAGAATATTTCCAGAAGATATCATAAGTCCTTGCATTTGCACAAGTTTCCTGTAGGACAGATTTCCAGTGACCTTAGCCAGAGGCTGTAATTATTCATTACAAAAAGGCCCCTTTTCAGTCCTCAAGAAAGTGAGGAGCAGCTTCATACTATCTAGATGACAGTTCAAGATGAGCAATATTAACTTTAAATAGCAAATTAATCTTTTTATAGACCATGCTTAATCCTTGGGCAGAACCTTGCAGTTATTAGCACCACCTGGTGCAATATGCATAAAATTCACTGCCACTGTTGAGACAGACCAAGGCTTATGCTAGATTTCAATTCCACTTAAGGTTTCAAATAAGGATTTAAATGGGATTTTGGGATGTGGAGTGAAAGAGGTGGCTAAGCTAGTCATTTGCCAAGGTGGTGCACTTGCTGTGAACTCATCGTGTGCTCCACTTCAACTGTAGACCTAAGTATGCAAAGTAACAGAATACGCCTTTTATTAATTATATAAATAAATTCTAACCGCAGCATCATATTTAAAAATTGTATGTAATGTAGATGATTAAATATATTAAAAAAACAATAAAAGGACAATGTCTTATCAGATCATCTGTCATATACCTTTGCCCAGTCACATGAAACTCACCTAAAAATGTTGAACATTTTTTGCCAGACATTACAATGATGAGGATAAAAAAAAAATACAAAGAGCAGAGTTTTTTCTCAATGATTTTTCCAGACCTGAGACACCCACAAACATGCAAAACTGAAAAAAATGAGATTCTTTTTCTTATTGATTTGGTCAGTTGGTAAAAAGGGTATGACAGTAAGGGGAATGTACAGTACATGTGTTTTGATCTTTCTTAAGGTTGTAATAGAGAGGTTATATATTTCATCTAAGCTGACAGCAGTTTGAAATGTTATAGATAGGCTTCCTGAGCACAACCATTATTTACTGTTTGACTGTAATGTCAGTCTTTTTCTGCTTTTTCAATATTGTTTGCACTTTGCCTTTGTGAAAAGGGTCTTGATTGAACCATACAAGGGGAGATATTTCTATCTTTCTATGGGATCAATGAAGATGTGTTTACAGGTCCAGGACACAGTGTACACACCACAATAATGGATTTTAGTCTGTTTGTTGACTGAAAGCTCCTTTTCTTTGTAACTTGTCAATCTTGCATCTATTACTTGATTGCAACATAAAAGGCTATTTGGACAAGCTCTGAAACAACAACTGTATCAATCTAACTGAAGTGGTTACCTGCACTAAGTATGCAACCTTTAGCAAGATAAATCACTTAAAACTTGATATCATGCAGGACTTTATTTGCCTCTCCATCTGTCATCTCTACTGAGTGGACAGTTTTCTTTAAATATTTTTATTGAAATGGTAGTAATCAACATGTGATTGCAATAACAAAAATTAACCCCCACACACACTGAGCTTTTATTTTATAGTTCTGAACATAAGCAGAAACTGTACATGCAAATCAGTGCTCCAGCACATACCTTTTCCATCAGTGATCTCTGGTATCCTGCTATGACCACCGCATTATTTAGTCAAGAGTGACTGTCCTTAGCTTCCACTCCTCAAATTATATCATGGTGTCCATTAGAGGAACACATTCTTTCCTTACCGCTCTAGGTAGGTGATAAACTTGTATCCTGAAGCATCTGATCTCATTACACTTATTGAGTCTTGAAAAATGCATACATTCGTAATCCCAGTAGAAGTATTCATCCTCTAAAACAAAATACAGCTAAACTGTTTGATTCAATGACCTCCAACAGCAGCAAACTCCACAGGGTGACAGCATGCAGCATAAACTCTGTCAGAGTGCTTATGCTGTTGCACAGAAAGAGAAAACAAAAGACTCTGGTTTGTAAATGTCGTAACAAGTCCAAAAGGAGTGACACCTCAGGGACCGTGAGCCAACAGGGGAAGTTTGCCCTAGACTACCACAGAGGTAACTCTGCTGAGCCAGAAAGGTTGCAGGGGCAAACACTATAATTACAGCAGCAGGGATAGCAGAGACAGGGACTCATAGTTCAACAATAGCTGTAATCAGCACTGAATTTTCTTTTCTTTTTTTTTTTTTTCTCTCTGCTTTCTGCTAACTAGAACCAGCAGTGGGAGCACCTGATCCTCCTAATTCAACAGCTCTCCAGTGCCAGGGGTCCACATGTGTACAGCCAGTCTGCCCCATACTGTAGGACACCAAGGAAGAAGAATTATTGCTTTCATTTCACAATTGAGTTTTAAGACATGCATCAGCTTTGATTCCAGCACACACTATTACTCCTAGCAGACCACAGCAACTCTACAGAACTGAATATGCTTTGCTAGACAGCAAAATGTAATACCAAAGGTAATAAGAAAAAGAAGCACCAACACAAAAATTGACACAGCTTTGAAAACCACCCAGCAAAAATGATGTCCTCCTAACAAGGCTCAGTCATTTAAAATGTACTCACAGACTGCAGAACACTGATGCAGTTTTTCTAACCAAAGTGGTCATTTCTAAAATTATCATTACTAGAAGCAGCTATTTCTCATTCAGAGTAGAAGAACAATAGTTTGATTGACCTGCACTCCGTTATTCCCCAGTAGCAAGCACAATAACATGAAAAAGACAGCAAACACCTGTTTCAAAATAATTTCCTATACAGCAGTGATTGGACTGCTATCAGGGGAAAATGTTGCAGTCTCAGTGTTATCACACTGGAAAGCTTCACTGGTGGTAACATTTTTAGTAACACAGCTTTTCAAACTAAAATCTAGAAATATTCTTTCTAAATTGCATAAGACTGTGCCTGTTTTACTCTCCTTTGTTCATACGTGCTCATGAAAGTCACAAGTAATTAACTTCTATCTGAATGAGTCATAGTTCTAAAAGCTTGTGCTTTTAAAAAGACCATGGCAATGAGTTCAAAAAGAACTGAGAGAGATCAGCATATAACAAATTCAGAAATATTATTTTCACACACATTTCATATGCTACTTCTGAGATGCTTTTGCTCTTTGGCCTTTACATTTCTGAGGCTCAGTAAAATAAGCTCCATTATAATTTCAGAAAACATTTGTGTGGTTAGTCACTAAGGATAGTCCTCTTGCTTCTGCAGAAGTCAAGCAGAAAACCAAAGGCAGAAGATGTTTTTGGGAGCAGTGAGCAGCATTACATGTAACAAAAGACTGTAAGTTCATCTTACGCTATTTTGTGTGTTACCCTACTATACTTGCTTAAGAAAACCTCTTCTGTACTTACATGGAGTTCCAAGTATTTCTTTTTGGTATAAGGCAATCATAGAAACAGTGACATGGTTCAGCAGGCTTGCATGCACACATAGCAGACAGTCCTAAGAGGTTACTCTTAAATTGATTTGTAATCGTGTGGCTAACATGCTAGTCAAACTCCACACAACTCTGAACAAAAATGCGTTAACTGGAGTCTGCTGAATCCTAAAAACCTTCAAGAAGTTTTATAGAACTATTAGTTTAAAAGGAACTAGAAAATTAATCGTAGAGCTGTATTTCCAATTCCTTTAAGTACCTTTGTTTCAGTCTCAATGCTATGCAATTTATCACATTAGTCACTGTAATATGGGGCATATGATGCAGCTTGAAGAAAGAGAATGAATAAACTAAGTACATTTCTGTCTTTTTATCCTGTTTACATCGTCTAAAAAGGAAGTTTCTAAAGATAGAGGAGGAGAGCAGCAGGAGCACTAGTAAGGGATGGAAGTTGCAACAAATCAGTATTCCATTTACAACGCCAGCCAGCGAACAGCTTCTGTGAAGCACAGTATGCAAAGAAACAGTTAAGAAACCTCGTTTTGTTGCAGAAAGAGAAGGGAGACAAAGAAAATATTCATTAAATATATATAATAAAATATATATTACAATGTCTTGCAATTCCTGATATTATGATAGCCAAAAAACCCTGAACAGGATAAGCTTCTACTAGATGTTTTATATACATAAAACGCCTGAAAGATCCAAGTTGTGAAAAGCTAGCAATACAAGCCAGTGGTAGCCTNTCCACCCAAATTAATAGGACAAGATACCTTGTGCTGTTTTCTTATAAAACTGTTATAAATTTGACATCCAGAGCAACTTAAAAGCACTTTCTATCTCTGAACTAATTTGTAAACACTGGAGACATAGCACATTTTCCCCTTAAAGGTACAGTGTGTATTCCACTCGAGTCAATGGAAGCTTCCCTGTTTTTTATCTTAAACTGACTTCCCTCTTGACGGCCTTGTGTCACCTCAATGCCACTTTCTCTGTCAATCTCAGTTTTTCTCAGACACAACTAAACAGAAAAGAAAAATTGTCTATGTATGTTGTTTTCAAAGCTTGACATAGAGACTATGTTTGTAGTTAGTGCACAAATGCTCAAGCCTTAGCTGTTAAATTCCCACTAATCCACCTGATCACATTAGACTGGCAAGCCTTGATCTATGCTTACTACATGTTGTATTATGTACACGGAGAAAATAAACAGTATTTTTCTATATCTATACATGCATATCAGTCACACACTGGATGAGAATGCTCATGACAACTTCTGGCCTAGCAAAAAATTTTACAGTCTAACAAGTGACAGTAAAGTTTAAATATGTACAGAGAGTGCTGGTACCACAATAATTCACAAACAACAGCAGAAATAAGAATGTTTTTGAGTCCAAGTATTTTTTGTCAGAAAGAAGTGTTTGCCCAAGAGATCCTGGAGCATCAGATCACATAGCTTGGCCATGTACCAATTTTTCCACTGAAAAGTGATTTATCCTTAACAGAATTTTTCCAAACCCTTACAGTGTAATTGCAACTGTGCTCATGTAGCAGCCCTCTAAGTACGGTATGGCAAAAAATAATTTTGCTTGCCACCTAATTCATTTAATATTAGGAAAGTCTGATTTGGGAATCAAGTCTGACTTTTCCTCAATTCATGAAAGACAGAAGAAAATGTCTTAGAAGTTAGATCTGATCAGTAGGTTCAGATTAAACTTCACTACAAACTGGACCGCAAACATTTTGGGAACTCAGTTTCCTTATTTTTTAGCAATTGCAAAGATAGACAGGTGTTTCTCAACAGTGTTGGTTAAAAAGGAAAATATCACCCTATTACTGAAATTCTGCCACTTTTTAAAGAAAATGTGCAAAATTTGCAATAGAGTGATATAAAAATTTGCTTCTAAAAATACAATGTATTAAATGAAAAATCTTCATTTGTAAATCAAAGATAGTTTTCATTTAGAAATGTTTCACAATAAATTTTCAATGTCCCTGTCGCAAGCAAATGCATGCTCCTGCCACTCTATCTGAAAGAAATGAGAGTTAGAAGTTTACTTCCAATGTGTATGAACACCAAATTACTACATCATGGTGTAAACAAGAACATGAAAGCAGTCTCACATTTGAACTTGACTTTTGTGAGATACCTGCACAGTTAAAAATTAGATATAAGCTTATGTGTTTTGTTGATTCTTAATATTAAGAATCTGAGAAAGATGCACCTTGGCATTTTAAAACAAGGCAAAAAAAACTTTTGCACTATTCTCAGCACTGTGACTCCACAGTCCTCTACCTGACTCCACTCTAATACATATGCAGATTTTGGATGTCAATATGACTTAAGCAGAACTTTTGTACCTATGTAAAAATTCCAATCCTATAAACCTCTGCTCAGATGTAGCCCAGCTCTGGCACCAAATTTTCTTTCATAAGTAGCTATAGTTTCATAAGTAGCTGCAGTGCTATTGCATTTATGCAGATGAGAAGCACCTCAGTCTGATACTATTGATTTTCATGCAGAAGGCTGGCATTCCTCTATCTCGGTCCCTGAGGATCTTAACAGATCATCTATGATGCACACGACACAGATTACCCAAACAGTGATATTAGACTGTCTTATTTATTCAGCTATTTATTTTTAGCACTGCATTGTTCTAGTGGCAGAGCACTAACCTAAGAAGTGAAAAAGGTTGAATTCTCTGCATCTGAGAGGAGATGAACACACATCTCCTGCATGCCAGCGTACTATCCAATCATAAGGTTTCCTTTCGTTCTGAAAGGCCAATATACTACCATCCTCCTGCTGAAGCTGTTCTGCTCAGAAAAGTTCAAGATTCAACCTTCAATGGAAATGGAGTGACAACACGGATATCCTAAAACACCGCTCTCATTACAGCAATCTCAGGACAGCTAAGAAAGGTTTTGAATTCCTTTATACAATTTGCTTTCAACTCAACAGGAATCCCACAACTAGTCAACTAGTATTACTAGGGTTCACAAAAAACACACATACTCATCTTTCATCTCATTTGGGGAAAGAAAAAAAAAAAAAGGAAAGAAAAAAAGAGCCTGCTCCATTTCTGTAAGCTAGAGTATTCGATTCTATCTTCAGGAAAGGATCTTCAGCTGTGGACTTGGTACAACCATCTCTCTTCAGGCCTGATTAAGTCCTGGAAAGGTGTAATATTTAAAATATTTTCTGGTTTAGTGCTGATGTAATGTTTAGTGATGATGCAAAGTTTCTGGTGTAATGCTTTAAAATTACCATATAACAGAGAGATGATTGACTTTCATGAACAGTCTTAGTGTTTATAAACTTCGTAAACTTGACCAAAATAATATTCTTAGAAATATCTTCCTGATCAAGGACTTCTGAAGCATCATAGTTTTATGTTACAATGCTGGATAATCATGTATATTTATAAGTATTGTAGGCATTTGTACAATCAGATCACTCATGTTATGTGAATTTAACGTATGCATAAATAAATGTGTGCTTCAACATTATCTTAGTGGAAGCGATAATGAAATACAACAGCTGATTAAATCAATCAGGTAAATTGTCCCTACAAATATAGAAGGAGGTACTGCAAGTATTTCCCAGATTTCCTTTTCCTAAAAAGTTGGTTATCTTGTTAATTCAGGCAGGTATTAACTATCCAATAAATTCAGCATATCCCTAGTTGTAAGCTGTCAGGATGTGACATAACATCCTATAACATGATGCTACATGGTACATAATGCCTTAAATTAAAAAGAAAATGAAAGCAAGACATTTCTTTCAGAGAAATAGTAGGTAGCTAATCTGAATATTTGGGGTAATTGGCTCTAGGAAGACAGAGAGAGAGAGAGAGAGAGAGATCATTATTTCAGGTTCCCTAGTGAGTGTTAATTAGTCATATTGCTTCATTGTTTGACAAAGAGAACATTGCTCGTACTGCTAAATCTATAATGACACACAGGCTTTTGCAGCACAGGTATTTTAAACTACCTTGACTGACTGACAGGTGGGTATTTCTATTCATAGTTGAGTGTGCTCACAGAGTCAAAGTTATGTTGTCTCAGAAGCATGAGAGTTTTCTCATACTGATCATGATAAGCTTTATTTTTAAACAGCTGAGAACAAATTTCACTCTGACCATTAAAATGGGAGTCCTCTATTTGTAAGCATAAAGGGTACACACTTTCCCTTAAGAACAAGGCTTCAGTGCTACAGTTAGCCAGCTAGCAGTCAACAGATATAGGTAAATTACAAGTACTTTGTTGTCATGCTAGGCACCCAAGTCCGACATTGAGGTGCATCACTGGCAGTATCACACCTGTCAAACTTCTGTTGTTTGGTTTTGACAGCCTGATCTTTAGCACTGTATTGGGTTTACGTGGTAAAGGTTTGGCAGCAGGGGGCCACAGGGGTGGCTTCTGTGAGAAGATTCCAGAAGCTGCCCCATGTCAGATAAGAGTCAGCTCCAGCCAGCTCCAAAATGGACCTGCTGCTGGCCAGAGCTGAGCCAGTGAGCGACACTGGTTGTGCCTCTGGGAGAGCAGATTTAAGAAAGGGAAAAAACTGCTGGGCAACAGCAGCTGGGAGAGAGAGGAGGAACAGCCCTGCAGACACCAAGGTCAGTGAAGAAGGAGGGCAGGAGGTGCTCCAGGTGCCGGAGCAGAAGTTCCCCTGAGGCCTGTGGTGAGGCCCATGGTGGAGCAGGCTGTCCCCCTGCAGCCCATGGGGTACCACATGGAGCAGATCTCCACACTGCAGTCCGTGGAGGAGCCCACGGTGGAGCAGGTGGATGTGGCCTGAAGGAGGCTGCAGCCCATGGAGAGCCCCCTCAGGAGCAGGCTCCGGGCCGGACCTGTAGCCCGTGGAGAGGAGCCCACGCAGNCCCGTTCGGGAAGGACGGCATCCCGTGGGAGGGACCCCACACTGGAGCAGGGGAACAGAGAGCGACCACGAAGGAGCGGCAGAGACGAAGCGATACGGACTGACCGCAGCCCCCATTCCCCGTTCCCCTGCGCTGCTCGAGGGGAGGAGGTAGCAGAGGGTGGATGGGGGGAAGGTGTTTTTAGTTTGCTTTTAGTTTCTCACTGCTCTAGTCTGCTAGTGATAGTAATAAATTATATTAATCTCCCTATGTTGAGTCTGTTTTGCCCGTGATGGTAATTGGTGAGCAACCTCCTTGTCCTTATCTCAACCCTTGAGCCCTTTTCCATCATATTTTCTCCCCCTCTTCCTTTGAGGAGGGGGAGTGAGAGAGCGGTTATGGTGGAGTTCCGCTGCTCAGCTGGGTAAAACCACCACAAGCACTAAAAACTTAGGCTAAGTAAGAAATAATATCACAAAGATAGCTGTATTGCTCTCTATGTCTTTGCAATGTCCATGCATTGTCCAAAGACAAAGAAGAGAAATACTGGCTCTACTCCCTATATGAACCTCAGATTAAGGTCCTTAGTCCAAATAACATTAATTTACTGAAGTCAAACAGTTCAATAGAAAGGACTTGGAGAAACAACTAGACAATTATGTGATGGTCTGACATTCCTAGACATGTAAAACATTTTCAAATTGTTCTTCCACATCCTTGAATCTGAAGTCTCTTCCCTCCTAACAAGATTACTGATTGCAACAAGACGTGGGAATTGTGAGTGTGCGCATTTGGTTATTGGATTTTTTTCTTTCTTTCTTTCTTTCTTTCCTTATTTTTTAATGAGTAACAGATAACCAAGCTCAGGCACTCAGATACCTGTGATGTATCCAGCTTTGTCTTCTTCAGTGTATGTTACTAGTTAGCAGGGAAGGTCCTTGTTCAGTTCATTGACTTCTGCGTGCATTCATGTCCTTTCTTGAGCGCGCTCAACATATAAGCAGCGACAAATTAAAGCTAGACAGATGAAGAAGATACTGTTGCTAGCTTTGTGCTCTGACTTCCTTAATTTACTGAGCTAAAACTTGCAATGCTTTGACAGCCGATTAATGAATTGATTAGTTTCACCTATCTTGGATGTGTTTTCAGAGGGCAGAGCAATGGCTAAGGATAGGAACCCATTAAGCCATCATTGCCTGTCCATCAGAAGAACTGGTTGCCTGTCTCTTCCATTGAACTGTATGAAGAATCCTGGCAACATTTAAGGTAGGAGATCAACCACAATAGTATCTGAATCCCAGTGTGGAACTACACATTTGCCGAGAACAACACTGTGCTAGAAAAGACTGCATTACTTTTTGTACATTTCAGTGTGTCCCTTGCAGTCCAGATCTAAATTTGCTTACTGGCTACTTTTATCTGGAGAAAAAAAAAAGTAAGATATTCAGACTTTTATATGATACCCCTGTGGGGGAAGAAAAAAAAAAAAAACATTAATCATAAAGGGTTACACTCACTGTGCTGGTGTGACTTTACTGGCTTCATTGAACAGTGCTCAGTGACTAGAGAACTGGACAACTACCAGAATTTTCTTTTTCTGATAGAAAATCTGCCTTATCTGCCTCACAGATATAATGAGATTTGTCTTCATAAAATACCATGAGGCCTACAGTAAATGCTACAAATTAACCTGAATGCCATTGTTTAGCATGAAAATTTGCCTTACATTTGTGTCCACTATGCTTAAAGAACAAGGAAATTCTGTCAATGTCTACCATAGGAGCACCTGTTATCAGAGGTGATTACACCGTACCTGACATTGAAGGGTATAAAAACACCCATAGGATGTATGGCAATGAAAAAAAGATGCTACTGATTCATAATGACATTTTAAAAAGGTATTAGGTATGGTAATTGATATGAAAATGGTCATCTGTATCCAATCTTGTCCACTTAAACTTCAAAATTTGTCATAAGAACTTTAAATAGCAAGACTCCAGGTGTCCTCTGACTACATTTTTTAGGTCATTCTTCTATGAAAAGAGAATCAGTCCCAGTGTGTAAGACCCTATATATTATTCCCCTCTTGGGGCATATAAGAAATCCCTATTATCAACAGAGTTATGTGTACAAATCAAGAAAAGAAGGTACCTAAAATGGTCTTTTTAAACTATTCTAATGATACCTTGCTTTGCAGTATGTGGCATTTAACATTTTCAAGGCACCACACAGATATTAACTAATGAATCCTGACAACATCCCTGTGAGGTAAGTGTCTATAATCATCACCATTTACAGGTGGTGAGGCTGACACAGAAGGCCAACTTTGTACATGAGCTACAGTAGGGATACATTTAACCAGATTAGTTAAGTGTCATAAAGAATTTTAAGTAAGTCCTTTCTGCATGTTCACAGCAGAGCTACAACTAGAACTTGGGGTTTCCTGTCTTCAGCTCTCAGACCCAGCATACCAACATATTATCTGATGGTTTTAAGCAATTCTGGGCCACACCTTCAACTGCCATAAGCAGCTGCAATTTTTCTGAATCCAACACTTGCAACTGCTTACACCAGCACTGAACTTAGTCCAAAGACTATCTGAGCAGTTTCACACAAAAACTCTTTATGCCTGATTAAAAAGAAATGAAATGTCTTTTTTTCTGGCAGCACCTGGTCTCTTCAGGAACACATGTTTACATTTTGCTGAATTACACAAATACACTGTGCATTTTGGATAGCTCCAGACATATTAATATTGAACTGCAGGCAACCACATGTTGGTAATGAGCCCATTTTGTGTCTTGGCTCATGGAAAAGAATGTGGAAATACCTTGTTCTGTGGTATTTTTGCTCTGACAGTACTGATACAGTGCCGCAGGCACTCTGAAAATAATAGCATAAGGTTAACTGACAATTGCATGTGTATTTACACCGATAGCCTGATATTATCATATTGTTAAAGAAAGAAAAAATCCAGGGCTAGAATATGCAACTAAATAAATTTCTAGCTGGTGAAAGCAAGTGAAGCTAGAAGAGATATTACATTCAAACTGTTCATATAGCACACATTCTGTATACATGCAATTTCAGAAACATCTGAGAATCCTAGAGGAGGGGCAAAGACACAAGGAAAGCTTTAAAAAGCAGTAAAGCATCAGTCCAGCAGTACTTGCACATCCGCTGCTCCCATGAAAGTTAACAGAAGTTTTAAGCTTTCCATAAATGCACCATCAGACCATGCTGAGCAAGTAATTGAAGCAATGAACGATTCATCTAAAAATGGAGTGAGTTTGACTGCTGTAATTATCTACAAAGTTTTTTTTAAAACAGTATGATATTTTTTCATGATCTAGAGGAGAGCCTGCAGGACCTAAATGGCAAGGTCTCAAGGAATTTTGTTTCCAGGACAATTAAAAATTTGTGTCATTATGTAATACAGATGTATTTTGTGTATGTATCATGGCCCACAAAATGCTCTAATGAGACACCCTAACCAAAACTATCCTGCTGGCTTTTTGAAGGTTCCCATCCATGCATTCTTTATTAAGCAGAGAGACAGCTGTTACATTCAATGCAAAGCTCCTGAATAAACAGCCTATCTGTGACTCTCACTCATGCTACACCTTGCAAATCAACTCCTCTCCCTCTGTATCACCTGTGCTCTTTTTATGTCTCTTCCTGTGCATACAAGTTTCCATTAAGCTGTACGATTTACTGTAAAACGACTGCTCCTAGCTTAACACTTTTCATACCCACAGAGTTAAACCAGGTCTCTTAATTGTGCTTATAAAACATCTTATTTTGTTCTGTGTAAGGCTTTTGTTAGCAGTATGATTCTGGGTGTTTATGAAGTTATTACTATGTCTCTCTAAGCCTATAATTTACTACCTTTACCAAGTATACTTCTTCCCTTTGACTTTCCTGACCTGCCACATAAAATGTCTTGCATTTTATCTGTAAATTAATTACTGTGAGGTTTTTCATCTTCCTTTAGCTTAGAAGGACAAACAAGTTTTGTTTACGCAATTTTAACTTAGTGAGAAGTTTTATTTATTTGTTTATTGTTTGCATAACCAAAACTGAGTCTCTTAAAGCATATATTCTGTAACTAGAGATGATTACCTGGAAGCTTAGGTGGCGTCATGGTTTTAGTGTTGATCACTGAAGAATATAAGTGGTGATTTCTGGGAAAGTACACTATACCTAACCTTTTCACCAGTCTGTCTCACTGCCTGACTTTAAATATATTTTTTACTCAATCAATAATTTCTTAGCTGACAAAAACAATTTTCTAAAAGCTGTGGTAGTATGTAGAATTTGTTATACAGCAGTAATTCAACTTGTCATGTTGTCCAACAGAAATATTACCAGAAGGCAATCCAACAGTTTCAGTCACTGTCACCGGAGTTTAAACAACAACACGGCATTTGAGAAACAGGGGTTTGCTATAAAATCTACATCAGCTAGTGGTGGCAACTTTCCATATTATGTCACCCTAGATGGTGGACTCAGTCAATACCTTTTGAATTGTTTCCTACTGAGAGTAAAAGAAATTGTGCAATGCAGAGGACTGAAAAAACTTTTCAGTTGGCATGTTGAACACGATGCAGTATTGCTACCGGAATATGAATCACAGCAAACCCCTTAATTATTAGAGTCCTTAACAAATTATTAGAGCAAAGCCCTTAACAAATATGCACACATGTTCCCAGTGAGACACTCCTGCAAGGAGATGGAAAATAACAGGGAGTACAAGAAGCTTGTGCTCTCCTTGCCTCCCTCCCTCCTGATTTGTGAAACCATCCCCACTGTCCCCAGCAGCTGGGAATGAAGGGCAGGAGATGAAGAAAATACAAAGCAGGACTACAGCAGCACAGCTGCATGCCTGAAGGGAGCAGGCAGGGGCTGGTTCAGCCCCTTCGCCATTATCTACGAGCCAATGCCATCTTCCACTATAAGCAGCTCATCCTCAGCTAAGACACTAATGTGCCCCAGTGCTCAGCACTTTCATATTCTTTGGGGCGCTCCTGTCCAAAGGTTAATACAACTAAGAAGATAGTTTTTAACACAAAATACTGTGTAATATTAACACTGAAAACAAAGACCAACATAAAAGAAAATGGAGTTTAAATAAAACTGGCTTGAAATGCAGATTTGTTTCTTCAGTCCCCACAACAGCACCGATTTCTGTGTTCACCTGCTTTGCGTGACAACAGCCTCCCAGCCCAAAAAGCATGACTTTTTAACATTTACATGCTCATTTTGATCTTGCGTATCTAGCGCTGATGAAAGAAATTGTGTAATGCTGACATGATCCTAGAAGTACTACCTTAGTAGCTAAAACCTAGGGCACAGATTTTTACTAATTCCTGCTATATTTAGCATTATGCTGCATTACAGTTTTCCTAATAAGCTGCTATTAAGTTAAATGTCATACGCCTAACTCAAACATGCCAAAGGCCCAACAGTACTGAAAAAAATATCCCAACAGCAAGGTCACTTGATTCATAAATCATCATAACTGATGTCAAATTTTCACAGTAACTCCAAATGTAAGGCTTTAACAGGGAGACAGAAGACTTAAAAACAAGGAGAATTCATCCTCTTTGTTTCCCTGACAATACAGTTTATCTTGCTCAAATCTGTAGTTCGTAATCTCTAAACAAAATTTAGGTTTCAGACACTTTTCAAGAAACTCATTTATGTATTAAATCTAATTAGAATTAATTCCTTCAGTTGTGTGCTGACTTATCACTTTTCCTGTGTTTTTCTCTTTAGGACCTCATTCTCACTAAACTTTTTATAAAGCTCAACTGTATTAGTGGAGATCTAAAAATAAATACACTGCAAAGCAGCTATAAGTTACCCAGAGAGGTTGTGGAGTGTCTTCCCTTGGAGATCTTCAGGAGCTGCCAGGACATGGTCCTGGGCAACCTGCTCTAGGCGTCCTTGCTTGAGCAGGGTGTTGGACCAGATGACCTCCAGAGGTTCCTGCCAACCTCAGCCATTCTGTGATTCTGTGAATAATGGTCATGTTACTAGCTCATGTTAGTCTAAATATGTGACAGAAGAAGCAGCACAAGTGATTCTGTTATTTTCCAAAGAAAATTGCTCACTGTTAAAATTATATCACTGAACTTTTGTAAGCGGTAGTACAACACAGAAAAAGTAAGGCAGCATCAAAATAAAATTGTTTTGCTTTCCCACCCAAATGATTAGTAATACCCTTAGAAGTATATTCAAATAAATTTTGTAAGAAATAAAAATAATAAAAAAATCTTCTTAATCTTTTTCCATTTTTTCCTGACAAGGATTTTTTTTTCGGATTTACAGAACTTTGCAATTTATGAAATTACACTAATTTGTGAATAGTGGTAGCTGGTTTATATCAGCACTTTCAAATGATTCAAATATGCTGCTGATTCTACACGTATCTTCTCATTTTACACTTGTTGCAGTAACTCAGGCTAGATCTATTGTGGCTGGCAACACAGCACTTCCCTTGATTGTTTTTCATGACTGGCGCTTACTGCCTTTTCCATGCAGGAGTGCAGCTTCTCTGCCAACTCATTGCCAACTTGCTGACATAGAAGAGATAACCTGGGGAGAGCAAATGCTGCTGTCAAACTCCACATTGTAGTAAGCTCCATTAGGATGACTTTACCTTTTGCATTCAGGGGAAATCTGAAAGGGATTGTAACTGCAGGAGCTCACCCACTTTGCCATCCTCTGGAGGCACGCAGAGCCCAAAAAGTCCCACACGGCATGCTGCACTGGGCGGCTCTGGGCGAGCAGCCCTCCTGTTCTCTTAGTCCAGCCTTTGGTAGCAACTCACACCCAGTTCACACCTGTTCTAGTTCTATGGTATGGAATTACCACAATTTGGTATTTTCCATGAAGTAAGCAGGGTGTTTTAAGATAACTTAGGTGCAGATGTTACTAACGCACACTTTCCAAGGAAAGAAATGAATGAGGCACTAAAGAGAAGTGAATTCTTTAGGTATTAACAGAAGATGCCTCTATTAGAGATACACATTATGGTTATGCATAACAGTCTCAAAGGCCATACTTGTGTCAAAACAGATTTTACTTGTCTATTAAGAAGGTATATCAGTATATATTGTAAAAGATTTTTAATTAATTCTTTAAACATCTGAGTTGATTGTTTTCTGTTATCCATACATTTTTTTTTCTGTTTTCACTTTTCATACTTTTGAGCTGGCTGCGACTGTTTCTTGCTTTGCAATGGCAATCACGCATTTTTCTCTCTTACCTGCTTCTCAAAGACATGAAGAAATAATAGGCAACACTGACCAAATTTTAATCCTTATCATAATGTCGATTAGTACAGCTAATGAAAACATAATGGGGTGAATGTGCCATGCAAGGTTAGATTAGCAGATTTCTTAAGACCTATCACACATTCAGAAGTTGTATTTATTTTAGAGGAAAGAATAGAGAGGGTTCTACGTAACCAAAGGTACATCAATAAGGATTTTCATGGGGGAAGCCTGTATATAGACATATACCTTAGCACCAACTGTATCTCCAAAGCACTCTACAGCATCCCTGCTCCCTGTTCATCAACCCTTCTCTTCAACTATAGTTTCTCCTTATTAAATTCAGCAACTTGAAAGCTCCACTTCACTTCCACAAGTTAGATCACTTGTACTTTCTTTATATTCCCGACTGTCTCCACAAACAAATAAAAACAAGAGTAAACCTACCTTTGCAGTATTAGTCAGGTTCAACATACCAGAAAAGGCAGGTAAAATTGATGCTTTTTAATAAATGAATACATATTTTCTTAAACAGAAAACATTTTTAAGAGCATAAAGATTCCCTAATATTGAAGAAGTTAAAATATTAGAAATACTTGCCCATTTACTTTAACTTTGGAGAATTTCTTTGTACTTTTTCCACTCACAGTCTCTGCTCATATATCCAAACTCATCATTCACTCTTGATTAAATATTTACTCTACTGATAACACTTTGATGTTGCAATCCAGAACACAGAATTGTTAGGACACATTAGGACACAATATTTTTAGGATAACATAATACTCTGGATTTAAAGGTAGTCAAAAACTGCTGAAGAGTTTCAAATCTAATGAAGCATAATTTATTGGGAGAGGTAATTTCTTTTACCAGACTCACTGAATATAACTACAGAAAGCAAATGAACTTTCAGCTGTACGAGCCATTCTTCAGATTCTTGTCTACCTTAAAGCCTTTTTTTCCAACCATGTTTATTAAAAATTTTACTTTTCCCTACAATCTTTACTCTCCTTTTTGTAACATGACGGCTACACCAATACTACTGACTGTCTCAGGTAACTGAAAATGCTACAGTGGAAATGCAATACTTGGAAACTGCCTTCCAGATTTTTCAGATTCTGCATGCATGTCATTTTTGTTTCAATCATTGGGGTACTGATTGTTATACATAAGGAATATGATACTTAATAACTTAGTATTGGAGGAGAATTATTAATTGGAAAAGATATATTAGACCCTATTCTTCTAGTATATTGGGGAAGCTGTTCAGAACATAAAGGGATGAGAACTTTGTGGGTTTTTTTAGGGTACACAGATTCCTTCAGCATTGTAGTTTACTGTCTCCCACTTTGCTGGGATACACCACTTGGGAAAACTGTTATATACTAAGAAAGAGCATTTATTTACCTGTCCCCCTAGGCGCCAGCAATTTCCATGGCAGCTCTGACAGCACGGCATCATACCTGCTGGGATGAGGTAGAATGTTGTCATATAGCTGAAAGAGATCTGGCAACTACTAACAGCTAGGTAGACCAAATAAATACATTTTAAAATTAAACTGAGAATGCTTTGCCAATTGGAACATTTTGCAAATAAATTCTAATGTTACTCTCTCAAAAATCTACAGGACAGTTTTATCCGTTATTTGTAGTCTGGTATAGATTTGAGAGACCTTGCTAACAACTTGACTCATTAAATTTGCTTTGTTTTAAAAAAGAGATAACCGCCACCTGCAACATTTGGTTCTCACCTCTCAAATAAACCATGAGTGATGCTTTAATCAAGGCTTTCAATTTGGGCCATTATCAAACAAGGGAAACTTAAAATTTTTTGTTCCGCAGTTCAGTTTCTGAATCTGGTCCTCAGCAAAGTGCAGCAACACACAAATTAAAGGTTTCAGATTAACCTAGTTTCTCATTGTTATTTTTTGAGGTTAGAAAATTATTCAGTTTTTCTGGAAATAGTAATACTTGACCATATCCTCTAGGATTATAAATTATAATAGTCAGATTAAATTCAGTGGACCTATGACAGTTTGTATTAATAGTGCATCTGTCTCATCACATGTAATGTACCAGTATTAGGCCACTCTACAGAGAAGATTTCTTTTTATTTAGGACTGTATGAAGAGATTAGACTGAAAAGGGGAAAAAAAATCAGTAATTAGATTTTCACACCATAATGAAAGTCAAATTTTGAGTTAAAAATAAAAAAATTAAAAAAGGTTCTGTTCAACCCCAAAGGAAGCAAACAAACACTGAAATCCACAAAAATTACCAGAGATGTAGTAAGTGGCTACTTTCCTTCCCCTGACATGTACATGTACAAGATGTGAGACAGCGCAACTCTGTTTTCTGGTGGCAGCACAGCAGGGAACTCCAGAGCCACCAGTTGCAACGTGGGTCTCCGTCAGTCACAGTGCCTCCTTTAAAGTTTGCTGCTGTTGCTTAAAATCATCCACAGGTTACACAGGGAAAACCCACCCCACTAAGTTGTCAGGTATTAGTGTACCGAGGCCAGAGGCCTGTTTTAATTTTTCTCTCCCTGACCAAAAGAGGAAATTTAAGCTTCACCTTACCTTTCGGGAGCAGTGCCCCACCATGGCCAGGCTCTTGGGCTGGAAGCTCCTCACACAACCCCATCGCACACCATCTCCTTGACGCTGTGCGCAGCGCGGCCCAGTGCCCGCCTGCACCCAAGGCGGGGGTGGCAGTGGTGATGGCCCAGAGGCCACTGCTCAAGCCAGCAGGGACCCCTGATGTGCCAGGCTGTACCCTTAGGCTGAGGCAGGGCAGCATCTGAACCCTTCCTGCTTCTATTCAGTCTGTCCTTGTTCTTCCCAATGAAAACATGAAGTATTCTTGTTTACCTCCTGCTAGGGCAGGAGGCCTGAGCTTAAATGCCATCTGGTCACCTCTGGAGTGCCCGGTTAGCAGGAGGCTGAGGCCGCTCCTCTGCAGAGCTGTGGTCAGGTTGAGGTCCCACCTTGGAGGGGTACAGCAGCCTGCCTTCGTGTGCCTGGTGGTCACGAGTGGGCCAGCTGCACCGGGGGGGGGGGAAAGCAGCCTTGAAGCTGTGAGCCTGATAACACTTCCTGTGTCTGAAACAGGTCAGAATGAAAGACTTGAGAGTAACTTACAGAATGTGGTAGTCAGGGATGTACCTGCTAGTGAGAAATGGGGGTGATTAGAGCTATTAGCAGCCTATGAAGGTAATGGACCTGGGTGCTCCCTCATCAAAGGAATGTGCTTTTACCACAGTGGTTATGAACAGAGTGGTAGGACTGCTGCCTTCTCTGTGAATGTGTCCCAGAACTCTTTTGTTTTCATATCTAAAACTGTTCTGTCAACACAGGCTAAATGTGCTGTGAAACTGCATTTCATAGTAAATAAATAATCCACTAAATAAACTTCTTTCAACTTTACCTGGGAGCAGGGCAGCCATTTTAAAAACCAAACTGCCGACTTTGCAGATACTACTCCAAAAATGCAGTGTCCTTAGTCTTGTGTCCCAGGATTGACGTCAGTGCCAGAAATGACTGTTTCTTGCTGCTGAAGACATCCTCCAACTGATCAACAGCATAACAGATAAAATGAATGAAAGGGTGTATTTACACAGCAGCTTGATGGCCTCTTCGTTCATCAATCCTTGAGATGCCTTTAAGATCAGACTGCTCTAGGCAATAGACATTGCCTTTTTCCCTCTTTGACACCGTTTACATACTTTTTCCTTAATTAACTGAGTTACGCATGTGTATTTTCCCCATGAGGCAGGTGCGCTGGCTAGATGCCATTCATCTGAAACTGTTCAAAATGCTTGTGTATAAACTAACATCTGGACAGCTTGTTTTCACTGACCGCATACTTGAGGAGGGATTTTTAAGCAAGGACTGATATAGTTTCCTTTTTCATTTTTCTCTACCATGTAATGGAATAGCACGTCTTAAGTAACTGAATATCTTTTACTACATTCAGCAAGGAGCGGTTGGCATCACTTTACAGGAAATGGAGAAAGTGGCTGGTTTAATAGCATAGTCTTGGAGAATTACCTCAACATCATTTCAGTTAGTTCCTTTGCTTTAAAAATTGCTGCATTAAATTGTCTGCTAAAGATGCCGTGGTTCAAAAGGAGTATTCCTACACAAGGATCAAACACAAAATTGTTGTTGTACAGAGTCACAGTCTTCTGGGAGGGAATGTGAATTAAAAAGATAGTTATCACTACCAATCTTAACTGCAATGTATGCAGACTCTCACAAGAGAAGCTTGAAATTTATAACTTCAGGTTTATGTTAATCATGCTATTCTTAACTTATAAAAAGGGCACTTGCACATGTGCATTCAGGTTCTTAAAAACACTTGCATAAAAAATTTAAAATTATACAAGCAGGTATTGACATAAATAAGGTCGTCGACTCTTCTGCCAGCAAAGTACTTACACTTTACCCAAGAGGTGAAGGGAGTAGTTTTTTTCATGAACTCCATGGCATTTTGAATCGTCTCTTGTTTTGTTTAGCGCTATATTATATATAAGTTATGTGCTGAAGATTTGACCCCATCCTCAGTCCTCACTTTTGATTTATTCTGTTCCATTCCTGTTCAGTCTGTTCCGTCTTAAACTTTCCTGCTACTGCGCTAGGCTTGGACTCATTTCATGACTGTGAGCAAGGAGTTTTAAAAAAAAGTCATCCTTATGACAATCCACATTTTTTTCTACTAAAGGTCAGATGGATCTCCTGATTAATTAAAATTAACCCTTTCTCAGAGGAGATATTGCTACTTATCACAGTCATTCTTCTTGTTGACAGAGGAAAGACAGTTCAGTAATAATATGATTAATATTAAGACAAATTTGGATGAATGAGGAAGCTTTAAAGTTTTATTGTGAAATAAAGGAAACAAGAACGTATTTGTCTTAAACATACTGGAAACTCTGACAAAATGTAAGCAAAGCCCTTAAAACAAAATCCACCAAAATGAGTAGACAGACACCCTAGTGAATTTGAAGGGCTGATCAGCCCCAAATATAAATACATATATGTCTTTGTGGAGGGAAGACAGGAAAGAAAAGGTTTCATTCTTCTGGATAATATTGCAGTGCAATAATGTGGACAGTTATACTCTGATTGGTAAAGCAGTTTAGTGGACTGAAATTAAAACTTGATTTGTATACTATGGAATAAATACTAAAAAAAAAAAATGTACAAAACATTTTTGTATATATTTCCTAAATTTAGATCATTGTTTTAAATTTGGAAGAATCTGGTACCTTAAAGGAGGCTGTAGAGAGGTGGGGGTTGGTCTATTTTCCCACGTGCCTGGTGACAGGACGAGGGGGAATGGGCTAAAGTTGCACCAGGGGAGGTTTAGGTTGGATATTAGGAAGAACTTCTTTACTGAAAGGGTTGTTAGGCATTGGAATGGACTGCCCAGGGAGGTGGTTGAGTCGCCATCCCTGGAGGTCTTTAAAAGACGTTTAGATGTAGCCCTTAGTGATANATATAATATGATCCAGAAGGTGACATTCCAGCAAAGTATGTATCCTATATGCCCCCCTCAGTGACATGATATTTGCCAACTAATAAAACTTATCTGGTCTTACACATGAATTTCCAGTGGTAGCTGGAATCACTCCTTCATCTAATTAGGGTTATTTCTGACCCACTTCATTCTCTCACTGCTTTATTGTTTTTTCTCATGTGGATTGCAGCCAATACCCTTGACAACAGCTGACATGTTTTGAGGTAGTGGGATTCATATGTCAAGTTTTGAAATGAATTTATTCCTCAGCTTCAACAGTTTTTATATCTGCCTTTGCTGCTCTGGTTAGTTGGTCCCAAATTATGCACACGTGACATTACCTACAATGTAAAAAGTAAAAATGAGTGAAGTTCAATTTCTCTTTTATAATATTCCATACAATAGATGAAATAATGTTTCTGATAACTCTTTTCACATCACCTTATGAATAAAGAGTATACATTGAGCAGACAATACTCGTAAGACCGCTTATCTGCTAACTCTAAACCAACCAGGACAAATATTTGCAGTTGTATGTAAAAGACAGCAGGTAAGCTTCTGACTTGCTCTATTAGTTTTTCATTAAGTGGTAACATATTATCTGTATGATATTCATTGTTTCCATAAGAATGGTTGTTCTCATATTCCTTCCAACAGCAGTACTGTGGTTTTTAGATCTGAATGTGGATAACAATTAGAAGCTTGAATAAGTTGTTGTGTGGGAAGAGGTACAGCACTGAACTTACACCCTAGGAAAACAGGATTAAAGTTGTGGTAAAATACTTCTGTGTTCTCTGCTCTTTGTTGGCATTAGCTGCTGAATGGTTTAGTTATAAGGGCTTGTCACCAGACATCTGGGGAAGTAACACTGTGTAGAATCCTGTAGCAAAGCTTCACACCTTCCCAGCTTGTCACACACCTCATTTCCTAGGCCTTGGCCATGAGATGTGCTCCTACTCCAGAAGCTCTGGAGAAGATAGTCTGTAGGTATCTCCTTCAATATCTTCAGCAAAAATAGGAGTAAGAAGGCTTTATAGTCCCTTTATAACTTTTTGCCCTCTGCATGTAATCAATCAAACCCATTACCGTGAAATGATTTCATAAGAGCAGATGTTTGACTTATATACTAGAAAAATTCCAATATTATCATTTAAAATCTAACCAATATTAAAAATATTTAGCAACAGAGGACAGTAAAAACAAAAACAAACAAACAAACAAAAACATAAAAAATTGATCTGAGTCATTGAACTCAGCAACTTCTGGAGAATAAAGAGCTACAAAATGTAACTGCAAAAGTCTTTTACAGTCTCTACAGGACATTCCTTTAAGTCCATGGTTTGTTTGATAAATTTCAGATGCCACTTCAGTTTAATAACATCAACAGAAAGATACTTAAGTGAAGTTGCAGGAAGATAGCAATTTGCATTTCTTAAACTGCTGTGCTTTTGGCATGTCAATCAATAGGACATGATGTCTGGTTATTTGAAGTTCATCATATATCATTTAGTATTGACTGTCACACCATATCCTCAACAGGGCAATCTGTTATAGGTGAATTCAGTCATATGGCTAGAAAAATGGCTAGAAATTTATTCCTTTATAGTGCCATAAGCATATAATTAATAGCAGAATAAATTATTAGAATAAAAATATACTGCATCCCATAGATTTTTCTGTAATTATACTATTGTCTTCACTCATTTAGGAAATAGATGATTTATTTTAGTTGTCACAAGTCAGTTACTGCCAAGCAAAGATAAAATGTGAATATCTTTCTAGTATTAACAGATACGACTTTGTGTGCTGATCTAACTTTTCAAAAGCTACCACCATTACGGAGACAATACCACAGACTTGTACAGGCAAATGCAGTAGAATAGTAGGCCAAGTAAGGATATGGATCTACCATTCTTTTAAATTCAGTTTCTGGTACATTTTGATAGGTGACATTTTAGAGTGAAATGTCTGGAAGTTAGGAGTGTACACTGAGGAAATAACGCAATATGCTTGCATTGTTCTTGTACTTTTTCCTTAATTACAACCATTGTAGGAGACCTGTTGTTTCCAGTGATGAAAGCTGTTAGCTGAAGAACCAAGTGGGATACTGCATTATTCTAAACAAGTAGCTTTTGTTTTGTTTTTGTTTTGTGTTGTTTTGTTTATTGTTGTTCTATGTTACCGACTCCCTCACACTAGAGGGAGTCTAGCAATGTCACACTAGAGTTGACATTGCTTCCTATGATGTGAGAACTGTGTATACAATGGTTCTCAAGTTGGGGATGTATCACCCATTAAATGTGTCTCTAAGAGCACCTGAAAGTAGAGTAATGCATAAGCCAGAAGGAGATTACTTCATTAAAAATTGAATTAAGGAAAGAAACAGCTCCGAGAAAATTGTAGCTTCTTTGAGTACAAAACAGTATAAGAGGGAGGAGCCCTTGGTATCTGACAGCCATATGGCCTTCCTCTTGGATGGGCTTCAGAATGAAAGAGAGTCGCAGTGCTGAGAGACTTTATGAAATTTTCTGAGTCACTCAGATCTTGCTGTCTACCCTTTTTGTTGCTACTCCATAATCCCTCCACCTTTTTATGTCTACATCCATTACATTATTTTGAGCAGCTTCTACACTTAGCTGTTTCCTTTTCCCTTTCGGTATTGAGGAAGGTGTACCTGCTCAGTTTTTTCTAACCTAATTTACCTCAAAGGTAGCAAATCAGGAAAGAAAAAAAGTAACAAATATTTTAATTTTTGCAAGAATATAAATTGAAATGTTGAGCA
>VXAL01018759.1:4743-31875 GCA_013399475.1 Chauna torquata
AAAAAAAGGCTCCTCTACTGATCTACAGAAAAAGGGGCAGGTAACATGTAGCTTAAAAACGCAGGCTCTTAGCCTCCATTGACATAGACTGCACCTGAAGAGAGATCGGTGCCAGAACACTGAACCCCTACCAAATGTCATGACTTGAATGGACACCTAAGAAGTTTCAAGCAAAGCTCTTCTAATCTTCTACCTGCATCTCCCAAGCCTCATGCTCCCACTGAGGTACCTCAGCCTGCATTGTGCAGTGGTTCTTTTTTCAGTCTAGCTAAAATCATCTGAGGAGGACAGAGGTGACACTAGGCAATTGGCCTCTAATGGGAACCCAATCTACCTCCTCCAATTAAAATACAATCCTACTAGCATTACTAGAAAGAAGGTAGAGAGGCAACCTCCCTACCTCATTCTATAAGGAACTGAGAGACTTAGAAAGTCCTGCACATTCCTTTAGCATGGTTTCAGATTCATTAAATGATTGTAGAGAGTGTAGCTTCTCTCTGGGAAAGTTTTCAGGAGCAAAACCAGAGAGAAAACTATTAAATAGACACCAGTTCAAAGACAGTTCAACAAAAAGGCAGATCAAAGTTTATACTATGATTATCGTCTCTGAATATTTTTACTATATATTACTTTAGTTGTCGTAACTAGATAACACGGTCACTCCAAATTTGAGCGTTCATTTTCTTTCGTTCCTAAGT
The DNA here is from genome assembly GCA_013399475.1 of Chauna torquata. Classification (NCBI taxonomy): domain Eukaryota; kingdom Metazoa; phylum Chordata; class Aves; order Anseriformes; family Anhimidae; genus Chauna; species Chauna torquata. The sequence continues at coordinate 5,442 of VXAL01018759.1, forward strand.
ATCTAGCATTTTCAAAGTCACTTATGTTGAAACTACCATATCTTACTTCAGTCAGACCCACAGTACTTCAAACAACAAATTAAATCATGAGAGACAGAGGTAAACTTCTGTCACTTAAATTGTGTCTTTCCACAATAACAAGCAGCTTCCCCAACATCTCATGGTCAGTGTACATATACCAGGAGTATGCTTAGCAGTATAATTCACTGCTTTTTGGTGTATTTTACAGTTATTTCAAAACAAAGTGATACTTCACTTTATTACACAGTAAACACCTACTTGGAAGGAAAATGTGAAGTTGTACGAGCATACCTAGATTTCAGTTTAAATTAAGACCTTACATTATTCCACTGTAGGTTTTCCTGGGGTAAGTGGCAGGGGCAGCAACCGAGTAGAGAAAGTGTTACAGTCAAATACCTCAGATTTGCTGTTGTCACAACTTGCAAAAAGCACATCCCTTTAGCACAGGCTGAGGGTTAAATATCTAATACACTCAAAAAAGTCAAAATAAGAACAGAGCATATTTAATGCAGCAATGAATAAACCAACTGTGATAACCAGCAAGATGAACACAGAAAATCCATATTACCTTCTAATAACACCACTGAAGTTCTACTCCAGTTAATGTACACGTGTACAACTTCTATTTTAACAGTTGTCCCTTGAAGTCAATGGCATTAAAATTATATATGCTTGACTGTTTTGCTAGACTTAAATTTAACATACTGTAGCATGCTTCAAAAACACCCAGATCTTAACAGAAATTGCAATATATATCTTAATTCAAAAGCCTCTAGATACCCAAATCAATAGGGTTAAAATATTACCTGGGTCATTATGTGAGTGAGGCACAACAAAAACCTGAAGTGGTTCACTGTCCCATTCATTTTCATTGTATGTAATATCAAATCCTTGTTTCCAAACACCACCATCTGGATTATCGAAAGGAAGAACATCATAGACATCCAACATCTAAAAAGGGGTAAAAGAAATATAAAATAAATTCACAAAAAAAAAGTTCTGCTATTTAAAGCAAAGATGTTTTCATCAAAAACCAGTAATAATAATGGACCAGCTTTTCCGTTACACAAGGAGAGATGAATTGTCAAATGAGTAAATAATTGACAAATGAAAGCAAGTTTCAAGTCACATTCGGACACCCAAGGCACAACTAGTGGGAACAGAAGCATTTGGCAGGCCCTATTCTGAGGAAATTGAAACTGTTCAGATAAAGGGTAAGAGTGAAAGCCTTAAGTCACCAAAATGATTACAGGTTACAATAGCACTGGGGAAACAAAGTAGGGAAAATATTATACAGAATAGCATAAGATACTTAACAGACAGCAAAATGCAATCAATGAAGAGGACAAATTAAGCAAGCAGTAAGAAGTGATTATGATGTGAGAGAGACTGAGGCAAAAGTCAAACTCACAAAAGGGAATTGAAAGAAACTATTAAGGAACAATATTCAGAAATATAGCCAATTGTTATAATAAAGCTCCTTTTGTATATACTGGTGTCCAGTACACTAATTATGCAAGGAAGGACATTTCAGTTGTCAAAGCAAACAAGAAGATAAATAAGGGAACTCCAGAGTAACAAGTTCTTATGAAATTTAGATATCATACAGCTTCTAAGATAATCTTCTAATGTGAGCTTAGACCTAAGTTACTATACCCAACTTTTCTTTTTTTCTTTGGTAACATTGTCTTCTTTGCTAAAAGCAGATGGAAATTGACAAATATAAATAATCATCTGGACAAGCTTTTCACTTTCTGTAGAATTTTAAAGGCATAGTCCCCTAGCACTCTTTCAAAATTTGCTTCCCATTTTTGAATCATGTAAGCACTTTAAGGAAGAAAAATTTTATCTAACAGGCACTTTTCTCAAACAAAATCCAGCTAAAACTACCTGATTTGTCTTTAACACTTAAACAAAAGTAGCTATAAATTTACAATAAGTTTACAAAAATAGCAGTAAAATTCTGGAAATAACCTTAAAAAAGGCAAGTTTATTTAAATAAAACTAGCTTTAACCCTTCATCAGCTTCAAAGAAATTTTACAATGTGGTCTTCTGTAATAACAGAAGACTTCATTCAAAGAAGTGTCTTCCAGAGCTATGCACTTAGGTGCTAATTAAAAGCCTAGAAATACTTTCAGAAGGTAAGAGCTTTAATAATTTCAGTTCAATTTCACTACAAGTGAAGCATGGCAAACTAGAAATTTATTTATTCAAACTGCATAACATCAGGCTCAAAACAAAACTAGAACAGAACCTTCAGATGCCATCTTACACCACCCCAAACAGACCACGCCAGCTATTTTAAGCTGTTGCTACAGCAATCTAGTAGGAAGTCTAAGAGCACAAAAAGTCTTTTCCCCTACCACACAGATTTCATGACATTTACAATTCCATGGGAAGAAAGAAAAGAGCAAATGAACTCAATCATCTTCCTGCTTAAGAAAGACTTTTGATCTCAGAATGAAATTGCAGAAAGGAAGATCACCGAAACTGGAATTATTCTAGCACATTTTCTTGGTGCTTGAAGGTGTTGTACAAAAACATTTGGGCAAAAAGCTTCCTGCCTTGAACACAGGACATGTTCGTATCAGGCCCTGATAAATACATGAAGTGAGATTATAAATACAAAAGACAAACAGAAGTTTCCTCCAGGCACAGCAGGTTTCTCTAATGAAGGTGCAAGGAAAGCATTGAGTGGAAGAGTACCACAGCTGGTAGTGTAAAGGATGGAAAGCAAGTGGAAGATGAGAGGAAATGAATGAAGCAGAAACTGACTTTAGGGGTTAAAAAAAAAAGGAATTACTTATGAATCCTCAAAGCAGCACAGAGTCTCTATTAATTAATCAAGGACATTGATTTCGTGTCAGAGATATAAGCTACGGAAACATGGGATCCACTCAAAGCTACGAACACAAGCAATAGCATCAGACACTTGCAATGTCCCGTGAAAAATAAAACATGCAAAAATTATGCCCTGAAGAGAGTAAGGTAAGGTTACCCAGGAGACTAGACAGAGCATTTAACAGTTGCCACACAATTAAACACTTTGTTTTGGTAAACACCTAAAAGGACAAGCATTTGCATAGTCATCTCAGGTCCTTCACTGGAAGCTGGTATTTTCTATATCAACATAGTGTTTGTGATTGCCAATGTACACACATTGCTGAATTACACATCATAATGCTAGCACTTACTGCAGACATAAGGTAGGTAGAAATTGTTCTAAGATGCACGAGGATAAAAGAATTTTCAGTTTCTAAAAGCTTTGGATATTGTGTTTTTGCACCATAAGTATAACGTGTGTATAAACTGTCAATTAAAAAAAAAAATCTCACTGTATGGGATGGTTTTTTTTTTTTTTTTACACAATAACATTGTAACACAACAATAAACACAGCAGCTCTGTTATTAAGCAGTTTCTTCCACCTGCCAGTGTTGAAAGCAGTTGTTAGCTACCCAAAGCCAACCTTCAGCCAGTTCCTTTAAACAGAGAAACTGCGGCTCTAACTTCTATCAAATTGTAAAGTGTTTTCTATATTTCTTGCTTCTGCCCTTCGCTTTCAGGACATGGGCTTTTTAGAAATCTGTATTCAGCATTCTCAAAACACAGACTAGATGCATGCATTTGTCATCTGTTTTATTTGCACAGTTGGAGAGCATAGCTGGTCCAACATCCAACTTCTTTCCCTAATCATTTTATTCAGCGCATCTGTCAAAGGCATGCATTTCAGAAGTTGTCTTGTAATATATTCAAGTCAACCAAAACAAAACAAAAAGCCATTTTTGACCAACTTTTTAATTACTTACAAATCAAGCCAGAGGTTTAATTGGGCCCAGAACAATGTCAGCTGTACAGCATTTACTCAATGCTCCCAAAAGTGGGGCAAAATTAAAAACAGCAGTCAAGAAAGTTTTACTCTTTTGGTAGGCTCCAATACCTGCTCCTACAACTCAAGTTAAAGGACAGCACTTTTCATGAAGGAGCTAGGAAGAAAAATTATCAGGCACACAGCTTTTGGAATTGCCAGTTTTCACACATTCAGAAAAAGGCAATCAGCTAGCCAATGACCTCTCCACTTGGGAGAACAATCTAAATAAGAGGAAGGCATCTACTTGGGAAAAATGTAATTTAAATACATAAAGCATATAATTTTTTTTTCAGAACTAAGATTCTATATGCAAATAGATGCAAGTTGTAAAAGAAAAATATGAATTTAAAAAGAAAATGCAACATGAGAGGGTAGAATAAGAAGGCAGGAATAAGATGGAATAAAAGCTCACAGTGTTGGGCATTTCTCAAGCAACATGACCACAAACATCTTCATGAAAGTCCCCTCTAGAGATATCTTAACCTTTCTCCCCAAGTGACTTAATATATACTTGGATCTCTTGGGCTCTATTTCAGGTAAAAAGCAGACCTATTCCCTATACTTTCTGCTTCTCAGAGTCTGTACATAGCCTTGTCCACTTGGAGGTACATAACTTCTGCGTTCATCTAGCTAAGTCAACATCTGAGAAAGCCCTGTCTTATTCTGCAGTCAGTAGGAATTAGGAAAGTAGAACACTAAAGTCATAAGCCAAATACATGCTTCTAAAACTAGAATAAAGAATCATGCAACAAGCAGATGCTTTCACTGCAAATTCCTAAACCCTCATGTTTAAAGGTGTAAGTATGGGAACTGAAATAAAATAAAAAAAAACCTCTTCAGAGTTATTCTCTCAGTTTCCTCTAACATGTCCCCCCCCCCCCCCGCCCCCTCAAAAAAACCACTCATGACCCATTAAATGTTGACTTCACTGAAGGATGAGGTTCAATGATGAGGCACCATGAGCTTCACCACTCACAAAAAAGGAGGCAGATACTGCTTCCCATTTCTGCCCCTTACCTGGTGACAGCTCTTGTGCTCCTCTCATACATCTCCTTGAATTAATTCAAATTATTACTCCAGAAAAAAATAAAACAAATAAAAACAATCCACAAAAAAAGATTTCCACAGGGTTTATAAACTGCATTGCAACAGTTTGTTAAATGCAAGAGCTGAAACTGAATCAAATACACGCAAGTGGAGTGGAAGAAGGAGATATACTGAAATGGCTTTGATTGACATGAGCTGCAACAGATACCAAGCAACTGAGGGGCACTGTACATGAAACGAGCTGTTTTTCACGTGTTACACTCTTCTAAATGGTTTAAATTGGATAGAGAAAGAAGGATGAGCTGCTAATAGCAGGATTTAAGTGCTGTAGACAATGGAGAAGAGGAAGAAAAGTGACTTTGCAGTTACTTTACACTTTGAGAAATCATTAACAAGTCAGCCACACTCAAAACCCTAGCTCTTCAGATTTCTCGAGCTGACCATGTTAGCAACTGTACACTCCTCAGCTATTTCAATCTAAACATAATCTCTTTAAAAACAATGTATAGAAAAAGGACTCAAGAACTTTTTAACACTATCTCTAGAGTAGTATCTCAATGAAAAAAACATGTTGGAATACAATTATACACCCGACAAACTTTCTTCAACAAACATTTGAATTCCACAAAAACAGCCTACAGAAGTCGCTTTTTATGTAAACACCACAAGAGTTAAAACACTCTAGTGTTAGCTTATTTCCGTCCAGCCAGGAAACTTGAGAAAAAATAGAAACATCTGACTGAAGAAGTTAAACTTTTGTGTTGAGTTGACTTTGGCTGGCTGCCAGACGCCAGTTGTGAGAGAGCCTAGCTGCTAGCCTAGCCTAGCTGCTCCCTCACAACTTCCCCTCCCTGCCTGCCCCCAGGACAGCTGATGAGATAAGACAAAAAGCTCAGGGGTCACAATAGAGACAGGGAGATCACCTACCAATTACTATCATGGACAAAACAGATGTGACATGGGGAACATAATTTTAATTTATTGCCAACTAAAATAGAGTTGGATGGGGAGAAACAAAGAAAAAAAAACTAAAATATCTCCTCCCCGTCCCCAATTCTTCCCAGGTTCTTCTTCACATCTTCATTCCCACTGCTCCTACCTCCCTCCAAGAGGTACAGGGGGATGGGAAATGGGGGTTGTGGTCAGTCCATAACAACTCCCCTCTGCCACTCCTCCCTCCTCAACGCTTTTTCCCTGCACAGGCTGCAGTCCTTCACGAACTCCTTCAGTGTGGGTCCCCAAAGGACCACAGTTCCTTCAGGAAATATCCATCTGCTCCAGCATCCTCTATGGGCTGCAGGGACATACCTGCTCCACTGTGGGCTCTCCCACCTGTTCTAGCAGCTGGAGTGCCTCCTCCCCTTCCTTCCTCTCTGCCCTGGGTTGTTTCTCACATGTTTTTTTTTTCCCTCACTCCTGTCTCTCACAGCTGCTCCACAGCATTTTGCCCTTTCTTAAATACGTTCTCCTAGAGGCACCACCAGCTTGACTGACAGGCTTGGCCGTGCCCTGCAGTGGGTCTGTTTTGCAGCTAGCTGGAATAATCTGTTTCCAGCGTGACATAGCCCCTGGCCTCTTCTCAGCCACCGCTGCAGCCCCTGCACTGCGAGCACCTGGACACCTACACCCAATAGATTCCACCCTCACCTCTGCAAAACACATTTAAGGACTGTTGTTAAAATGTAAATTCATCACACACTTCACAAATTTCACTTACATCTACAGAAAAAATCCTACAAGAAGATTATAATGACATCATCACAGAGCTGACGGAGGTGGATAATCTACGCACACAGTAAAACCTTACCCCTTGTCACTTCAGCACATCACAACAACAGATCCCCCACAATTATTCCACTCTTTGGCAATGCCCAGTCTGAGTTTTGCCCATTACCTCTCCAAGTTACTGTCCCTATCTTGAATTTCTCAGGCCCCAGGTTGAGTGCCAGAAAGGAATGCAGTGCATTGACCTTGGCTGGGTGGGCACCTGGCAGCCAGCTAAAGTCAAACCACCACAGGCCTTTAGCTTAAGATTATAAAGAAAAGTAAGCAATCTTAGACTGGAATACAAGCCACCAGTGCCTCAGCTGGGCCTACACTAAGTTCCTGAGCTGCATGAGATGATGTCACATCACAGCTCTGCAGAAATTGTTTCCACCTTCAGAAAACATTGCTTAATGGAAAATACACGTGGAATGCTTGCAGATATGCATTCTGCATTGCCAGTTCAAGGAGGACAAGTAAGGGGTTATACAGATATTAGGCTAACACCATATTTTCTTGCTTTTCTAGAATTTGATTTTGAAGAACTATAATTCTGCTATGAAATGCAACCTTTGCAGAAAATGAAGTGCATACTCTGTAAATTTGCCATTTACCAATGAGTGACCTTAAGACTGCTAAACTCTTTCAACATTTCAACTATGAAAACACATTTATTTAAAAAGCAATAATTCATGGAGTTACACACATTCCTATGAGTTTTTCTGAGGGATGGAGCCTGAGTTCCACAAGCAAGTTTCTGTAGTCTGCAATATACCAGTTTTTACAGTCCACAACACACATAATTTTAAAGTGATACATATTAGGTAAAAAGTGATCTCAGATCATGCTCACATGATTTTGAGTTCAGGATCTGGGAATTCCAACTCAGGACACAGATCTTGGAGTTCTCTGAAATAACCACCTCAATGACCAAGCATGCCACCTACAGAGGTTTGCTGCTTGCCAGGGATCCAGACCCAGGATGTTGTAAAGGGACTGCAAAAGCTTGTCTGACCCTCTGGCTACTGCTCCCTGTTGTTCTTCCACATGGGCACCAATGATACTGCCAGGGGCAACCTGTGCAATATCAGAAGTGACTACAGAGCTCTGGGGGCAGCAGTCAAGGGCATGGGGGCCCAGGTGGTATTCTCCTCAATCCTGCCATTGAGGGGAAAAGGTGTGAGGAGAGCACTGATAGTACAGGTCAATAACTGGCTACAGAAGTGGTGCTGGCAACAGGATTTTTGGTTCTATGACCATGGGACCCTGTCTGCAGATCGGTGTCTGCTCAGGAGAGATGGGATCTACCTCACTGGGCAAGGCAAAGAGATCTTTGCTTGTAGGATGGCTGTGTAGTAGGTTCCAGGTATAGGCTGCCTGACTAGAAGAGTAAGTAGGTGAGGCCCTCTACAGACAGCATCTTTGCAGACTGTGGTTATAAGAACCCAAGGGCAGCTCAACCATGAGGATATCTGCTGGAGGGACAACACTGCAAGGCAGAAACAATACAGGAGGTTCCTGGAGTGCCTCCATGACAACTTCCTGATCCACATGATTGGCAAACCTATGAAGAGAGGTGATCTGCTGGACCTCATACACATCAACAAGGAGGGGCTCTTTGGGGATGTGAAGGTCAAACACAGCCTTGGTTTCCATGACCATGAAATGGTGCAGTTCAGAACCCTGAGAGAGGGCAAAAATCAAGATGACAACACTGGACTACCAGAGAGTAGACTTCAGTCTCTTTGCTTGCAAGAGTCCCATGGGATAAGGCCCTGGAGAGAAAAGGGGCCCAAGAAAGCTAGATATTCAAGGATCACCTAGTCCAAGCTCAGGATTGGTCCATCCTAATGGATAGAACATCCAACAGAAATGCCAGGAGTCCTGTGTTAATGAAAAAGGAGCTCCTGGACAAACTCAAACACGAATACGGTGGGAGCAGGCATATGTAATCCGGGAAGAATAGAGACATTCTCCGATCATATAGGGATGAGGTTAAGAACGCCAAAGCCCAGCTGAAATTGAATCTGGCCAGTGATATCAAAGACAAGAAGGACTTCTACATCACTGACAAAAGGAAGATTAGAGAAAATGTAGACCCACTGCTGAAGGAGATGGGTGACCTGGCAACATAGAATATGTGAAAGGCTGAGGTACTGAATGCTTTCTTCGCCTCAGACTGGAATAGCAAGACTGGCCTTCAGGAATCCCAGGACCTAGAGACCAGGGGGAAAGGCTGGAGCAAGAAAGACATACCCTTGGCAAAAGAGGATCAAATCGTGGAATACTTAAGCAAACTGAACATACATAACTTCATGGGCTCTGACAGGATGTATCTATGAGTGCTGAGGGAGCTGGCAGATGTCATTGCAAAGCCACTCTCACTAATCCTTAATTAATTATGGTGACTAGGAAAAGCACCCAAAGACTGGAGGAAAGCAGATGTTACTCCTATCTTCAAGAATGGCAAGAAGGAAGACCCAGGAACCTACAGGCTAGTCACACTGACACCTCAATCCATGGGAAGTTGATGGAGCAGCTAATCCTGGAAACCATTTCAAGGCACATGAACAAGAAAATCATTAGGAGTAGTCAGCATGGATTCACTAAGGTGATGTCATGCTTGACCCACCTGAGAAAGTTCTATGATGAAATGACCAGCATTGGAGATGAGGGGAGAGCAGTGTCTATTGAATTCCATTACGTTTTCAAAACCTGTAACATCCTCATGGAGAATCTGTTGATGTATGGGCTGGATGGGGGGACAGTGAGGTAGGTGGAAAACTGGTTGAACGGCTGGCCCAGAAAGTCGTGATCAGCAGCACAAAATCTAGTTGGAGGCTGGTAACTAGCAGTTTACATCATGGATCAGTGCTGGTTCCAGTCCTATTTAACATCCTCATTAATGACCTGGATGATAGGGCAGAGTGCACCCTCAGTAAGTTCGTAAATGACACAACTGCAAGGAGTGGCAGATAAGCCAGAGGACTGTGCTACCATCCAGAGGGACCTGGACAGGCTGGAGTCAACATGGGCTGATAGAAGCCTCATGAAATTCAACAAGGGGAAGTGCAAAGTTCTACACCTGTGAAGTAACAACCCCAGGATGCACTGGGGAGCTATCAACTGGAAATCAGCTTGGCAGAAAAGGCCTTGGGGGTCCTGGTGGACGCCAAGCTGAACATGAGTCAGCAATGTGCTCTTGCTGCAAAGACGACCAATGGTACTCTAGGCTGCAAAGTACTGCCAGCAGGTCAGCGGAAGTGATCCTTCCCCTCTATTCAGCACTGGTAAGGCCACAGCTGGAGCACTGTGTCCAGGTCTGGGCTCCCCAGTACAAGAGAGACATGGACACACTGAAGAGCGTCCAATGAGGGGCTACAATGATGACAAAGAGTCTGGAGCACCTCTCCTATAAGGAAAGGCTGAGAGAGCTGGGACTGTTCAGCCTGGAGAAGAGGAGGCTCAGGGGGGATCTCATCAATGTATATAAATACTTGAAGCAAGGATGCAAAGAGAATGGAGCTAGGCTCTTCTCAGTGGTGCCCAGTGCCAAGAGACAATGGGCACACAGGAAAACACAGGAGGTTCCCTCTGAACATCAGAAAACACTTTCTCTGTGTGGGTGACGGAGCCCTGGCACAGGTTGCCCGTAGAGGTTATGGAGTCTCCCTCCTTGGGGGTACTCCTAAACCTTCTGGACATGGTCCTAAATCATCTGGATATTGGCAACCTGATCTAGGTGTCCTTGCTTGAGCAGGGTGGTTGGACCACATGACCTCCAGAGATTCCTTCCAACCTCAGCCACTCCATGATTCTAGTATTAATCTGCAGCAGTTTGAAGAAAACAGCCAGGAAGAAACAAGGCCTCAAGAACTTCCCCTGGAATAAACCCAAGCCAGATTAGGCTGAAGTCACTGCACTGTATGACACGACATCCAGAAGACAATGTCGTTTTCATCTTCTGTATAACAGCATCCACTGTAAGATTTGTCCAAGGCATTAATTTAAAGTTACATCATCACTTGACCAGGTTACATGACTGCAAGTGAAGAATAAGTTCTGAACATCTAGCCAGTAAAAAACAAAATAAATTAAAGATAAGTATTTCCTTGAGTTATTTCAATTTCCTTTCTATTTATAAAATACTGATACTATAAGAAAGGACTTGGTAAAAACGGTAGACAAATAAAAATTAAAAAAGGATGCAGCTTGACTTCATTATGGCTGCTTCAGAAGACAGTCCTATTGTTACATGCTTTTCAATTAAAACATTTGAAAACTTGTCAGTTGTTTGGGGATTTTTTTGTTTTGTGTGTTTTTTTTGGTTTGTTTGTTTGTTTTCCCCCTTAAATTCCCCGCCTTATTCTTTCCCTATACTGAGGGAATCAAACTGCTGAAGTAGTTTGGGCAAGCAAGTCTTGGCAAGCACCACAACACTTGCCCCAGCAAACATGAAACTATTGCTCAGAAGAAATAAAGGCAGCATGAGCTGTGCTGCATTTTTGTTTTTGTTTTTGTTTTTTTTACACGAGTGATTCATGCCTCTTTTTTAAACAGAGCAACATTACTAAGCACAATGTTAGAGGATTCAGTAGTTGAAAGGGACAAAGAGGACACACCGCACCATCAGTTAGTTATAAGAACTTCCAGCTCAGCATGATGGCTGTTGAAATTTCTGTTGTCTTTGAGCACAAATTCAAGATACTTCTTGAGCTACTGACCTAAAAAAGTGTCAGATCATGTTTCATCCAGAGTTCCCCACTGTTTATTATCTAGTTCCATTTTCAGCTTTTCGAAAAAGTACACACTAGCCTATTTAATTTGAATGACATCAGTTCTCAATCCAATGTTATTTTCAGCTGCCAGCTCTATTACAATATCCTCCCTACTTACACCATAAGTAACGAAGTCTATAATTTCTTTTTTTACATTGTTCACCTATCCTATCCAAGAATCTTTTGGCTCTCATGTTATTAGTAAATTGTTCTCTTCAAGTTCTGCACAGAAAATAAACGTCTTGGAGTAACAAGACCTGGTAATATTTCTCACTGAAATATTAGAGGTTTTTAATCCATGTCTGAGTGTATTCTTATAATGGTCTCTCCATTATGGGTGACTATAATGGATTCCCATAATTTATTCAGTGAAGCATCTTTTGCCTTCATTCTCTAAGGTGATTTTTACCTGAATATTAAGTCTTACCTATATTCTCTCATTTCTTTCTAGTTTCTCATTTCTTTCTCATATATCCATTTTAAAGACAAACATGGAAAAAGTAATGTCCAAACCCATAGTTTTAAGCTAATGCTTATGAACAGAAGATAATTAACACAAAAGTTTAAAATAAAAATTAAAAATAAATAAATAAAAATCAACGCTCTTCAAATAATTTGCTCAGAATTTCTCAGTCTTTATAAAAATCTAGAAGACAAACTCAACTGAGCTTGCAGAATACATCAGCCTTGGTGAAGCATTAAATAAGTAAAGCTAGTATTCAAATACGATAACTTAGGATTAGCTAATTTAGGTTAACTTGTTATTACCAGAATTCTGCTAACATCAAAGTCTTAGATTCTGTAACTGAAATGTGGGCCAGACTTGCAGAATGAGAAACTGTTTACAAAAAGCAGTATTAAAATGACTTAAGGATGACTGCTGATGGCAAGATACTGATGCAGTGACATGAAGAACATTAGAACCCTCCCGGCCTGTGTAAGGCAAGGAAATAAAGTGTGAGTACAGGCTCTGAAGGTACATTAAATGACAGAAGGTACATGTTCTGATGTGCTGCAAAGGTGATAAAAAAATTGAGAACAGTTTAAGCAAGTATTTATTTTCCCTTCATAACAGGTTAACTGGTCCAATAATTTAACCCAAAGCATTCTACCTCAAAATTCACAATTCGTATTTACTTTTATCTTATTTCTAATATACCTAATATAGCACATCACTTAATATGTTAAACTGTGTAAGGAATAACCTGTTAACAATCCAGTAACTTGAAAACATGTAAAGGCCCACACATTTTATTTTCCTGCACAGAAGTCTTAATATATAATGCAAACATGAACAGATATTACTGCCTTCAAAAAACTACTTTCTGTATAAGAGACATATTAAGGTAGTGTCTATCCCTGAAGAGCTTAAAGGCATTGCAAATGATAAATTGGAGGTTACAATTGTTCTGATATATACTTATTCATCTTAAGTCCACTGTCTTTCTCCTACAATAGAAATACTTGCACTTCTAGAATGAGAGAAAAAGCTGGAATTCAGAATTTAATCTTTGCTTTAGAGTACTTGAATATTTATAGTACTCCCACAAGACTCCCAAAAGCAGTACAGATCACAAACTTCACACAGTATTCATAGCACTCCTGAAACATTCCATTAAAACTGAATATATAAGAGTCAATGAACTCAGACATCACCAGAAAGCAAAATAAATTCAACTTGAAGCATTTGACTTTAAAAACTTCAACCAGCCCAGTTCATGCCAACCAGTCAACATGGTATATGTTCCTCCATTCTGATCAAAGTGCCTATACAAACTGGAAATGTACAAAAATGACAAAATACAGAAACGATATTCAAAAGGAAACACAATACTGGAGATTTTTTTAAGTGATTATTTCTTAAGCATGCTGTGTCTCCCCCTCAGGACCCCTCTATACATATACCCCTAAAATGTAAAACCTGTTTAAATCAAGACTATCTACTATCTCCACATTATTTTACATCAGTTTCTGAAGAATTTTGGGAAACAGAGAGACTCTCAAATAAATTCTTTCCCAAGAAGTTCTGAGAGTACTGAACAATAAACAATAAGCAGTGACTAATCCCATGCTGTTTGTTTTTAAGAACTTTAAAGCACTCTGAAATGTTGGATCATCATAATCATATTCAGTTTCTAGACAGTTATGAAAAGGTAAAAAGGAAGAGTTCCGTAACATTTTCTGTTAAATACAACAATAGTCACTTGAATGATCCTATTACGTCTTAGATTAGGTCATTAGATGTTTTCAGAATTATAAAAGATAAGGGCAGCTGGGACTCCAGAAGAATCAGAGAAAGACATGCTGCTTACCTGTACACCTGAACCATGACTTCCACGTTTTGAAGCAAACAAACAATCCTCAGGATCAACTGCAAGCAGAACGGAAGCAGAAGGAAATAGCTCAGGTACAGACCCTTGACTGAAGTTTATAGCCTCTGGATTTTTTTGACCATCCTTTACTGATTCACTCAGATTGATCACTGAATCTCGTATGTTTGAAATGATCTCATTATTTTCTGCCAACAGGCGTTCAAGATGATCTATTTTTTCTTGCAATATTGAAAGCTGGCCCTGTTAAAAAAAAAGCAAAACTGATTATTTCTCAGACCAACCTTTTACAATTTTTTTTAAATCAATTTCACAGCAGTATATCATCACAAAAAATAATTGTTATTCTAGGTTTTATATAAAGACAAACTAAATAAGAAATTGAACCAGCACAAGAAACTTCCTCCTCTCAGAATAAGGGAAAAACAGCAGAAGTGATATAAAGATATTCTTTAAAGGTCACAGTGTTTCATGTACCAATTATGCCAAATTCAAATTTTTTGTGACTATCAAAGATTTGCAAAAAATCTAATCTTTTCATTTGCCATCACATCAGAATACCAAAGGGAAAGCCATTTTCTAGAAGGCAGTCACCTTGTGATTGGATTAACAGGATGTAAAACATTTTAGTTTTTCCTTGTACACGTAAAGTGTAATTTCAATAAATATTGAGTTTCTCATTTTCAATGAAATTTGGAGAGAAATTAACAGAAGCACATAAGAGATCCCTTAACTGCCTGATCATACTAATAATCTGTATACTTGGACAAAAATCGATATAGTCCTGTAAAACACAGCTCAAATTGACTGCATTTTCACTTGGAAGATCTTGTTCATTTGCTAAAGAACAGGTTTCTGTAGGTGGTTCTAGTGTACACTAGAAAAGGAAGGATAGAGGATAACATCAACATGTACCAAAAGAAGTCAACGTATCTCCAAAGCAACTTGGAAGGAGAGGGGCAGACGGACAGCATGAAACAACTTAATTGCCCTTTAATCACCATATTGTACCATGTACAGGAGGTAGCATAGGAGACGAAGATGCCTCGAAATTCTACTCCTCTCTGATGTACTAGCCACCATTCCAAATGATCTGAGGTATGCCTTTTCAAATATCAATGTGTTAGCTTTTCCACAATCACAAGAGCCCAAACCATTTAACATGTTTTTAAGGGTATTTCAGCTTAACAATTTCTTTCTTTCCTCAGACCAATTTCAACTTAACAATAATAAAAGACAGAAAACAATTGGGCGTTTGCTCTCTATTATTAATGTATTCAGGCACCAAAATATACAATGTCTGATTAAGTTTTGTCAAAAAGCTGTCACTGCAACAAAACCCTCTGCAGATTCACGTGTTCACATTTTATCCATCCTCTTCTGTAATGGATAAAATAATACTGATTCAGTAGACAATTATTCTGTGATCTGTACTTTTTAATGACAAGTTAAACTTTTTCCTAGCACCAATGGTTTATATTTCAAGTATTACAGCAAAGTATTAGCAACACCCTCAGTACATGAGACTTTTTTCCCCTTTGACAATCATTCACTTGAGGCCTTTGCATTTTCCTTTTAAGATACATATCGCATTCCTCAAATGCCAATTAATTCCAACTTCTGTAGTTAGGCTGTAGTTTGCAAAGGATTAAGTCTCCTTTTTAAATTGTGATGGGCACTTTCTTTTAAAATCTGTTCACTTTGAGAAGACTGCAGGAATAAAAAAAACATCCCTTGATATGAGATACTAAATCAGTCTCTTAGNATGGCAGTTCATCGTAATTCCACAGGAGATAAGTTCTAGTATTTTTTAAACTTTACAGTTGGTAAGTTTCTCCCCTCCTCTTCTGGGCTGTGTAAAATGCTGACCCAGTGTTTTGTTTTGTTCTTAGTTTAATGCATCCTGAAAACAATAACAGGTTTTAAAAAGCAACACACGTGAAACCTTTTATTGTTTCCCAAAAGACAAAAATATGTTGTGACAACAGATCCAGATTAGATTAATTGAGATGAAGGGTCAACATCCTAGAATCTAAACAGTTTAAAGACAAATACTAGAAACTTATAAAACAGAATAACTAAAAAGAACAGGAGATCAATATGCAGATGATAGGACACTGGAAGAGAAAAAAAGGTGTAGTCACATGCCCCCTGGTGGCACAAAAGAAACAACCGAGACTAAAATCTTTTAAATCTACATTAAAGATAGTGTGTACACATTTTCATAAAATTAGTATTTTGCCTTTCAAAGTTTGACATTTAAAAAGAAAAAGGAAAGGAAAGGTTTCTCTACTCAGATAATAGCCTGTTATGCCATTCACTCTAACAGTAATATATCTAAAATACCACCAATTGGGACTTGACAGGCTGTCCAACGTAACCTCTGATCTTTAGATTCCTAAAAAGACATAGCTATCATCTATACCAGCTATTACCTGCACCACTGCATGTGGCTATAGTTCAAAGTTACCAAACGCATAAGCACTTAAAATGCTGTTCACACCTATCCCACCACTACATACTCTTCCTCTGTACTGCAGAAACAGACAACTATTTAAAATTTATCTTCTCATTCATGTATGTTCTAGAAATACTTTACCTACATCTACAAGAATATTATATTGCTTAGCAATAGCTTGTCAACTACCTTGTAGTAGATTACACCACTAATCTCCCTTATGTCATCTAGCTAAGTATTGTCTCTCCAGGAGTGGCCAATAGCAGAGGAAAAAAAAAATTAAAAAACACCTAATATATGTTTAGATTGACCCTTCCATTGACATATACTGCCAACTTCTAGCAGTCAAACACAAACTTCCAAAGTTGGAGGTCATGTCATATTTCTCATATTTTCATATAATGAAAGATAGACCTTTCATTTAAATTTTTTATACTTTAAGCCTTCAAATATCTACAATAAGTTCTACCATTTTATTGTGTATTACGTTGCAAAATTCTTCTTAAATGAAGTTCCCTGCTCGTGTGCTGAGAAATAGTAAACTGCTTCCTGTTCATCTTCAAGTAAAAATTTTATATATTGTTACATAACTCCAGCAATAATTTATTTTTAAGGTGGAGAGTTCAAGCCTACCTAGAACACTGTCTAGTGATTTTTAGAAGAGTACTAAGCACAGTACTACTTTAACTTTGGAGACAGATACTCTGTTATCTGGGGATAGAAATCCTTACCAGACCTCCCACTGTGGAAGCTAACAAAGGACATTAATTAAGACTACCTGCTTTCTTTTCCAAAGACTGAGATGTATCATGCCTCTTACAAAGATTTTAAACAGGATATGTACTAACTCAGCTTGAAAGCAAAACATGAAATAAAAAGCTACAGGTAAGAATATGTAACTATGGCCTCATGCAGTACCTAAGCCAAAACTAAAAGGCAATGAAGTTTTTGTAGATCTAAAATATATTTTTTTTTCTTTTTCAATTTCCATTATGCAACACATCAGCTATTAGAATCAACTTTAAAAAACAACAGTGCCACAAACTAAAAATGGATCCTAGTTTTCATTCAGTATAAAAATAGTTAAAGTAGTGTCAGGAATCCATTCTCTTGTTTCAAATTTCAAACGGATCCAATATCAAACAGTACTTTATTTTTTTTCAGTCCACACTCATCTTCTCTCCTTACTCATTTTAAATAGGTAGGAGTAGACAATGCTTTGAATGCAGTATTCAAAAGTAAAATTATTCTAAAATTTGAGCTAAACACGGCAAATGTTCAAGAATGAAGTTAACACAAAAACAAAATTCAGTTTCAACATTGTTAGGGGAAGGTAGCTGATTTACACTGCTCCACTTGCTGATTGCCAGTAATGGGTGTTGATTTACTAGTAAAATAGATTAGAAATATGTTACAAGAGCACCAGATAGGTCCTGATTAAACATAAAACACACAGGACCTCTATTCGTTACTAAAATCACCAGTATTTTGTTCTAAATGAAGTTTGAAAGTTTTCTGTACATTGGAAGTAAGGAGTTGTTTTATTTTTTTTTTAATCTGAGCAGAGATGCACAAATTTTATCTTAGCCAATTCTGCCTGAAATGTTGTACTCTACATGGCTTTGCAAATACTGGATAGCAAAAGTTGGCTGGCTGCACAGTTCATAAGCATCAGCAGACTTTGCCCAGAGTTTACAGCATTAGTTCTTCTCAGAAAAGCAGCAATTCTGATCCAAGACTTTGAGCCCCACCTAACTGCACAGAAAATGGGAGGTACGCTTTCTGGCTAAGTCCAAGTGGAGGATGCTCTGTGAATCTATACATGCGTTTTGCATAAGGAAGTGCAATGTAAGGTTAATGAATCACCTGGCTTATACAACCAGTCAACTAGTTTTTAATAACTTTAGTATAAACTTCTTTCTTTCATTTCTCTCCATCTTCACATATTGAAAAGGTTGTACAAATAAAGATCTTATTAAAAAGAAAGGCAACCCTGCTCTCACTCCACAGTGATGACATATTACTGCACAAAGTGCAAAGTACCAACAAATCCAGCTGTACTGAAAATAGGTACAGATGCATTGGTAAAAGAATGGCATCACATGAGCAGCGCATCTCTTTGCCATCCCCATGGTTACACAGGGTCGGACTGAAACAGCTCAATCTTCCCAAGTGAGGACAGCCCAGCGCAGCTTATTCTCCATCCATTTGGAACAAAAAACATCCATACCTGTTAGCTGCACTCAGCAACCTGCTGCTACCATCNNNNCCATCACGAGCAACCTACATAAACAGTTCCTTATGCTTCAGTCAGTCTTAACCCTTCGGCAGTTTTCTAGCCCCAAACACTCCAGAACAGTCTGCTTTCTCACTGCCCTCTACTTGTCCTTGTCTGTTCGCTTCTGATATTACTCTGATCTGTAGCAAGGACTCTCACCAGAAAGGAGCACACTGTTATCCAGCACAAGTAGGAAAGTCCAGTAACACAGTGAAAGATAAAGTTGCTTTATTCTGAGCAAGGCAGAACAGTTGCTCCCATCTAAGTACTGAACACTGGAGAAAAGGTTATTGCAACTTTCATTTCTTCAGCGAGTGTTCACTTCTCTAAATGCAGTTGCTTTCAAACAGGCAACTACTGATCATTTCATGAAGAAAAAAAAGACAGCTAGCTCAAATAATTAAAGTGGGAGTATGACAGGCCCACAAATGAGGAACTCTCACAGAAACTGGCAGGCAGAGAAGCAATCCACATTACTGACTTCTGAGGTTAGGTCAGCTAGAAATTATTATTATTATTATGTGTCCAGAGGGTCAGCCAGCAACCACTAAGTGCTTGGTTCAAAACCAGCCAGAGCCCATTCTCCTTCTCAGCCACTTGAACAAGCCGGAGACCACAAAAGAGCTGGCAGTGTCCTGTTTAAGAGGCTCTGGTGCACAAATGAGCTGTGGTGAAGAAATAGTACCGCAAAGAACAGCGTTCTTCTGGAGATGTGGAATTCAGGTCCAGATCATTGCCTATACAGATTTAAAACAGTAACCACTGAGGAAACACCAAGTCTCATTTTCTGACTGCACTTAATTTGCAGTCATCTTAATCACTTTCTGTACCAGTTTCTGGTCAATAATTATTTCCAGGTATATCTTCACAAATCACATACTAACTTCATTAAAATCTTGATATAAGCCTCTGACCAGATGGCAGCATACCAAGATGGTAAGAGCAGAAAACATTCTCAGTTCACTGTTCGAGCACTGTACAGTGAACAGAACACGCTATATGTAGAATTTAAATGGTCACATCCTCTACAGAAAAGCAAGCAGGTAAAAGTTAAAAATACAGCCTGATGTAGTATCAGAACTTAATATTTGAACACACTGACCATTTCAGCATGTATTCACATTGCAAGGTAGGACACAATAAAAAAACCAAGCATATAGTACATCAGTCAATAGTCAAGGTTTAAAGCCTTTATTAAGCTGGGCAGAAGGCTTCCGTGTATTTTTAATCATGAAAATTACATAAATGGATTTTCTACCTTTAAAGTACCGTTCTAAACAAGCTCTCTTTGGGAAGGCAGTGGGACTCATCTGAATTAACTGAACTACAAAACTGAAGTCTGCTCTCTTAAAATGAAATAGTTGTTCTATTCCAAAGATGCAGTAACCTAACAAACAGGTTCTCAGGAGCTGACGGACTTTAACATTCTCTTTTAACAAATGTTGCAATAACAAAAACAAGTGTTCCATATGCTATTATTCTAGATTTAAGTTTCATGCAACTTACAGAGATAGAAAGTGTTGTTAAAGTCTAATCTGACACCATCATCACTGATCTGAAGGCTTAGAGAAAGAAAAAGGAGATGGAGACAAATCTAGAAATATTCCCTATTTAAAATCAAGTATCTGAAAGATGTTCACTGTTCTTCAGGCTGATATGTTTTAGGCTTATTTCCCTTTTAATTCTCTTCCCTATCTTGTACTGAGTATTTATTTAAAATGGCTAGCAGTACAAAACTGTAGTGCAGTTTACATGGCATTTAGAGTAGAGGCATTTTAATTATTTTTATTTGAATAAGTCAAAATTTAAAATAACAAGAACATGTGTCAGACAAAAATAAAGGTCAATTAAGAGCAAACAAGGAAACTTTTTCCATTTATTTTATACAGTTTAAGTTAGGCATTGACCTTAGGTAGCAGAAAGGAGTTCTCCTTCACGGAAGGTGCTACTACTCTTCTGAAGAACGTATTTTGCTCAACATTTTTCACTAGATTTAAAGACTATTTGAAGGAAGCTATTAGCTTCTGCTTGACTGCTGTTTAACCAAAACTTCATTCAAAAAGTACAAGCAACAAAGACAAATACACTCTGTGAACATCAGCAAGTACAAAGAACTGTTAGTGACCTGTAATTACATATGGTAAGAGGACCCCTCCTCCTCTACGATTCACTAGAAGCTCAACTGAAAAAAAAAAAAAAAACCCCTTNTTTTCCTTATCTTACTCTCAAGAACATTCCTGTGACACTCACAAGTCTTTCGGATTGTGATTAATACAGTTTTGTTTGGTTTTTAAATAAGTCAGCAAGCTTCAAGCCCAGGAAAACAGTAATTCCTTATATGAGTTTCCTGATTCAACATTCAATCTGCTCTGACATGAAACTCACAAGAACGCTACTAGAAGTCACTGCACTCACAATTTTGCAGTGTTCAGAAAACTTAAACTACTTACAACCTTAACTGCTACTATTTACATTTTAGAGTGATACAAATATTTCCTGATCATACTGTTTCTTATACTGTCGTACACAGAAGTGCTGGAATTTGTTACACAACATAGATCAGAAATGAGCTCACAAAAATGAACTGCTAAGAATACGAAGCAACAAAAGGTGTGTATTTATAGTACAGGTAAGCCACTGATTTCACCTACTTCACGAGGTTAACACTGCACAGAACTGAGGCACAGCAACTATCAAGCATGAGTTGATACACCATAGTTACAGCCACCTAAAGGAGACTGAGGGTTGACCGAAGGTAGTGCTTCTTTACACTAGCGGAAATATTACCTGAACAGTACTCCGGAGTAAAGCTCACAAGATGCCTTTGTTCAGTGCACAGATTCAGAGAACTGCTGGTGTTGCTGCCATCTATTTGGCCCTAATTTCATACTATTACTGCTCCACCCTACCATGATTCATATTTTGGCCAGGTGATACTAATTCCAAGCTATTGGCAAGTTCAGATGACATAACACTGCACACTGCAACAATCACTCATGCCATTTGCACAGAAATACTTGATGCATCATGTGGATGCCTTGAAAACATAAAGCAACTAAAGAAGCTTTACCAGTACCACCCACAGCCAGGCCTTAACACTTTGCTGGAAGGACACAGAAAATAGAAGAACAAGTCAGCTGCTTTTAGAAGAACTATATTTGATCATCTCTGTTCAATGCAATGCAGCTACGGAGCCTGTAAAAGCAGTTCACATACATGAGAAGATCAGAGTAAGTTTCAAATAATCACAGTCAAAGGCACTTCGAGGGAATCTTATTCAAAAAGAGAAGAATCTTATTCAAAAACAGTTAAAAAAAGAAAACACTAAGGATAGAAGTTGCTTAATGCTTATGCTTTCTTTCTAACAAAGTTTGAGGGAAAGACCAAAGATAAAAAAGGAGCAATCACTTGCTCCTACTCCAGTTATCAACCAGAATCATGGCAGACTTGAGTTTCAAAAACATATCCCCACAGTGTGCAAAGCTGCTTCTGGAAACATGTGCCATAAAAGCCAAAGCAAACTGTGTGAAAGTGGTGAGAAGAAAAAGTTCAGTTCCAGGGCATCGCCTACCAGGCAGTGACAGAAGATGCTGTGTTGTGCTACTGCATTGCCTTGCTCAGGTATAATATGCACTAGAAATGAATTGGCATGTGAAGACTACACAAAGGCCATATGTTTCTGAAGCAAAATACTCCTACTGAAAAACAAATCCTCCACTTCATTTAAAACACATTGAATTTTTAATGTTTTTCTTTGTCTTAACAGCGTGCCATGCACACTAAGCTGTAAATCAAGCAAAATTTAGAATCAAAAGAAATATTCCACCAGCTTCTGTAAATGAACAGCTTTTATGGATTTGTTCTAACTCAAGCTAAAGTTAGTTGAGAAAATAAGCTATGTTAGGCTGATGGTTTTTTTTCCCCCCTATTTGGGTCCAAAATACATCATAGATTAATATGTACTTATCAGTATTTGGTATTCATCTGTGTATAGTAACATCGGTTCTTCAGGTGAAGCTGCTTACGGACTTACTCCACTTCAGACTTGATTTGAACAAAGTTTTCATTTAGCTGTATCAATTTAGCCCAAGAACCACTTGTACCTGACACTCAGTGCACAAGAAACAGCACAGGACTAACCACCACTCCAAATCTCCCTCCACTGCACAGTCACAAGATTTCTCAAATTCTGTTGTTACAGACAGAAACAATATACTCAATCATTTTCCAGTAAACTCCACTGGAAGACTTACACAATAATCTCTAGTAAGGACCGGTATAATAACAATCTAAAAACGCATCTATTCCTCCACCTTGAGCTTGCCTCTGCACAATGTTACAATATTGCCCCTACCCTGAGCCACGACACTGACACACTGTATCCTCATATGTGTCCTGAGACAGGAAACATCCTATTCTGAGACAGGACACCAGGCCACGCAGACGCGCTATACTGTGTGTCCTTCTCACTTTCAGTACCTTTCATTAGCCTTCTCAAACTCGAAGAAATGATAGCTGGACCATTTTCCTCTCCATTCACGCAGGAGTTTTGAGACATCCTTACCAAACAGAAATACAGTTCCCCTAGCAGCTTACCAGCAGCTTTCTCGATTTATTTATTTAAGGGGACCGGTGGTATTTTAAAACTCAACCAGCAGCAACTCTGCTATTACTCTCAAGAGTTTTTAAAGCAAGAGTAACCACTGTAGTAACACTGCCTATGCTGAGAAGTGTGAAATAAAGCACATAGCAATGCCTGAAACTTCTTGAGCAGGTCATCGTTAACTGCTGATGAGCCCTCTGAGGAGATCCTGAGCCAAATGGTCTTTCAGAGTGTTCATTGGAAGCAGTCACGGTAATAGCTTTGGTGATCCACCCCAGAGTCATGCTGAAGAAATATAAAGGCAAACAGCAAGGGAGAGGAAGGGAAGAAGGTCTATGGAAGAATACCAGAGCCCATGGTATACTGCTGCAGGAAGAGATCCTACAATTACTACAAATAAGTTCTGACAGAAAGACAGAGCTTGTGATCTTCTTAAGCTTATGGTCTTCCTAAGACTAACAGACATCTGACAACCAGGCAGGATCCATGAAGTTATATGCAGCAATTACAGAGGAGAGGCAAATAAGTCTTAATCTCCTTATACTATAGGTACCTAATCTTCCCAAAATTAACAAAGACTTCAGTTCTATGGCAACATACAGATCTTCAGATATGATTTAAATGCACCATCCATGATGACAAGGTTATATATCACTTCATTAGCTCAAGTTCTAGTACAGTTGTCATGATGCCACCTCACCATGGAGTGTGGACAACGTTCACTACAAAAGTGACGACCGATGCTAACTTTTGCAAATTCTACACCTAAAAAGACAAGATATTATCACTGCCTCTCAAGTCAGACTAGAGATTCTCTTTAACAGAGCAGCAAAAAGCATTTACAAGCATTTGATTAGATAATATGCAAAGGCACCTGCTTAGGGATATCTACACTTCTTGAGAGATCTTCTCCAAAAACTATTTCTGCAAGATGCTTCTGTTGGCATCCTTGAACAATGACCTGAACTCTCAAGCTAGAAAGCAAGCTCAGGAAGGCTAACTCTTGACTACAATGGCAGATAAACCTGAAAGAACACAGGTTTGCAAGCCTCAGTCTGATGAACACTACCCTGAGATCATGCAACAAGATGGCATCTGGAAGAAACAGAGGAAATGAAAGTTGAGCAGCAATCCTAATCATGCATTTTACTACTGGTATTAGGTACCACGATTCTTTAGGTGAATGCAGACCAAAGGGCACTGCTAGCTAAAAAATTCCAACTCTCATCCTGGCAGAAACTAAAGTAAAGTCTAGATAGACAAATGCTCATAAGCTAAATAGGAAGCTGGTTCCAGAGGTATCCACTTCTCTTGTCTGAGGCTACTGTAAAACACACAGGTCAGAAAGAGCAACCTAACGAACATGTAACTTCCAGGACATGCAAGGTGAAGGATGTTCTTATTAGAGCCGTACAGAGAAACAGCAAAGTTGAAAAAGTAACACATTATCAGATCAGAAAAGGTATGAAATGATGCTAACCAAAAAGTTGTGAAAAAAAATCCCAATTCTTCTTTGTAAACAACAAGAAAAAAATGACCTTTGTCATCATGAAAAAAAATGTCTTCTTAAACCACAGACATATAATATACTGCTACCATAGCTTTTCACAAACAAAAGCAGCTTGAAGTTTTTACATCCATGGCTAGTTTCACTTACAGTACGTTAAGTTCTGGCAACACTGCACTGACATAATTTTTTGTAAGCTAAGGGACCATGTTTCTTTCCAATGTTTTTGGTGGCTTCTGCTCCCCTCTTCAACTTTCATATTAACTTTAAACCGATGCATTATAGGGCTCATAAAACATTTGCTAGGTTCCAGACGTTTCCCAGCTTTAATAAAGTGAAAAATCTCTATTCAGAACCTTATTGACAGCAAAAAGGAAAAGACAAAGTCACATCTGCTTTGTCTGTAACTTTCTAGAAGGATAAAGCAAACCGGCGTAAGTAGTGACAGCAAGCACCCTCAAAGGAATTTAGGTATGGAAAAGGCAGAAAGAGTAAGCACTGGCAGAATGTTCTAGGAGTCAGAGGGGAGGAAGGAGGATAGAAGGAGAGATGTTTGTCTCTATCTGACTAGGTCATGTATAAGGAAGAGATGTTACGGCAGACTGAGGTACTAGACCTTGGTTGTAAGAGATAAAGCCGTATTGCACTGCAGACCACTGGAGGATACTGACAGGAATTTCAACTGCAAGATACTGACAATGGAAAACCAAACACGTCTAATACATCTTCCATATTCACTTCAGTATTTCAAACCAAAACCTGACATAAAAAAAAAAAAAAAAGACCACGTATGTATGAGCTTTCCTGATCTATTCTTTACCTGGATTAAACTTAACTAGCGATAAAAAGACATGATCTCATCTGCCGATAATAAGGTACTGACCATATCACCAAAGCAGCACTTGCACTAGCTTTTACAAGTATGACACGTGGTATTACTTTCCTGCTGGAGCTGTATATGGAACAGATGCAGCTGCAGTAGTCCAGCACTGTCTTGCTTTCTTCTCCAACGCTTCTTTCCTATTCTCTCAGTTCCTGAAACAGCTAGCTGCTGACCTCTGAACTGTAACTTGCAGAAATAAAGGCAGAACAGATCCGTGCTGCTTCTTTACACTTAAGCCAAGGTTTTTACCTTGACCAGAAATAAAATGGTGCTAACTATTGTCTTTGCATTAAATGAAAAATTAGTGATTCTGTCAGAAAAATAAAAATTCTACTTTTCTAGTAAGCCTTTTGAGTTCTTCTATTGACCTGACACTTCATTGCTGTACCAAAACACTCGCAGTTGTTTTCTTTCCCAAAGAGAATAAATACAGTGCAAGCACAAACAAACTGTACCTTTACTTCTTGATTTTCTGTAGTTTATTTTGGTCTACTACCGCAACAGACGTATTTACACGCAGCAGTGTTCTCCCCTGCTGCACAGCATACCACGTGCTCCCCAAAATACTTTTGTTCTCGTCGTAATTAAATATTCCTCACTTTAACGCTACGACGACAAACAGCTTTTAGATTTCTCCCCCACGCAGACGACGCGAGGAACTAAAAAAGTGCTTTGCTCAACCGCACGGTGCAGTCGGCTGTAAGCCAGTTACGACTCCAAAGCAAGGCTCGGTGAAAACGAAAGCCGTAACGAAGTCTGCTTTTCCCTAAGCCTACCTGTTGACGGCACTGCCGAGGTTCACCCCCGAGTTCTCAGCTTTCGAGGTCAACTCCCCCCCGTGCCCCGCACCGGCCGCAAAGCGCAGCGCAAGCCCTCGACCCCTCTGCCGCCGCCC
>VXAL01018759.1:43216-87659 GCA_013399475.1 Chauna torquata
ACTGACATCATCTACTTGGATTTGTGTAAAGCATTTGACACTGTCCCACATGATATCCTTGTCCCTAAATAGGAAAGACATGGATTTGATGGGCAGACCACTCAGAGGATAATGAATTGGCTGTATGGTCACACTTAAAGAGTTAAGGGCAATGGCTCAAAGTCCATGTGGAGACCAGTGACAAGTGGCATTCCTCAGGAGTCAGCACTGGGACTGACGCTGTTTAACATCTTTGTTGGCAACATGGGCAAAGGGATCAAGCCCACCCATAGCAAGTTTGCTGATGACACCAAACAATTGACATGCTGAATGAAAAGGATGTCATCCAGAGGGACCTGGAGAGGCTTCAGAGGTGGGTCTGTGCAAACAACTTGCAGTTCAGCAAGGCCAAGTGCAAGGTCCTGCACTGGGTCAGGGCAATCCCAACCACAAATACAGGCTGGACAGAGAGTGGATTGAGAGCAGTCCTGAGGAGAAGGACATGGGGGTGTTTGTGGATGAAAAACTCAGCAAGAACCAGCAATGTGCACTTGCCGCCCAGAAAGTCAGCAGTATCCTGGGCTGCCTGAAAAGAAGCATGGCCAGCAGGTCAAGGGAAGTGATTCTCCCCCTCTACTCTGCCCTCATGAGACCCCACCTGGAGCACTGCGTTCAGCTCTGGGGCCCCCAGCATAAGAAGGACATCGACCTGTTGGAGTGAGTCCAGAGGAGGGCCGTGAGGATGATCAGAGGGCTGGAGCACCTCTCCTATGAAGACAGGCTGAGAGTTGGGGTTGTTCAGCCTGGAGAAGAGAAGGCTCTGGGGAGACCTTATAGCAGCCTTCAAGTACTTAAAAGGGGCCTACAGGAAAGATGGGGAGGGACTCTTCATCAGGGAGTGTAGTGATAGGACAATGGCTTTAGATTAGAAGAGGGTAGATTTAGATTAGATATTAGGAAGAAGTTCTTCACTATGAGGGTGGTGAGGCACTGGAACAGGTTGCTCTGAGAAGGTGTGCATGCTCCATCCCTGGAAGTGTCCAAGGCCAGGCTGGATGGGGCTTTGAGCAACCTGGTCTAGTGGAAGGTGTCCCTGCCCATGGCAGGGGGGTTGGAACTGGATGGTCTTCAAGGTCCCTTCAACCCAAACCATTCTATGATTCTATCTCAGGAATATAGGTTTCACTAGTTACATTTCTTCAGACCAAACTGATCTTTCCTTCCTAAATGTGTCTAAAAATGTTAAAGTAGCTTCCTTTCATGCTGTCCATCTCAAAATTGTACTAACGACTAATTCTAACTGAAGAAACCTAGCAATATTACACTATCGAAGAGGACGAATACTGTGTCTCCACCTGTCCCAGCAGGCGCTACAGAAGGGAGTGCCTTCTGGGAGGGAAGGAGGAAAAATGAGTTTGTTAAATGTTGTAACATGCTGTAGCAAGTTTATATGACACAGTATATGACCTACATTATACAGAGGCATAATGCTTGGTTGCATTATTTCATTATTTAATGTTACAATTTGGAAAGAAAAATAAAGTTTTTAGCAAGATTTATACAGTTCTGACGAGAACAGCCCCACAAGTCCTGTGGGAGACAGGTGAAGGAAGAATTTTGCAACACAGTGTCCTACAGTTAGAGTGTTTCAGAGTTTTAGCTTGAAAGCCAAAAGAGAAAGCTAGGAGGATGCAGAGAAAGAGAGGAGGTTCTATTGGCAGCAGTACAAATAAAACAGGTTTTTATCAGTTTGCTCTTTCTTCTCTGATACCCTGTAATTTAAAAAAGGACAAGCACTGTTTTCCACAGTCGTGGCACTGATTAGCCTATCTTTCCCTTAGGGAACCTTAAGTTTATAAATAGCTGTTAAGTTCTGTGGAACTTCTCCATCTGGTGGACGTTAATCAGCTGTCCATCTTCTACCTGATTGTCCACTGTTATTAATTTTGTAGGACTGTAATATCTTTTTTATCTTTGTTTCCCTGCAATATTTGATTGATATTTGTCAGTACTTTTAAACATTGAAGAAGATAGAAGACACACGAGCCTTCTGATTACAGGATTTTATTTTTCCTTGAGGAACTGGGCTAAATAAGGAAAAGTGCTTACAATTTTTGAGAAAATATCATTATCTGTCATGTAAAGATTTAGTAAGTGTGGTGTCCTCCACCACCGCAGTGTAGAAGACTGGAAATATCTATGAATAGAAATGTACGCTATCAAGTACAGCAACTATCCTCAACTCTAGTGGTCCTCAGACAGTTCATTATCAAATGGCACTAAACAGGAATCACTAAGTAGTTATGATAACATCCTGACACTGTATCTTGGCTTTTCTGTTGATGGTGTTGCATTTCTTTAGTCAGTGATTAATTAGCTCCTTAGCTTTTTCATCTCTTTCTTTCTGCTGTGAGCAAAAATGTGTGAATGATGGGGAGGAAATTATCTCTCAGTCTCCTCTCTGCTGGAGGCAATGGGGAGAGGATTCACTCTTGTAGCTTTTTCTTCACAGCATGCTAACTGCATCACAAGTAATCACTTGCTTGCCAACATGACCATATCTGCTCCATGACCACATTGCCAATGTCAGCAAGACACAATTGGCACTCTCTGTGGTGATGACAAGTAACACAGGAGTCTGATCTGCATACAAAAATTCACACTATCATTTTATTCTTGCATTTGTAAGAGTTGGATTTAATTTGCCTGTTCATGTCTATCACAGAAGGAAACAGTTCAAGTCAACAAAAGTAACTTCATTGAAGTCACAGGCTGAAGTTATGAATCTATGCCTCTATAATTATTAGTACCAAGATCTGCTTTTCAGAAGGGGAATAAGTTTTGAGGAGTTTGTGT
The DNA here is from genome assembly GCA_013399475.1 of Chauna torquata. NCBI lineage: Eukaryota > Metazoa > Chordata > Aves > Anseriformes > Anhimidae > Chauna > Chauna torquata. The sequence continues at coordinate 46,052 of VXAL01018759.1, forward strand.
TGATTTTGTGTTTCAGAGCTTTGCACATTTTTGTACTACAAGGCAATAGCATGAATTGCAAAGCTTGCTTGAAGGACAGAGAAAATGGAGATGCAAAAGCTTGTCGTTTAGAGTAGTTTAACAACAGAATAGAAGCCTGTAAGCATGTCTAAATCGATCAGGTACAAGATCTCTGCAAAAAAACGGGCCCGTACAACAAGTGGGACCACTTAGGATGGCCATGCATAGGCTCAAAACTTTTCCAGGAAGAAAAATATACTAAGAACTTTTTATGAGGCACTTGCTCAGTATTTTAATGACAATATGTTCGTAAGAGATGACCAGTAATGTTGAAGACACTGCTCAGTATACTGGCAAGCAAGACTTCAGGTAAGACAGGTGTTAGAAAAATCTAGTTTATGCCTGCTGTACTTTCAGGAAACCAAAAAAAAAAAACCCTTGCTGCCCTTTGGATGAAACTCTATTTCACTGTGTGTCAACTGGCTAAGAAACATTTTAACTATGTGCCAGTAAAGTGCAGAATAGTGAGAGAATGTAACTTCAGCAAGTATTATAACACAAGCTTGCATGAGAATACTTTCGAAGGGATTGATGGTTTGTGACAGAATTGCAGATAACCATTAAATGAATATTCACACTTTTGCATTTAAACTGCACAGCAAGAGCACTACGGCTGAATTATGGAGTCCTATGTAGTATTTTGGTGTTTCCAGTTATAACAAAATTATGCTTATTATGGACTGTGACTATTCCATTGCAATTGATATGCAGTTTATACATGTCTTACAGACTAGGGACACCTTTCTCTTTGCCATTGATGAAATTCATTGATGCCAAGACAATGGATGTATTACTCACTGTAATTGGATGAAAGTATGGAATATGTAATTTTTTAAATCATAATGACAGTATAAATCATTAACATGTTTTTCTCTTAGGATGTTTTATTAGGTATAAATTACACAGCAGACTTATTCACTTATTGATCTGAGTACTTTGCAGCACACAGAATGTAGAGGTAATCTTGGAATTTCACTTTGTGATTTTAAATCAAGATCTTTATTAGGATATAAAGTAGATTTAAGCTGTTACTTCAGTTGCATCAACACTAAACTAGAAGGTAAATACTTGATAACTGTTGTGTAGTTAGAAAATCAAATTACATTAGTTTCTGTTGTTAGAAGCCATAAACAACCTGCCACTATCATATGCTGAACAATACAGCAGTAGTCTTCCACAGTTTTCTTTTTTTTTTCATTTTGGTTTTGTTTTGTTTTGTGTTGTTTGTTTCAGTAGTATTTGCTGAATCTTTTGTAAATCCACGAAGCAGGAAATTGGTGCGTCTGGAATGGTAATGAATTAGTAGTTTTGAAGTTCTTATCACCTAGCAGGAAGAAGCTCTGTTTTTACTGCCATCACAGAAGTGTTGTTACTTACACTCCCTTTTTTAATAAGTTTCTTAGATGGGAAAGTATTGCGTTATTACAGAATTGCTTTCATGGTTAAGCTGAGGCAGCAAATCTTTGGCTAGATAATATGTTTCTTGGTAGAACAATTCTCTTTCCCTGTTTTTTTTTTTTTTTTTTTAATACTCCTTCATTCTTCTTTCCATGGCTGGTTGAANAAGACACATTCTGCTTCATTTTTGTGTATTTTATTTCTACTGGTGCTAATGCTAACCAATATGTTAACTGATATTTAAGGGCTAGCCTTTCTGCTTTTACACATTTTCAGAAGGGTGATAATTACTTAAACTATACTGAATATAGCTCACCCAGGACAGGATATGGGGCCTTTAATGGTACAGTTTAAGTTTACCCAAGTCTGCACTGATGCTAATAGAGTCAGTCTTACTGTTAACCCCATTTCTGAATTCCCATCACCTGTCCTCTGCTGCAGCACTGGAAATCATGATGGTGCATGGACAGTACAATCAGGCAACAAAGGAAGCTGATACCTAAGGAAACAAAATTTAGCTTGTTTTCAGCCAGATGTGGTCCTGAATCTGACTGCCTCTTTGATTGCAGGAATGCTTGTGCTGGTGTAAGCAAGAGAACATACATAGAATTATATTGGTTTATGCTGAATATTAAACAACACCTATAATTGTAAAGCACTTTAACTGGCAAAAAAAAAAAAAAAAAAAAAAAAAATAAATTTATTTACAGTTTNAAATGTATTTACAGTTTTAAAACAGAGATGTAGTGATCTGAATTTTGGGTGTGTCTGGATGTGGTTTAACAATAAAATATGCAAGGCTGAAATTCATTACTGGTTCCTTGATTTGTTGGGTTAAGGGTAAGATGATGACTAATGAAAAGCTATCAATAATTCTGTTCTTCTGACACATCCTGCCTCTGCAGAGCTGGGATACCCTCTAGACAGCTTAAGCCTTTTGGGACAACTTTTCCAGGCACAATGAAGGAAACAATGAACTTTGAATTCAAACTGTCATAATGGCTGAATATAGCAATATATTTCTGGAGTTGGATTATCTCTTTGGAAGAAATAACAATACACGCTTCCAGAATAAGTTGAATGAAGCTGAGTATCACATTGGACAGCAGAATTCTTCTGATAACACAGTATTTATGCATTTATGCAGTTTTAAAAGCATCTATGTTACTTCTAACTATTCAAGAAGAATAGAACTTAGAGAAACTAAGTGAAACTACATAATGTGTATTAAAAGAGCTTGAGTTCTGGAATGGAATTAATTAATCAAAACCCATTTTAAAAAGATGAAATTCTGGTAAATGAAATAGAAACAGATTATTTCTCTTATCGCATAGCAGTTGAAAGGCAGGTTCCTAACCTTGTCTCTAGGCCAACTTTTTGAAAATGTTTGTTCTGAAGCTATTCAACTTTTAGTAAGAAGAGACAAATCTGACAAATCTTAGGAATGCTTTTCTTTTGCCACTGTTTTCAGAGTGATGAATCAATAAAAAACCAAAATTTTTAAATTGGATTATTGCTATCTCTTGACAGGGACTAGATTAAACCTTAACACAACTAGGGGCGTAGAGTAGCTGCCTTTAGTTTGGTGAAAGAAGCAAGCTACTAAGCTCTTTTTATTTAATAAATAAATAAATANNTAATAAATAAATAAATAAATAAATAAATGAAATAGTTGAGCAGTAAGTATGGGTCGAAGTACAGCCTTAAGTAGCATGTACGAGTCCGTACACAGCCTCTTGTGGCCTTACTTAGGCTCTTTCTAATACTCAAATGAATGAATAGCCACCAAAATATTAGTCTTTCTTCAAGGCAAGGAAAAAAAATGAAAGAGAAAACATTTGAGCCAGATTTGACTGCGTACGGAATAGAGCTGTGACCAAAGCAATTTTCAATGGTTTGATTACTCCCAAGGTCTGAAAAACGACTTTGTGCATTCCTTGTAAATAAGTAAAAGATAGTAGATTCCATCATCTTCTGTCTTTGACTTCTTCTTTTTTTTTTTTTTTTTAATGGAAATGACCTGGAGGGCTTTGCTGTGATTCAAAATCTAGACAAATAAAGCAGAGGTCAAGTTACTCATCACTCACATTATACATGTACTGTTTTATAACTGAAACATTATTTTTCATTTGATAAACAGCTCAGAAATAGATGTATATAGTCTCATAAAATGAAATTATTCTTCAGTCATAGACAGAATTCCACATGCATCCAGAAATGTGTAAATATATATTTGTAAGTGTTAGCAAAGATGCAGTCAGCAAGATGATGCATACTGAAATAATTATTTGGCGATTAGAAAGCTATACATTAAAATACAGTTTAGAATAGCTTTACAATTTCTATTTTTTAATTTTTATAATAGCAAGTGTAGCACAAGGGAGACGTTTCAGGGAATATCAACAGATTGAAAAATGAAGTTTGAATAAATAAGATTATGAGTAGGCTTTTTAAGTTACTATTTTATGACAGCTGTGTGGGTTTTTTCTGCATCTCAGTTAGTCTGGACCCACTTTTCTCAGTAAAACTAAATGGAACAGTTACATTGCATTTCTACAGTGAATTATTCTAAATGTGTAATCTTACATCTTGTCTATGATTACAAACAGAAATAAAGCACAAACAAACAAATAAAAAAGACTATTTACCTATTTAACCATCACAGTTGGCACGCTTGCTCCAAGTCTCAGCAGAATTAAAGATTATGGAATCCAAAAAAAGACATTTCCTTTTGGAAGCATTTTCTTCAACCTGATCATTGCTACAAAGATTTGTCAGTGGTACTTGGCTTCTTTTAGCACAGTCTATATGCATACAGTTCTCTGAATAATTGTCATGTATTTGCCAGTGAATATAAACCTGTTACTCAAACAAAATAAGAGCTCTGTTAGTATATTTGCATTTGTGCAATGCCTAAGTGGACAGAGTGGTATTGCAATTTAAACAGTTCCTCCCACCCCTGTAAACTGACAAAACAGCTCTTCCTGCAGCAGTAACTTCTGTGGTCCAATACCGTAATTCTGCTTCACAGGGCAAAGCATGATTGAAGGCTTGGATGCCAAATCCCAGCACAGCTTTCTGGAAATGATATCTGCTCCACCTCGTTTTTATGCTGTTATGAGCTTTAGGTAAAACATTGAGGAGAAAATTGTATCAATAATACATGGATAGGGGCAGGGAGGCCCAGAGGTGTGGCAGGACAGGGTCTATGCCAGCTAAAGAGAAAGGAAATGAAACAGACTTACCAAGATTAAGGAGCAAAAATGTATGCCTGATATTCCTATTGAGATATGTTTTTTAGGTATTCATCACTGAGACAATAAATTGGTATCCTGGTACCTCCCTATTAGCAGTAACAGACAGTGATCTGATCTGAACTAAGAGATGTCCTTAAAATGGTGCCTGTGGGAAAGTTGTAAATGCAAATGATGTTGAGAGCAAGAGTTAAATAACTGGAAATATCTCTGGATACAGTAAAAAGGGAATTTGAGTACCTATGAAGTGGCTGCTTCATGAATATAGACAGCTTATTTTCTCCAAAATCCTTTCTCCCCCTTCTTCTCAAAATGAGACAGCTGTATGTGCTTTCTTGTTTGAACCTGGATATTTATTTTCATTTTAACCTGGTCCTTGGTCGAAAGAGTCAAAAATGAGACATATTTTGCAGAGACATTTGCTGCGTAGTTATCTTCTGTTATACCGTAAAACTGGATAGGAAAGACAGATCCTGAGTGCTCAAACAGATCTTGCATCTTTTAGAGCAACAAACGTAAATGTTGAGAGTGCACTATTGATCAAAATATCAGCAGGCTGACAACGCAGCAGCCACTTGACAATACAGAAAAAAATCACTTCTGTCAATGTTATGTAAAACCTTTCATCAGATTTCAGTCTTCCTAGAAGTATACCTATCATCTAACTCTGACAGACAATAAGAAGTGCTATGAATAAACTTACTGGCAGTTGCAATTATGCTCTGCTTGGACTATTAAAGAGCAGACAGCAATCTGGCAGAAGCCAGTCTCCTACCTCTTGATAACCTGACCAACGTGTCTGCAAACTAAAGGCTGGCCATGAAGCCTAAGAACTGATATGTGTCTATGCAAGTTCCGCTGCTATTGTATCACCCAGTGTGCCACTCTGCACCAGGACCAAAAATGCAGCAGCCCCTTTGTTGGGGCCCTGTTTGGCTTCCCAGTTGACCAGTCATGACTGCTGCACTTATCTGCCTTCAGCTTTTTTCATGCCTTTCTCATAAGCCATCTCAGGACCTGCCTTGCAGTATTAAACTTCTAGGATTGCTGGCAGCTAATTTGGGTGCTGAGCATGCTCCTGCCTTGCCTTTAGTTTGACTTTTTCTTCTTGACCTTGGTATTTTGTGATTACAGCCCTTACCTGCAGTCTTTGTATCTAGTCAGCCTAGTCAGACCAATTGTGACAGCCCATGCCTTGGTTATGATCCTTTAACATCTACTACATACACAGAGAATCTTGCATATTAATACTCCCACTTCTTAAGTAACATTTTCCAGAAAATTCTAGTTCAAGTAAAAATCTAATATATTTTCTTCTTCCTGAGACACACCCGGATGTCGAAGTTTTCCAAAGCAGTTATCCCTTTTTTTCTTGTGCAGTATCATGTTCTATCAAAACATCCTTTTAAAGCTTACCTTGGCCACATAGCAAAATTTTGCATATCTCAGATTGCTTGAAGTCAGCAGGCAAACCGAACATCTTACCATCAGCCTTGTCACTAGAATGTTCCCTGGGCCCACAAATGCTATGAAATGCAATCATACAGCAATAGGATGATGGATATTTTCTGTAATAATGACAGTCCTAGGTATAAGCCATTTTTTTTTGCCAGCCTTCTGTCTTCCATAGATACATGTGACCACTTGTGGTGAGTCAGGTGATGGTTAAATCTTACTCTGAAAATCCTGACTGTCTTCCCTGATGTTGTCATTCTGCAAATGGAATAGTACCTCTCAGTCTCTCAGTATATATGAGATGGTTCCACTGATCAATATAGCATACGTGTTACTAGCAGCAAGACGTTAAGGAGGAAAAATGGCACTGAAAAGAACAGAAACAGAGAGGCTTCTTGGAATTTTGCTCGAGTACTCTGATATATTTGTTAGTGCTAGGCTATATATTGCACCAATTCTAAAATACAGAGAAGAGAACCCACAGAATATTGTATTGCATGTCTTCCTAGGAGACACAAGGAGACCTTTGCCCAAATCCATGTATCTTTTGTCATAGTCTTTTTCTGCCAGGGCCTGATGAATCTGGGAAGGGCAGCCAGCTCTGACTGCACTCTATCAGAACAACGATGCTCACTTCACCACGTCTGCTGGTAAAACCTAGACAGCAGACAAGCTTTTCTTAGACTGAAGTGTTCAAGTAGCATTGGAAAATGAACTTCTCTGGGAACAAGAATATGATTATTTAACATTTTTTCTACTTTTCACCAGCATTAAAAATTGGTTGACAGGAGGAAAAAGATGGGACTGTTAGGGTGTTGATAAATTTCCTTCATTTTTACATTTATTTTGTAACTTTCATCCTGGGAGCAAGCAGTACCATCTGATGAACCTAAACAGGTCGTGAGTTTGCCTTTATAAAAATCCTTCTGTTAAAAGCAAACCTAACTTGTTAGTTAAAGTCTAAGCAAGTTTCTAAGGAGGTATGCATTAGCATCCACATCATTCTAAAAGGCTGTTTTTTGAATCAGCAAGACTTGTTTGTGGGAAGTGATATAGTACGAAAGACTATATCAATATTTAAGGTTTAGAGAGGCTGTAGAAAGTTAACAGAGGACTATACCACATTTGCATTCAGAGACTAACCACAATCCAGTATGCCTGTACTTTCACTGCAGCAGAATAAATCACGATTGATATTAAGCTTTTGTACCTCTGAATTCTGAAAACTACACTGTGCTTCAAAAGGTCTGCAGAAATGGCAGTGTCTTGCAATTCAGACATTTGGATGCTATCCAAATACAGTTAGTTTATAACATGATAAATAATATCTTAGCATACTGCATTGACCTGTGTTACTTCTGTATATTTTCCAGCTTTTGCTTAATGAATTGCATTTATCTTGCCCATCTGTTTTCCTTTTTGTCTAGTTATCAACTACCATTTACCAAGACAGTAGATAATAAAGAAAGTCCCATTCAGTACTTTCTAAATAGGATGGACTTCGATAGACTGAAATGTGAAAGACGCAAAACCTCCATCAGATTTCATTGGTCTGAACTAAAAAATACATGTGTTTGGGTAACTTATCCACTGAATGTAAATAACTGCTGCTTGCCTCTTGTCCACTGGAAAAAAAAAAAAAAAAAAAAAAAAAAAAAAAACCTTTGGTTATGATTTTCTTTAAAATCCATTCTTGCTAGCAATACTTGTAGTGTTGTTCAGGCTGAATATGTTTTCTTTACAGTGAATTTATAATGAGTAACATAAAAAATGAAAGCCTATCATATGAATCTAAACGAAATACTTATTGTTTTTGTGAATGATATTATCATCAGTTTGTCTAATATCACTTATGCACTTACTGAATAAATTCCTTCATTTTCTGGAATGTGGGATGGCATTAAATGTCAACATTCATGATTTAGAAATATACAAGAACATTAAACTGAATAATAAAGATATGAGTTTCTTTAATTTTACCAGAGTAGGACTATCATATATATTATTATTGACAGTGCTGGCTGTAGTAATTTGGTAATTTGAGTCACTCAGACCATTCCTAGGGTCCTTTCTCACACTAGTCCTTAGAAGATGTCATCAGAAATCTGTTCATGCAGATCTCCCACAGAAATTAGCATAACAGAGCACAAAAGAAAATGCTCTGATTTTTTTTTTCCCTATTAGAAGTCAGTTCCGTCAAACATATCTTTATCGCCACTTGTTCTTTCCAGTATTTGATTCAAAATCCAAACAAGAGAATGGCAATTTTTCTGAGAAAGTTTTTTTCAGGTGCTGCCATTTTTTACCTAATTCTCTTCTCTCTTCAGCTTTGCCCTAATTCAGCACTGAACAAGCTTTGAGTACATAGGACAAGTCAGACATCTATCATGTATATAATAAGAGTTTCAGTTCTAGTTAGCCATATTCTTTCCTAATAGGAGAGAAAAATACTTTTAAAGCTAGTGGAAGACTGGTGGAGCACTGCTTACTGAAAAATAAGAGAGACATACAATTAGGGTATGCCCAGCTAGGCATCCAAGTGATGATTAACAACCTTTTCCCTATCAATGATTTAACCTCCATTCTAAGGGGCAAAACAGAAATAATTGCTGTTAAACCTATAGTTCTCATAAATGTTACAATACTATGAAACATGGAGAAGGCAACAGAATACACTTAAACCTGTCTTATACAATAACTTCGTCCTAACACCAGTATATATATGTTATTAAAAATAGATTAGGTTTACGATCAGACTCTCTGAAGTACGAGGCTTCCTACTCAGTTGAGGAAAAAAGATCTGCAGGAGGGATGGTCCCTTGGATTGGCAGAATGCCTCTTTCTTCTTCTTGCCATGAGGTTGGGTATCTCTTCATCCGGAACCCTGTGCTCAGATTTAACCTTTGTTTTATTTACGCTTTGTGTTTATTTTTCCCCATTTATGCGCAGATCTCATTCTAAACCTGTGGATTTCAGATTATGTAACAATAGCCTGATAGAGTTAATCCACTCTCTATTTTCATAAATGCAATAGCAATGTAAACTATGTTGAAATAACATATTAAGGCTCTTGTATTATTAGCTTTCAGTTTATTCACAGAGCTGTTCATATCCCTTGACACCATTCAGAGTCAAGCTGGGCTTATCTGCCTTCCCTCTCTCCCCCACCCCCAACCATGTCCAGTTTTTTTAGGAATATTTCCCAGAATCTGGATGCCATAGTCTATAGTAATAAACTTTTACTATTTTTTCTGGCACAGATTTGGCATATTTCTAATAATGCACTGTCTAAATGGTTCACTGGTGTAATTCAGCAACTTTCAGTAACATTTCCTTTCACTGTTCCATACAATGCTATACCATTTTGGTATTTTTGGTCTGGCAATTTCTCCTGCACTGTCTTCTGCCTCCAACATCCCCTCCACCATTTCATACCACACAGACTGTGCTTCAGCACCTTGGTATTTATAGTCCACTGCAAAGCAGTCACTTTCACAGCGGTAGATATGTGAAGAACTGTAGACCATGGGGACCAGGGACATGGGAGTGCAGGTCCTTTTTATTCCCAGGAAGCTAGGATAGTGGGTATTCATCTCTGTCTGAATCTCCCTGTATATTGGGCAATCTCCAGATAAGTGGAAGTGGCGGAGATTCAGAGCGTGCATAGACATACTGAAGAAATTCAGGAGCTTCCTCACAAGGGGAGCAGAGGGGCAGGCGCTGTGGTGGTTTCACCCAGCTAAACAGCCGACCTCCACCACAACTGCTCGCTCACTCCCCCTCCTCAAAGGAACAGGGGGAGAAAATAAGATGGACAAGGGCTTAAGGGTTGAGGTAAGGATAATTTAATTAAAGGGAAAAGAAATAATAGAAGCAAAGGCTGCGGGGAAGCAAAGAGAGAAAAAATTCTCTACTTCCCGTCAACAAGCAGTGTTCGGCCACGTCCTGGGAAGCAGGGCCTCAATACACGTAGCTGTTGTTTGGGAGGACAGACGTCTTCATAGCGAGAGCCCCCCCTTCTCCTTCCCCTTTCCCGGCTTTTATTGCTGAGTGTGACATCATATGGTATGGAATATCCCTTTGGTCCGTTCAGGTCAGCTGCCCTGGTGATGTCCCCTCCCAGCTGCTGCTCACCCCCAGCCCACTGGGTTTGGGGGGTTTGGAGGGTCTGGGTGCTGTGCCAGCACTGCTCAGCAGTAGACAAAACACTGGTGTGGTATCAGTGCTGGTCTAGCTACAGGTGCAGAGCACAGCGCTGTATGGGCTGCTGTGGGGAAGTTAACTCCATCCCGGCCAGACCCAGTACAGGCGCTGATCTCTTCTCTCTGTTGACAGCGACAGGACCCCAGGGAACGGCATGGAGCTGTGACAGGGGAGGTTCAGGCTGGGTGTTAGGAAAAGGTTCTTCACCGAGAGGGTGGTCGGGCACTGGAACAGGCCCCCCAGGGCAGTGGTCATGGCACCGAGCCTGCTGGAGTTCAAGAAGCATTTGGACAACGCTCTCAGACACAGGGTCTGATTTTTGGGTGGTCCTGTGTGGAGCCAGGAGCTGGACTCCATGATCCTTGTGGGTGCCTTCCAACTTGGGATGTTCTGTGATTGTGTTATTGATTCTATGATTCTGTGACGTCCAGAGTGAGGACTACAGATCTGTCACACTCAGCATAAGTACCTGCACTGAGCAGCACCGAGCAGAATCTTCGAAGGGAGGCACTGCAGAATCTCCCAAATGATGAGCAAGACCTGAGAGTCAAAGGGCAGCACTTTAGGACTCCCCTCCCCTCTCCATGGTACCATCTTCCTGTGACAGCGTATCAGCAATGGATGGAAGAACTGTTGCTGACATTGTTGGTAGTGACATCGGACCCGGTGGTGAATTCCAGACCAGGGGCTCCTCTGATTAATCAACACTGGATCTTCAGCAGCAGGAGTCTGAGAGCTCTTCTGCTGTCAGCCTCCCACAGCAACTGCAGCTGACAGAAGCACCAGCTGCTGAAGGTACCTCCGTAGCTGCCAGCTTGGTCATGCTGCGGGGTCTTGCCACCACATCTCATCTGGTGCAGCTAGAATAAACATGACCAAGCATACTTGTATCCCAAACAAGAATGTCACTGGCAGGCATTTTTATATAGCTATATGTGTACACATACTAAATGATCCAGTTCGCCTCTCCTCTGCCTCCTCACAGCAAAGGACGTGGTAGTTCTCTTCAAAAGTGGGAGTACTCCGTCTATAGCACAAGATCCTTCTCCTTCATGCTTTTCTGACAGCAGCACACAGAGCTGATAGAAATTGATCTGATTTACATGACACGTGGAGATGTACCCAGTGTGGCAGTTTTCTCTCACTGTGACTCCTTTTCACTGTTCCAGCCATTTTTCTTAAACCAGGCTCAAGGCTGCCGCCTACAAAGCCAGCAGCTTTCCCAGCCTTCCTGTCCTCACCCCAGAGGTGCTTCCCACCTCCTCAGCTTATGCCCACCTTCCCCACCACCCTGACTGTGCCTGCTGAGGCCTATAGCTGCTGAGCATGCCAGGGGAGGTGGGCCCTTGCCTGAACCAGTGTGGTAGAGCAGTGTGGTCATCATGTCACTCCTCAGGGAGGGCAGGGCCTAGATGCATGAGAAGCAGGGACACACCTTTTGGTAAGAACTTCTTCCACTTACTCCAGGGGTCCTCATCTCCTGTTAGAAAACATTCATGGTAGCCACCCAGGTGCCCCATGACTTTAGTGGGGGATGTTGGCATATTCCGGCAGTCTTACTGGCACAGCAACAACAGGAGAATACAATGGTGATTGGAGCCGCACAGCCACAGCTGGATTAGTGCACCTTGCCACACTCCTGGACCTGGACGGGCAGCAGCATGGCAGATGCTGACCACCCTCTGTGAATCTGTGTGGTGCTGAGCAACAACCATGTGCTGTGTGCTACCTTCAGGTGGGCTGAATGACATAAAATGCAGCTAATAAGTAAAGAATGCTTAGGCTTCTCTGAAAACCTTGTGCTGCTTCCCAGCCATCCTCTTGCAACACCAAATGTTTGAGGTTCTCTCCATACAGAGCGGGCTCAGCAAATGAGCACAGGGAGCCTCTCGTGGCTCCAGCTGAGCCCTCTCTGCTCCCTTTGTTCATGCCTCTGTGCCCCTCTTCCTACAGTCTTGGCTGCAGCCTGTACACATGAGGCACAGCTCAATCAATTAGCATGGCCCAGAATAGTTTCTGTGCTGGGAAATACTGAGAACTTCCTGCGCTATCACATCCTTACACTGACCTTATTATGGTAAGGGCAGAAGGACTCTCTAGTTTCCTACTGCAGTTTTGCGAGGGATGTGATACAACTCAGCCTTTGTCATCAGGCACTGCAAGTGTAGGAAGATCATAATTAGCGTGCAACTGCTGATGAGCCTAATCATGCTACAAGTATGATTTCACCCCAAATGGTTCATTCTTCATTATTGAAACTTTATCATTTGTAATTTGAATTTCATGTTATTTTTATGCCATTTTCTTTTATTTTCTGCTTTCAGTTAGCATGGATTATGTTTGAAGAGTTGTTTATGAAAGGATATAAAATCAAGTGTAAAATGTTTCTTTAAATTTTATGGTAAAATAATTTTTAAGTATAAAAATGGAAGTGAGTAAAACGAGTCACATCAAAACAAAAATCCATTGAAATTAAACTGTCTATTTTACCAGCTGAATGTGTTATTGTCTTTCAAAATTTAGAAGGATACCTGCTAATTGTATTTATTTATTTATTTATTTATTACTTTATGGGAAAGTGGCACCAAACATATTCAGTCTGAATTCTTCCAATTTTGTATAAAACCTTTCACTATCCCTTAAAAATGTATTTTTTTTGTTTTAAGAGTTTTTGATAGGAGTTTTTTTTAGAGTTTTTTAAGTTTTCAAAATCAACCTTTGATTTGTCTCCCTTTTCTTAGCATTTCTAATGAACCTGTAAAGTTGCTTACTCTTGATCTTTCTGCACTTTTTCTCGAAAATATAAAGATACCAATGCATGAAGATCTAATAGCTAATGTCTCAGTGCATTCTGCACTAACCCCGTTTGCAGATCCATTCTAAACATGTTTGCCTATCTGTCTTATTTCTGCAGGCATTTCTTCAAGCCCACTCCCAGATATCCAAAACTTGGGATAGGTCACTATGCAACAAGTCTAGCTGACTTAATTAAGTTAGCAACGTACTTTAATTTGCCTTAATTAACATACAGGCAAAATCTTCAGTATAAAAGAAGAATTAACCTGAACTTACATGACTCAAAGCACCTGCCACAAAGAATGTGTATTCCAGTCTCCTATGTTCATCTAATAAGCACGGATATGTCTGGTAAAGCTAATCGAACTGAGATATATCCTGAGCATGGCAAACATGAGATACTCTGTAAAAACCTACCCTTTTGCCTCTCCCTTGTTGTGTCTTTCCCTTCATGTCTGTCACTCCTGCACCAGCTGCCGGAATGGTGCCAGGCTGCTGCAGGGGAGCGCAGGGAACAGGACCAGCCAGGGCAGTGCCAGCCCTGGGCACTGGGCACCTCTGCAGCTGCTGAAACTCACACAATTTCAGGCAGGTTGGTCGACCTAAATGTACACTTCATTGTCCACTCCGAGGGTGAAAAGTAATTTTCTTGAATTTTCTGCGTGGAGCAGTGGAGTTAACAGCTTTGCCTGCTCCTGTACTACAGAGTTAGAGAGAGCCAGTTCCTTTACTTAGGGCGAGTGTGCTGGGTCAATTATTTTCAGGGTCGGGTCAGAGAATGCACTAGCACAATAGGCATTCACCAAAGGCTACTCACCTCAAGTTTGCTGTATAGCATCATAAACCTGACAGCTAAAATATGGCAGTAAATCCTTGTCTGTCTTTATCACTAACTTTTGAAGCAGTCAAATACATACATTAAGTCTCAGCTTCCTAAGCATTTGAATATGCTTCAGGTGTAGTATCAGTTGGGAAACGAGCTTTGCTTGGACTTCACATAAGGTATTTTAAAATCTTTTTAACTTGTGTTGTCTATAATATTCATTATGTTTTACAGCAGTGATGGAGCTCTAGTTGCAATTAAAATCTTTTGATCTCAGCCAAAAAAATGGAAATTCCCATAGAATGGCATGAAGGATGGAGCAGCTTGATCACCTGTGCATCTTATAACATAAAGATAACAAAGAAAAACTCTTCGGGATTTGTTGTTGTTGTTGTTGTTCTTTTAGAAAACAAAAAATGTTTTTGCTGCTCTACCTCTCCGAAGAATGATTCATTTTCTTCCTCAACTATTTTTATCATATTTCACCACCTTTAAATAAACTAATATATTTAGAATGCCTTCCATTAACATCAGTAACAAAGAAGAAGACTTCTTTTTTTTGATTAAGTACAGCAGGGTTGAAATCCGATCATTTAAAAGAATTAATCACATCTTCTTCAGTTTCAGCCTGCTTATAAAATAAAAGGCTTTTATCCCTTTGCCCTTTAAGATCAGTCCTCCAAACAGCAGAAAGACTTGAAGGTATTGTTTTAGTGAAGTTAAGCTTGCACTTGTTTGTTCAAATTCCTATACTCTGCCAATTAAATTAAGAAGTACTGACTGACAAAAAATGTTTCTCACATTTAAAAATATTCAAGTTTGACAGTATTGAAGTACTTTCTTGGATGAGCAGCTAGGAGATAGGAAGGACAGACCGAGCATTTCTTTCAGGGATTAGCAGAAATGCATCGACTCTTTTGTCTTACTCAACACCTTAAATAAAGACTTGTAAGCGGGCCACAAGGAACACTCATACTTGACTCCCTTGCGCTAGGAGAGGTTTACTTTTTCATTTAGATGTGCAATGCTGCCAGGAGGCTGTGCAATGCTTGTAGGCCTGCTGTGCGTGGCGGGAGACTGGGGAGGTGGCTTCCTCCCCTGCACCTGCTCCCTGCCATGCCAGTCTGGTTACCTAAACTGCGAGCAAATAAAGCTAACGAGGAGCTGAGTCCTTCCCAGTAGGGCCGGTGAGCTGAAGCAGCATGGGAGAGGGACAAGAGCTCATGCGAGGCAGGGTGAATGGGCTTGGAGCACAGGGGCAGGTGGAGGCAGAGAAAGGGGGATCGCCTCCCCTTAAATCATTGCAGCTGTCCTGTGCCATGTCACCCTGGGACACGGAGCACCGGCTGCACGGCGGCAGCGTTTCTTCTTGTTTGTCAAACAGATGAGTTATCTTCAGACCTTCTTTGTCATTGGAAGGTACACACATAAATCAAATATTTTTTAATAGGTCTTTCGTAGTTGACACAGCTGCTTATCTAGTGCAGGGCAAAGTGAGACCTGGTTCATGGTGAGGACTCCTAAAAGTTATAATACAAACAATAACAACTGCTGAGCATGGTGGAATTCTTTTACCTCACCAGCAAACATGCAGCCTGCAGACTCAGGAGTTACTTAGAAAATATGATGAGTGCAATAGAAATATTCTGTCCTTTTGCTAGATCAAACTATTTGAAAATCATCTTTGAAAGATCAAGACCTTTATGGTGGTTTGAGAGCAAATCAATTTCTCAGTGCCGCTGGAGGAGATTGCACACTTTCAAATGGATCTGGAAATTACTTCAACCAGTAAAAGAAAACAAAATGGATAACCAAGCTCTTCAACTGCATGTTTTCTGTTCATACTTAGCTTTAATCTTTTTTGTGGAACGTGATTTTGACCTGTGTTCTTCATGTGTTTCCAGAAAACACAGAGACAGAAAGCAAGCACGTAAAGTTGCAAATGTACAGTCTTGTTTACCATCAATCTCTCCTAAACAGTCTATCCATTCCAGGTTTGGAACCTTTTATTATTTTAGCCCATAGAAACTAGTATTGTTTCAATCACCATTTCATTATCTTACACGTCTCCATGCTAAGCTGAATGAGCTACTTTATCAGCATCTAAACCCAATCCAATCTGATAATTTTCTAATGGTTGACTCTCTCCTCTATTTTACTAGTCCATCCCAGTTTATCATTATCAGTGAATTTAGGCGTGTTTGAAATCACATACTCTCTTCAAGGTCATTTATGTCCACAAAGAAACCTGCAATAAAAGAATATTAATGAAATAGAATAAAAGCAATGACATTCACTTACGGCTGAAATGTACCTTGTATGTCCTACAAAAGAGAAGTACAATACAATACTTTATAAAGCTGCTCAGGTGGCACCTTGTGGTGGTGAATTTAAAAAGACATGTAACATGTTTCAGTCTTGTTTGTGATTTTCCTTCCTCTTTTTGCTTTCTCTCATGACCTTTAACCTATCCTTAGTAAAACAATAACAAATTAATGTCCTTTCTTGGCTGATTTTAAAGCAAAAGCGTGTCTGGAAAGCCATCTTCTCATAACAGAAGACAATTGGGAGAACCTGATTATATAGCTTTTGTATAATGACATCAAAGAGCTCCAATTTTCCAGAAAAGAACCTACTATATCCACCTCCTCACTGCATATTTCTTTTTCCTGTATGGTAGACCTGAAAGGGAAAAGGAGTGGAAATTGGCCAAGCTGAGAAAAGGTCAAAATGAAAGGACATTCAGGGAGTTGAATGTTATTAAAGATGGATATCTTTGCCTACTCCATGGTGTGCCACCATGTGCAGAGAGCATCTTGAACAATGTTCCCAAACTGAGCCATGTTTCTGTGGAAAAGAAAACTTTCCAGGAAGGGGACAGATGTCCAGAGAAACATCTGTAACATCTCACTCCTGAAGTGACTGGCTTGCTTGGGTTGTAGATGTCTTATGGTGTACACTCTTTAGAAAAAAAAAGTGTTCATATGTAGAAATATTCTTCACTGAGAACAAATTTTACCCCTAAACATCTCCTTTCAAAAGTAGCCTTTCACAGAATTTCGTTAAAAGCAGCTGTCATTAAAAAAAAAACAAAACAAAACAAAAATATATGAAATTAACTGTCCAGCTTTTGACTTTTTGGATTAAAGTACATTTTAATTAAATTAAAAATTTTGGATTTTTTTAAATCTTTTTTTGATAGACTGAAAAAGAACTCCTAAGCATAGTGCTTCTTGCCTATTGCATCATTTTCCGCACTATCGCTGTGTGGGGTGTTATTTACGACTGCCCTCCCTCGCTTTTCTGTCTGCTGGTGAACATGGAGAGGCCCCCACACTGCACCCTGGCTGGAGGGCTGGGCAAAGGGGCTTTTCTGCAGAGCTCTGCTGCTGCCCCCTGGCCCAGTGGCCTTCAGCTGCTCTCTTCACTTCTCCTCAGCTCACGCCTCTGTGGGGGTGAGCGGCCTCACTGTAAAGTGCCCTGAGATCAGCCAGCAAGAATGGCAAGAGCTAATCCAGCTTGTTCTACCTTTCTGTGTTTTGTTCCGATTTCTGTGGAATATGATGCTCTTCTGAAGTGTGGAATAAAGTGCCATAATGAAATACAGATAGATATTTTTCACTAAATTGGCAAGATAATTAAAGAATTCAAGCACAACAGTGAGACATCTTTTTTCCCCTTCAGGAATTTGTAATGAATGTTCATTAATAAATTACAGCCTAGTGGTACATGAACAGATGTGCCTGTGTGGACAGTTATATCTGCAAAGGATATAATCATATTCTGCACAGATCTCAAAATCTTCATTAGTACACCCCTGTTCAGATCTGAAGCTTTTTCTATGCTGGGTCTTTAAATGTTGTCATAGTTTCTATTGCTTTCCAAATAACTGTAATCAAGTCCGTAGGCTTGTAATTTAGTTGATTTCCACAAGTTTAATTAAACAGAGTAACTACTGTAGCCCACCTATAGCTCCTTGTAATGGACCATTTTCACTGTACTCCACCTTGCATTTGGGGAGTCTCCCATGTTATAAACTTCCTAAATATTTGTCTTCGTTCTTTCCTAAAATTAAGACCACAGCACGTAAAAGTTCCATGCTGTTGCCTCCACAGAATAATAGAAAATTGTGAATGATGATTTGACTTGATTTTCTCTTCCCTCTGTAGGGTGGACAGCAGAGAGGATTTAAGCCTTTAAGTTATGTTAATGAGATACAAGACAAAACAACAACAACAACAAACCACAAACACACAACAAACAAACAAACAAACAAACAAAAACCCCTTAATCTGCTCTTTGAGCACAAAAATAACAAATAAAAGTGATTTAAGTCATTTTCTGTGTTCATAAGTCACAGCACTTCTTCCTGAGCAGTGATCCTAAAGAATTAATATTAGAAAACAGAAGCAACCGTTTGCTAATGTGAAGTTTGGACCCAAGTACCACTTTATTTTGGTGAACCGTAGTTTTCATATTTTTTCAGAAATCCAAAATAATCTTAAATAAAATGTTTTCCGAAGTATTACAGATATATTTTCAGTGCCTATGGAAATAAAGGAATAATTACTTTAAAAGGGTCTCATTCTGCTTGTTTGTTTGTTTTTTCCCCATTCTTCAGTTGAATCCTAAAGTACACAAATAATTGCCATTTTTTCATAAATAAACAAATGAGTGCATTCATTGTTGTAATAAATCTTTGTACAGCTTTGCTATTAAATGATGCTAGTACTTGTTTTGAGTCCAACAGTTTTAAAATTCAGATAACCTTACATCCCAGGACATTTTAAAGTTTGTATTTACAAAGCTTCTTTTATTGCACAGAAATAGCATGAAAAGTAGTAAGGGACTTAAATTTTGCAGACATTTTTCTGCAAAAATGTACTCCAGATATTAGCACTGTATAGAACATTTTTCAGATAGTTAGCAAGATGGAAACTACCTGCATCTGTTTCTTATCCTTCCTCATCTCCTATACTTAAAAAATATCTGATATTCATATTTTAAGTCAGCAACTGTTACTCTAAGACAGTCACTAAATAGATGTACAATAAACATTAACCTATGCAACATTTTTCTTTTGTACTTTCCAATTACTCAAATAATTCATATTGATTTTTTAAATTATTCAGCTTGTTCTTATATGCAGTAATTTGTTGAATCAATTTTGGTTTAATTTCCTATTACAGTCCCATAAATCTTCTATGCACTGCTTTGCCTTAGTGATATTGACTCTGTGCAAACAATTCAGGGGCTTTAGACATTTTTCAATATTCATCAGTTTAAATATGATCAAAACTTTTCCCTCAGAACCTTATTTCTGGGGCCTGAAATTTAGATGATAACCTGTTTAGGATTCAGAATATTTCTTTCATTTCAAATATCAATGCAACCAATTCAGGTACTTGAACAAGTGAGAAAGCATGAAACTCATTGCTCTCAGTACATCGCATGTCACACTTCTATTGCTCTTGCATACTAAATTTACTTTCACTAGAAGAACTGTGAGAAAGTCATTTTTTACATCTTTTTAATTGTACAGTGGTGTACTGTTAGTCTGTCATCTTGACGGATTACAAAAAGAGGTGTAAAAATATTATAGTCCTCAACTACAATCTATTGCCTGATCTCTCAAATTTCAGTTTGTTTGCTATTCCTCATAGATTCCACATGCTTCTCCTTTGGTTGGTTGTCTCTGCCCCATACCTATGCTAAGCTCTATGAGGACAGAAGTAGCATTCTTTTGTAGAGTTATAAGAGCTGCAAGATCAGATTGATGGATTCCCCCACTGATAGCCATAGTCTATAGGTGCCGGCTGTACATAAGTAGAGGAAAGATATGGCTATACCTCCTCATTACAAGTGTGGAACTGCCTAGAGTATGACCACATCACCGAGTGCATGTACAGGAAGAGTCATTAAACTATCATAGCAGCCTGTGCTTGCTAAATCATTTTTTCTTAGAGCTACATGGCAACCTTCTGTAGGTGGAATCTATCCTACAATTTAAAGTAGTGAATGACTCCTCCGTCTTTCACTGAGCCCATGCCCTGACCCCTATATGCTTCAGTACATAAAGTGAGAAAGCAGGAGTTCATTCAGTCTGAGAAGGATTGATTCTGCTTCACTAGGGCTTGCCAATCACCTGAACCTTTCATTTCTTTTTTTCATACGTTATTACTTTTCCTCTGCTGCTTCCTTTGAAGAGCACGGAATATCAGCAATCATAAAGATTAGCTGAGTACGAATTCTCAAGAAAAAAAATATGATCTTTCAAGATGTTGAAGTACTGCTCCTGACTTCACGGACATGCAAAAATCTAATTGGTGGTTTTGATGGCTCAAGGAAGATAGGACATTTCCCTAATTATATCTGAGTTTGATAGGTAAGTAAGGGTGAACACTGTTTGAGAACTATAAAGAATTCATAAATTTATCAAGAAAAAGATCATTATGAGCTTATTTTTTTGGTCTTTCTTTTTCTGAGTGCTTAAAATCTTCTAAGTGCTATGTAAACAGTAAAAAACTGATCTTCATATGCTTCCTTTCCCTGAACCACGTAGTCTCACTTTATGAACATAGAAAATCAGAAGCCTGATCCGTGTGAAGACAAAGATTTTTGAAACTTTTTTTTATTATTTTTTACATTTCCAAATCGAGAAAGATTGATTGCAAAATGCTAGTACTTCTCACTATTAAAGATTGTTCTAATCCCTTTTTAAATTCATGGGAATTTTTATTCTGCATTATATTCTGTTGAAGCAAGTCCTGCAAGTTGAAGTTCGTGCCGTATGAAAGAGGACTTCCAAGCATTCATTCTGTAGCTCTGAAAACTGAGCATATATTCTGACCTTTAATTTTCTACCTTTTAACTCTGCAATCCCACATTCTTTTTTCACAACGGGTTGCTTCTTTTAAGAAGCATGCTCTGGATTAGCTCTTGCCAATCTTGCTTGCACCTGTGGTGCCAGAACTTCCATATTCCTGTGTTCCTTTGTTCACAGAATCACAGAATATTTGAGGTTGGAAGGGACCTCTTGAGGTCATCTGGTCCTACTCTTCTGCTCAAGCAGGGGCAGCTAGGTCAGTAGGTGTTTTCACAGTGCTGCTTATTGTTGTCTGTTACATTTAAGCAAAAGAAATACTCCTTTGAGAGGACAAGGACCTGATAAAGGAGAAGGTAAACAGTGTGGAACAGGAGGAACTTTTCTAGTCAGACTGTCAAGTAAGTGTTGTGCTGGTAGCATATAGTATTTTGATTGATCATGTACTCTCAAGTTTGTTATTTTTAAAAAGCACAACATCTGGTGACTCTCTGAATTGCTTGCTGGTTATGCTTTAGTAGTTTCGTGTGGTTTCATGACTAAACACGTGCATGCAAATCTCTATTACCCTGTTTCATAACTAACTACATTTTTAGAAGTCCTGAGGTACCTGAGGAGGATGCAGTTTCAGTAGTGTTAGCAGCACCCCACCTGCCCCTCCACAAGTGGTGTACTGTTGGTTAAACAATTTCATTTCTTAGTTGGATTGTCAAGTCAGCCCATTTCAGAAAGGACATCTTCTAACTTCTGGAGGTGAAGAATTAGCACACTCTGAAAATTAGCTAATCGCTTTAATAACTTTTGGTATATGATGTACAGAGTAAGAATGTACTGAATATGTCTTGTGATACCTCTTTTACANTATATATATGTATGCATGTGTATATGTATGTGTATGTATATGTATTTATATATGTGTATATATATATATAAACACAGGTATTGCCAACATATGCCATGTGGTATTAGTTGAATTAAAAATTAGTCATTGAATTTTTAGTAATGCATGTAAACTCTACTTCAGATTTTGCCTATGTTTACCTGTCTACAGTCATGACTGATCATTGAAAACAAAAAGCTTGAAAATAAGCATAAATTAAATGTACTTAATGACTGATGCAAAATAAGCATGAAATAATTTCTTCAATTCTATTAAATTTTAATATGATTTCTTTGCACTGAAATTCAACTACACTAAAAATAAATTTGAATGAGAACCCGGTGTTCTCGTCAGTGCCAGCTATATTTCTTAGTGTGAACAACTGATTAATAATAATATCTGATTAACAATTTCCATCAAATATGCAGCTTGTTTTGCCTGATAGATATAAATATAGCTAGATAGGAAACATAATGTATAAAAAATAATATTTTATTTCTTATAAGTTGACAGAGATCATCCGCTAGTAATGATATTACTGACGAGATACCATAGCTTTAGTTACAATCCATGTACACAGGTGTGTTTACATTTCAAATCACTTGTAAAAATGATAAATTGATTAGAAGATCTGAACAATACTATTTATACCAGTATCTGAACTTAGGACCACATACTTTTTTGTACTTGGGAAACACAAAAGTCTTTCTGTGGTTCTTTCAACATATAGGAGCAGACGTGCTTTAAGCTCTGATTTTTAACTAGAGGCATGAAAAATTGATTTCCTAGTAAACAGTTCTGACTTATTTACTTTTGAATGATTTACAGTGAATAATTTTGACATAGAAAATTGCTTTTACTTCTTTTTAAACATTCTTTATATGGATATTATGCTGAAGTATTCTGATCTTTCTAATTTTACAGACTAAAACCAAAGTATTTCAGAGTAGAATTGTTTATCATAAAAATGAAGAGCTATAAACAAAATATAACATAATTAAATTTTCATACAAAATTTGAGATAAATTTGCCAAACCATTTTACCTCTGTGCAAAGTCTGTTATTCTTAATCTAAAAAATTGCTCCAGAAAATTGAAAAAGTAAAATCAAAATCAAACAAAAGACTCAGATAAAACCCGTAATATTAGTGAACATGTTGTCTTCTCCACTGTTTTTACACAGAGAACAAGCACGTTGTATTTGTTTCTGAACGCATGAAAGGTGTTACATTGCAACATAAAATGATCACTTCTCAGTTTTACCTTTTTAACATATTACAGCATTGAAATTTATAACAAAAATAATGTAGTAATCCTGTGAAATCAATGTGCCTTTCTCATGTTTTATATCATACTTTGTACCGGATACAGCAATTTATGATTTCAACAAACCATTGTAAAAAGTAAAATCATATAAAATACTATTTTGTAGTTGAGACTGTAATCCCATAGCTATATTTCTCCATTGAATTTACAGATCTAATGAAATTAAAGCACTTGTTCATCTGCTTGTCCACCTAAATATCTGTTCTGTATTTAAACATTAATTTAATGTAATGTTATGGATAACTGGACTTGAGTCAGTATGATTTATAGACTGCTTGTACTGCTGTCTCTGTCAGACTTACCTAGAATAATGTGCTTTATAACAGCTTTTTGTGTTGTACTAAGGGTCTACTGCACATCTAATGGTCACACAATCAAACATTTAACATACTGATAATGAACATCCACAGCTAAGGGCAATGTACAGTTAAAATACCCTGACTAATCAGATACCAAAGGGACATGACACAGTGGAGAATTAAGCCCATAATGAAAATACTTACTAGTTCTCTGTGCACTAAATAAAAGGGGCAAATAGAAACATGATCTTCTTTGATGCATTTTGCAGCCAAATCATTGAAATCTATATGGCTGTGTGTAGAATCAGATGAGCATTTTGTTGGGGGTGGAGAAATTGGATATTTTTAATGTAACCAGACATTAAAATGTAAATCATTTCTTGTCTTGCTTTGCAGTTTGCTTTTTACTCACAAGAAAAAAGGTAAATATGAAAACGCTCAAGTGTGTCCATGACACAGAATATCCATCATGATCTTAAGCATGCGTTAGAAAATTTTAAAAACCTTTTTCTGTCTTCTCTTTTGTCTACAGATGAGTTACGTGAGAATATCCATAAATAAATATTATTGAAACATTTTTAAATCCATATGTGAGGTAGATGTAAATGTCAATGGAGAGGTTAGGCAAAATGTAGGGGTGGAGATTAAAATGAGAGGAATTGCAAGACCAATTGCTCTCATTGCTCATAACATGGTGTCACAGTTGTAGGTTAAAGCAGCTGCGCTTTGCTTCTACTCAGTTACACATCAGCCACTGTAAACAGCATTAAAGTAAATGCTATGGGTTAACACCTTCTTTCAACTGCAGTGAAGATTTTTAAAGGGTCTCTAGCACAGTAAAGAAATAGCAAGCTAAAGGCAAAGGACCCAAATAGCACACAGTCAATAATAGCCCACAGTAAATTTACTCTGAGAAATTAAATGTATACTGCAACACACAGTTACTTAATCAATGCCAGGGAAAGTAAACTGTCTCTGAAAAGTCAAATACTTGTGGTATTTTCCCCTTACGGTGAAATGGATGTTGAGGGGGGATGGGGTCCTGTGCCACACTGCTGGATACTTGTGCAATAGGCATTTTGGAGGGATTTTACTGGGACTGGGCTGCAGAGGGTGTGTGCTGGGCTGGAGATGTGAAGAACCCAGCCTCTGTGTTTTCCAGAGCTGTTCTCCAAACACCTCTGCTTGCACCAAAGCCTGTGGTGTTTGCATCACTTCCCTTCTCTGTCATTCCTTGGAAAAAGTCTGCTTCCCCTCAACCACACATCTCATTAATTGCTGGTACCTGAAACACATCCAGCTCTTACCTGTGAGCAACATGTGCCTGACATTACTAATTCCTAGAGAGGCTGGTGGCCTCAATTCTGAATGCCTCCACAAGCCACCCCTGTTAAAAAAAAAAATCTGCATGTAGTTGGTTTACTCCATTCACATTCTGCTGTAGGTAGCTAGACATTGCAAGCCAAAAAATTGCATCTATTGCCTCTTGCTGAGCAGAAGTCAGGACAATGTGTTTACCCTGAGGGAAAGCTAAGACCTAGCTTACCACCTGGAATGAAAAGCACATCCAAGGTGAGTTTAAATCTGACAAATGCAGTCATAAGCTGCTTTAATGGGATGTGGTCACCTTGCAAGTGGGAAAGTTCAATAGGCTGCTTACAACAGTAAGGAAAAATAACCTTTGAATTTCCTGTGCAGTAGGATGGAATATTTTGAGAATGTCTGAATATCTGTAACACCAACAGAGAACCTAGATTTCTTTTAAAGAGCTGGATTGAGCCATCAGCCAAATTGTAAGTCATCTTAATAAACAGCAAGGAATTCATCTGAAATGGATAACAAAAGCACAAAAAAAAAAAAAAAAAAAAAAAAAAAAAAAAAAGATGAAATTCTATTATTGCACAATGTCTTTTTGAACGTTTGTCAAAGTGACACAGATAGAAAAAGGGCAGGACATGTGGTAACACTTCCATGTTACCCCATGCTGCTGACCTTTTTCTTGTTCTGCTTAGGAGCTCATTTCTGAAAGCAGAAAACTTGTTCAATGTGCGCCAAGAAGTCCAGGAGACAAGGCATTTTCTTTAGCTGTGTTTTCTCTTGGTCACAACAATAATTAGCCATTTTAAGTTTGGAACATATTAGGATCTTTAAGTAGTCTCCAGGAAGCCTTGCAAGAGTAAGAAATTACATATATTCAGCATTTATTGCTTCTCATACTTGTAATGGCAAGATCAGGATCTTGCAAGGAAAGAAGCAGGGTGGAGGAACTTAAATCATTTTAATCATAATTTAAATCAGTAAGCAGGAAATCTTGCTTTAATGAACCTTATTATCTTGTTTTTCATGAGTAATTTTTGTTGATTTTACAAAGGAAGGTTGATTTTCATTAGCTGGTAAAGTCATCGTACAGGTTGTTTACAGTTAATATAGATTTTACAGTCAACACAAAACTTTTTACTATCAAAAAGGATCTGTGATGTTTGTCTAAGCAACTATACAATTTGACTTAAATTTTGTTTACTTTTAAAAGTTTTTCTTTTATTAATTAGAAAATAACTCTTCTTTACTTTCCTGATGAAGCGCTTAACTTTTCTTTGTTTACATCTGTATCTGCAGAAATTATAGAAACACAGCAAATGAGGTGGAATTCTTAAAAAGAAAAAAAAGAAGAAGAAATATTTTGAGTTATTTTATTCATGATTAGAAAGACAACTTTAATCAATCTATGTAACATAACATAGATATCTAATGTCCTAATAGTTTGTATTTTGAACTGATGTGATGAAAACAAATTATTATGTATAGTTAGAGAACTGAAGCAAACAATATTTCGATGAAGTATTTTAAAACTCGGAAGTCTCATCTTTTTGCTTTTTCATCATGTAGCTGGGGAAAAGAAAAAAAAGTCCACCTGCCTCTTAAATTCCCAGTAGCTTTCATGATTGTGGAACTAGTCTTAAGGCTGAACAGTATGAATAAATTAAAATGAGAAAAGTATTTTATCAGCATCATCAGAGGAAGCTATTCATAACCAGAAAACTCTGAAAAGACACACATACTATGTACCTCTCAGATTAGATTCAGTGGAAAGGACAGTTTTTTACCTTATTTCTTGCTTGGCTTTGTGACTAATTTCAGAAATAAATTTCTGACTTACCATCTTCTGATAAGCCAATCTTTGTCAAATTCTATAAGCAGATTTACGTAAATCAGAAACCTGACTTATTCAACAGTATAGAGGTCTGTTTTCCTGTTATTCTGAAAATTTAGAGATATTCTTACTAATGTTACAGAAAATGGTGGCTGATATGCCATCAGAAATGTTATATTGTAAAGCAAAGCGTATTCTGCATGATGCTTTTTTTCCTCTAATGCTGTGTATCTACCAGACACCTGCATGATGGTGATACTGTGAAATAATTTCCTGTTCACATTTGTTTTACTTTAGTAACAACTATAGACCACCTGGTTTAACCAGTTAATTTTAGAGACAACCAGGGAATATGTAGCTGTGGCTATAGTATATGGCAGGCACATTAAGGTGAATTATGTATTTGAAAGCCATAATAAATGAAGTAGCAAAGAAAATGATTCAGGGAGTTGACTAGTGGCCCAGACCCTGGGCTGTACTGCAGTATTTGTGCAAGATATGGCTTTGGTACTGTGTCTCTGCAGCTGAGTCCAACCACTTTTTTATTTTAAGGGTATAGTAATTTGACTGCTCTGATTAGCACACACTTTGCTACATTATTAACATAACACTTCCTCATAACGTCCAAAGATCAGTTGCAAAGCTCAGTAGTCTATCTTTATGGCCAGCTTCCAAACTACCATAATAACTCTCTCTTATCTGTGGGAACAACAGATATAATGCAGTTATTTTGCATTGCAAGGTGGGCTCTACTCTCATCTGTCAGAAACTGAAAGTTGACTTCGTCATCTGCAAAAGTCTTGTTGAGTCACTGTCTCTCCAAAAAGTAACAAGATATATTCTATAAATTTACTTTGACAAGGACAAGAAGGCAAGCAGAAAAAGTCAATATGGATTTACCAAGGGAAAATCGAGCTTGATCAGCCTGACTGCTTTCTACAATGAACTGACTGTCCATGTGGATGTGGGGATGGTGGTGGATGTAACACTGCTTCAGTTTGGTAAGGCTTTTAACACTGCCTTCCATAGCATCCTCATTTGGAAGCTAGGTTGAGATAGGCAGGGCAAACAGGTTGTCAGAGGGACTGAAACTTGGCTGGACAACCAGGATCTCAAGGAAGAAATCAATAGCTTGACATCTGGCTAGAATACCTACTCAATCGGGAGTAGTGAGGTGTGTATTGTTCAATAACTTCATCAGTGGCCTGGGCAATGAGACAGAACTCATCCACAGCAAATTTGTGGATAATCCTAAATCAGAGGGAGAGGCTGGCACACCAAACAGTAGTGCTTCAGTCTAAAGGGACCTGAGAAATTTAAAGACTGGACCAACAAGGGATTGGTTCCAGGGCAGAAGGGCAAAGGTCTGTACCTTGGACAGAATAATCTCATCCATTAATCAAAACTGGGAACCAGCTTGCTGAGTAGCAGCCCTGCTGGAAATGACCTGGGGGTTACAGCAGAGTATGTGCCAACAGTGCACTTTAATCCCCAAACAGGAAGATGTAGCCACATCCTGGAAGAGCCTGATCCAGTAGACCAAGTTACCTTCTTCCACATGGCTAAGGTGAGGCTGTGCGTAGAATACAGGGTCCACTTTGGGGCCCCATGTACAAGCAGGATGCTGAGAAACCAGAAGGAATCTGTTGGAGAGCTACCAAGAACACTAACAACATGTGGCATTGGAGGAACTGTAGTAAGAACTGGGCTTGCTTAGTCATGCAAAGAGGAGGTTAAGGGGCTATGTAATATTTTCCTACAAATACCTGAGCAAGTGTTTTAAAGATGATGGAACCAGATTCTTCTCTGTAGAAGCAGAAGGAAAAACAAGGGGCAACAGCCCCATTTTCAGTTTAGAAGTTCAGACTGGGCATGAGGTTGAACTTCTTCATTACGAGAGCAGTGTAGCACTGCAAAGGGTATTTGTACACAGAGAGACTGTGGAAAGCCTATCCCTAAAGTTTTCAAAACTTAGCTGGGTAAAGTCACAGCTGGCCCAATTTTTGAGTTCCCATAATCCTACTTCAAGCAGAAGAGAGAACTAATAACACCCATAGGTCCCTTCCAACCAACATTTCTGTGAGTCTGTGATTCCCCCAAACTCCACTTTTGGCACAGGTTCTTTTAATGCTGATGATGGATACAATCCTCTTCATGTATCTCTCTGCTTCTTTTTACATGGCAGCCTGGTGGGGACTATTACAGTTTTCAGTTTGTTTTTCATGAAATTTTTCAAACTGAAAGTCTTAGCAGATGAAGCATTTTTTGCAGATGAACTGGAAGTATCAGACCGGTTACTTTAATAAGCTGCTATAACCAGTATCACAGAATTAAAAATTGCATAATCTCAGGGAAAAAAAAAAAGGAGGAACCTGAAAAAAAAAAAATATTTGTAATCATTGGCACAGTATTTTATTTGGAAGAGTTATTGAAAACCATACCATAATATGCTTATAAAATATGCTCTTAAAAATATAGTTGGATAAAGGATTCAAAACCTTGGCTGTGATAGTGAGAAGAAGTTTGTGTAATTTGTAGTGACGTGAAATGATTTTGGAATTGATTTGAAATTTGTAGTTCTAATCACTGTATGGAAAAGAACTTCACTCTCACTTGATTGATGACACTGTGACACAGGAAAAATACAGAGTTTTTTTCATAATTCAGATAAAGCCAAGACTTATCCTTCTGAAAACAAAATTATTTCAGAATATCCAGTGATTATCTATTGAAATAAATGTCTCTCCAGATGATCAATATACTGTTCTAAAATATTTTGTACTGTTTAATAGCATATAATATAAACTATTAAAAACCTAATATATAATATTTGTAAAAAAAGTATAAAATATCACACTGTGCTTACATGATAAAATACATAAATTCTGCTCCAGTGATTGTATTTTTCAGATCATAGAAGATCTGTAAAGAAAATCTTGTTGAGAGAAAGCTGCAGTAGATGCTAGGAAAAGGAAAGCTCTCAGTTTCTAATTCTGAACTTATTAATCAACTGTGCACTGGAGCTGCACAGTGCAGTCGCATTCATACATAATGAGAAATGGGGAAACCATTTTCAGCAGTCACACTGCATGGAGAGTGCTGGACTATTCTAAAAGCTCACTAATGAGGATCAGGGGCTTTCGAGTCCCCATGCGGAGTTTTTATTCTTTGTTTAATTGTGCTAGTTATGAGTACTGTTAACATCCTTCCTCAGCCAATGTTTTACAAAGGCATGGGTAAATCCAACTGAAGCAACTCCTAATTTGATCTGCCTCACTGGTGTGTACTCTGGAACTGAGCTGGCAAGGGACCAGAATCCTGCTTTAGGATCACTAGCATTTGTACCTGGGTGCTAATCTCTCAGTAAATCAGGAGGAATATTTGAGCATCAAGAGATACATTCTCCTGATCATATTTTCAGGAACCAGTCTGGACAGGTTCTTGGATTATTCACTCAAGGGATTAACTATCTCAGCATAAAATGATGTAATATGTTGCATGATATTTTTATATGGGGAAATGTTAATTGCTACCATCAGTCACAGCTGGATACAGCTTATGGGTAGACTGAATGTAAGTGGAAAGCGCAAAAATTCTATTTTATGTAGTGATGACCGCTGGGCCACATGGGAAACTTGGATGCACGTACAGCATGTGATTGAGAATGCTTATTTGGGGACAATTATAACCAAAGGAATTCAAGCAGTGGGGTTCCAGGTGGAGCCGCAGCTATCTTAACTGCAAATGTCTGGCTACAACCAAGTTTTGTCAATTTTTACTTGTAGCTTATTTTGGCTAAATGAAAGGATGGAAAAATAATAAATGCCCTGGTTTTAGGAGTTATTTAAAATTTAGTGAAGATTTAAAAAAAAAAAACTGTTTTTGTATGTATAGATATACATAACAAGCATATATAAATCTGACAATATAAAGTTGGTCTAAAGTTAGGACCCACATTCATTTAGAATAACTAGTTTAGCCAAGTTTTCACTGCTTGTAAGTAATAGGGCCATGTTAAATTCTGACTACATAAATTATCACAATATTGCCTTCACCAATATTGGTAGCAGTGATGCTCTACAATTTATAATTAAGTTAAAATACGGTAAACCTAAAATTTCAGATAAAGTGAAAGTGGGTTGCAAAAAATCAGCAAACATGCCATGATTGTAATTCCTCTGTGTCACTACAAATGCTAGTGTGGTGGGTTGACCCCACCCAGTACAACTGAGAAAGTAGGAACGGGTTTACTCAGCCCTTTCAGGTGACACGAAGCTGAGTGGTGCGATCGACACATTGGCGGGAAGGGATGCCATCCAGAGGGACTTTGACAGCCCTCAGAGCATGCACGTGGGCCTGTTTGAAAAACATGTGGTTCAAAAAGGCCAAGTGCAAGGTCCTGCACCTGGGTCAGGGCAATCCCAACCACAAATACAAGCTGGACAGAGAGTGGATTGAGAGCAGCCCTGAGGAGTAGGACCGGGGGGTGTTGGTGAATGAAAAACTCAGCATGAGCCAGCAACGTGTGCTTGCAGCCAAGAAAGCCAGCTGTATCCTGGGCTTCATGAAAAGAAGCATGGCGAGCAGGTCGAGGGAGGTGATTCTCCCCCTCTACTCTGCTGTTGTGAGACCCCACCTAGAGCACTGCGTTCAGCTCTAGAGCCCCCAGCGTAAGAAGGACATGGACCTGTTGGAGTGAGTCCAGAGGAGGGCCATGAGGATGATCAGAGGGCTGGAGCACCTCTCCTACAAAGACAGGCTGAGAGAGTTGGGGTTGTTCAGCCTGGAGAAGAGAAAGCTCCAGGGAGACCTTACAGTGGCCTTCCAGTAGCTAAAGGGGGCCTACAGGAAAGACGGGGAGGGACTCTTCATGAGGGAGGGTAGTGATAGGACAAGGGATAATGGTTTTAAACTAAAAGAGGGTAACTTTAGATTAGATATTAGGAAGAAATTAGTCGCTATAAGGGTGGTGAGACACGGGAACAGGTTGCCCAGAGAAGCTGTGGATGCCCCATCCCTGGAAGTGTTCAAGGCCAGGCTGGATGGGGCTTTGGGCAGCCTGGCCTAGTGGAAGGTGTCCCTGCCCATGGCAGCAGGGTTGGAACTGGATGATCTTTAAGGTCTCTTCCAACCCAAACCATTCTATGGTTCTACAATTCTTTTGAGAACTTGAGCTGCATAAACCACCTATGCTAAAGTAAGTAGATTGATTATGATCACATGTAAGAATTCCCAATAATGTTCCCAATAAGTGATGAGTCATTACTATTTTCGATACATGCATAATGATGAAGTAAGAGTAGAAACAAAGTTAGTCTTTGGTCCTATATAAAAACTGATGCTTATGCATAGGTACGTAGTACATAGGCAGCAGGTAAATACCTTTAAGAAACTTAAAGAACAGAATATCAGAAGGGCAGGAAGAATGGCAGAGATTTTTCAGCAATCTATTGAAATCAAGGAACTACATTAAAAATGAACAAAAAAGAAGCCCAGTAATGTATTTAACTTTTAAAAAGTAAATTTAGAAGATCTCTCACAAGCAGATATTAAAAAAAATCAGGAGATAAAAGACAAACTACTGCCTTGGACAAAATCTAGAAAGGAAAAAAAGAAAAAGACAAAAAATACAATAAAAAGATAAAAACAGATCTATATTAAATTCTGTTTTTGTTTGGTATGTAGTGTGCTGGGTCTGGCCGGGATGGAGCTGACTGTCCCCACAGCAGCCCATCCAGCGCTGTGCTCTGCAGTGCAGCTGGAGCAGCACTGGTGTCACACCAGGGCTGTGTCTGCTGCTGAGCAGCGCTGGCAGCACCCAGACTCCAAACCCCCAAACCCAGTGGGCTGGGCGTGGGCAGCAGCTGGGATGGGACATCGCCAGGGCAGCTGACCTGAACCGACCAGAGGGATATCCCATGCCACACGATGTCACACTCAGCAAGAAGAGCTGGGGAAGGGGAAGGAGAAGGGGGGCTCTCGTTATGAAGACGTCTGTCCTCCCGAACAGCCGCTACGTGTATTGAGGCCCTGCTTCCCAGGACGTGGCCGAACACCG
Source organism: Chauna torquata (assembly GCA_013399475.1). Classification (NCBI taxonomy): domain Eukaryota; kingdom Metazoa; phylum Chordata; class Aves; order Anseriformes; family Anhimidae; genus Chauna; species Chauna torquata. The sequence goes on from VXAL01018759.1 coordinate 78,577, forward strand.
CTCATTGACGGGAAGTAGAGAATTTTTCTCTCTTTCCTTCTGCAAGGTCTTTCGTGTTCTGTTTGTTTGTTTGTTTGTTTTTGTTTTTTTTCCTCTTTCTTTTCCCTTTAGTTAAATTATCTCATCCTGCGAGGTTTTTTTCTTTCCATCATACTTTCCTCCTGTCCTCCTCTTTTTTTAAGGAGGGGAAGTGAGAGAGTGGTTGTGGTGGAGTTTAGCTGCCCAGCAGGGTAAACCGGTACAATAGACAGTGATGTAACTAATTCATTTAGTTGTATCAGAAAAGACCACAAGGAATTTTACAGGGACTCATAAAGTGGACTGGAAATGACAGAGGGAATTCAGTGATGATAAATGCAGCAGTAATTCATATTGAATGGGAAAAATGAGCCACTTGTATATCTTAAGTCGAAATTAACCGTATTAACTCACAAGGACATGGTCATTACTCTGGATAACATTACAATGAGAAGCTGCAGATGGAGAAATGAAAAGATACAAACAAATATAAAAAGTGGTGGTAAAGAAAATTACAGAGAAATTACCTTCAGCTATATTTTTGCTGTATTTTTGTATTTAATTTAAAATTCTCATTCTTTTAAAATGTATCCATTTGTTTTAAATAAACATATTGGTAGTTATTTGGTCTACTTTCAGTGCATTTATTATGAAATGGTGTTGTGAAATTAGAACAGATTCAGCAGAGGGCGAAGGTGAATTAGTATAGGCATGTACAATTTTTGATGTGAAGAGAAATACAAACTATTTGTCTGCAAGGAGGAAAGGCATGGCATCAGGGTACTCAGCAGTATTCCTGTTCCTACCTTCATTTCCTCATATGACAAAGAGACTCTGATGCACTCCTCCAATGCACTCTTCCCTCCTCTTGTCCACCAGTCCTGTCTATGCATCCACCGGCAGCCAAGCTCCTGCCATTTGCTGTGCTCTGCTGTTATGACAAGGGGAATACCCTGGGTCCTTCTCAGCACAGTGATACTTTTTGTAGTTTCACTGTTACTTGCATTTAATTTGAAATATTAAGTCTGTATTTCTTGTCATATATCCATCCTGTAGGAAAAGCCCATTCTGACTCTATGGATGAAAGTGTTCAGGATTTGCTAGAACATCTTGCTGTCAGACAGCTAATTTTTTTCTTTAATCGGAAGCTTTAAATTTTATTAAGTGTACTTGTGATATCTGCAACCATTTTTCCATCATCATCCATCTCTGAAGGAAGGGATGAGTTAGACAACAAGCCAGCAGTCATATTGTCAGTTTTCAGGCTGTATTTTAAATCACATACAAATTAAAGAAATCTTATTAGTAATTATATAATTGATTATGCTGTTTGTTCAGATCTTTTTCCTCTTAACGGTGACGCGGATGGGCTGTGATTGTGTGCAGTTTGACTCAGACTCAATGATAGGCTCTCTGCTTTTGTTAGCCCTAAATGTGAGTTAAAACTGCAGTTCAAACATCTAATATTGTCTCCAAGACTGGCAAACACAAGGCATTTCAGTGCAAGAGAGCCTTCTACTGAGCCTATGTAAAATAAATTACCTCCCCAAAGGTTTCATCCTAATGTCTTGTAGTCAGATACTCATTTAAACTTCAAAGAAAGCATTTTTTTAACCTTTTCAATGATTGCTAAATCATTTTTATATTTGTACTACAGGCATAACTTGTGTAGAAACGTCCAAAACTTCCATGTATCCTTCACATCTTATGGCAATGAATCCTACTCCGTAATTACAGCATCGTGGCGTACCTGCAACCTTGTTTCATTGAGAGGTCTACAGCTTGTGACACCATACTACATGGACACTCAGCTTTGAAGTATTTTCATGAGACATACTGTTTTGTTCCCTGTGCATCTTCATACTTGTCATTTCCCATTTCCCATCATAGAATGAAGAAGATATGCAGAGAAAGAGAGGAACACCAAGGACTAGAGGAAAATGCAGAATATTACAAAGGTCACAACAGCATGGCACACTACTTTAATTCATAAAATGTGAGACAGTCCAAAGGCTTCCTGACGCCTCATTCTAATGACAAATACTGTAATAAGAAACATAAATGGCAAAATTATTCCATTCACTTGACAAAGATTATGAAAGCAGGAAGAGGTGCAAAATTAATCAGTTCTTTTTGTATAATTTTATTCATGTAGTGGTCTTCAGACATTTTATTTAGAATGAATAAATAACATATCTAACTTAGCCATTAACTATTATAAAACAAAGTGGGGAGAGATCTTCCTTAAATTGATTATTCTAATTTTTAAATAAAAATCATTAAGGAACTGGATTACTGCTAAATCATTTTCTGTTCATTTCAGTATAACTTTCTTTCTGGCACAGTGTGTTGTATTAACTTCCTTCTTTCCAGGAAATGCTCCACCGGAGCAAGAATCACATTTAACTTGAGAGGGCAAAATTGATCAGAACTTATTAATAGGTTTCTTACTCTGCCTGCTAGTATGCTGCCAGACTGTTCTTCACTATCCTAAATATGCTAGAGCACGTATTTTTATTTGTACCCAACCATATTTAATCCAGTTTTGAAGACAGCATGGAGCAGGATTTTTGTTAATAACGATGCCACTTTCGGTGCAATCTATTTGTTGGAACAGGATCTTTGCTAGCAAAACATATAGTAAGCAGAAAGTGTGTGCTCTTTCAAGCAGCCCCACTGTAGTAGCTGCCAGCACTGAACCGATTAAGAGCTCTTTAGCGATGTAGCTGAGCCTTGCCATAGGCCCATCATAGTCACCTCTTTGACTTTGTTAGCTCCTGGCTATATGAATATTGCAATTGCTTTAAACTGTTTTATCATAGTCTTTGCTTATGAGACAAAACTCTGGTGGCTGTGAAGAGTCTGTCCATGTATATTCCATGCATGTGGTGCTCAGATGCTCCAGCCAGTCATGCCTGTAGCATTTGGCCAGCTATGTTCCCTGAAGAACATGTTGAGCTCTGGGCATCCTTGGGCCTCCTTTCACAGAGTATAAAAGGGCAAGATTACCTGTGCCTGGAAATAGAGTACGCAATAGTCTTGAAATACATGTGCCTGCTCAGGGAAGAGTGTAGGTATAGTTAAGGAGATTCCCTTTCTATGGAGACTGGAACCTTAATTTGTTTTGGGGAAGATTGGGAACAAAGCTTCATTTCTCAGCTATTCTTTAAAACAGTTTTCATGGTAATAACTCACACCAAAAAACTGTGAGAAGGGTAAGTAGTCTCCCTGGGTATGGCCTCTACATACTTATTAACTTAGCATAGTTGGATGCTATGTGATTTGAAGTTTTCTAGTTGCAACCTTTGTCTTACAACTCAGACATAATATTCCTATCTATCTTCTCCAAACCACTTCTTCCAGAAGAGAAGATCCTCAGGATCAGTCTCCTTCTCCTAGACACACTAGACACCAGGTCCTGAAACACTGTAATTTTCACAGAAGGAAAAGCGGAGTTCAAGGGGTGTTGATTGCTTAAACACTTGTTCAGGCCTGTTCAAGCCACCTGCCTTCCAAATTCTGAACAATTGCTTGCAAACAGCCAAGAGGTTAGTGATATGGACAAGCATCAGGAAGAAACATCAGCCACTAAAAGTAAATACTCATGCCTTTTCAAACCATTTGTTCCACAGTTACACTGTATGACCTCTCTTCTTTCACTGCTGTGGTAGATCCATTGAACATCGATTTTCCATGGCAAAGTGTATAGACGTTGCCATGCCCTTTGCCTCAGCTGGCAAGAAAACCCCCCAAAATATAAGCATATGCAGTAAAAGAATCTGACCTCTGGTGTAGGGTACATATAACACAAGATCCTGTTTCAAGAATGCATAGTCACTGCAAGCTTAGCGATTCTGAAAATATTTTCTGATCCCTTAACTTGCTTTGAATAAGTTTTCCTGTCTCCATGGTCTCTTTAGTTTACTGTCATCCTGCCTGTGTCTTCACCCACTTCTCTGTGTGCTGTGCAAGGTAGATGGGACTAAAATAAAAAGGAGCCTTTAAAGAGTCAAACATCTTATCTCATGTTGAGCATAAACAAGATAAAAGGAAATGGAGACACAGAATGCTTTCATATTGCTGGTCGAAGTTTTACAGATTTGGGCCAAGAATGCATACAGGTTTATGATCTTTTCCCTAGCCCTGTTGATTCCACTGTTTTATATGTTCGTTAGACTGAGTGACAAGGTTGACTCTCCTTGGTTCTTATATCATTAAGAGGTCTTTGAGAAAGAGTGTCCTCTCTTTTCTCACACTGTAAGGAGATGCACAAGGCTTTCCACCTCACTTGCCAGTTTTTCTTCCTCTTATGTAGTAAGCTGTAATACAAGTATAAGGCTGTGGCTATTAATCAATGTATTGATGTCTCTTACACTGCATCTCTCACATATGATAAACAGTGGAGTGAAGTCGCTGGGTAATCTATTTCCTTCTTTATGGCAAAAAGCGAGCAATAAAGAGCTGCTAATGTCTCTCACAGGGATTCCCTGGGATGCAGGTACACATCTTGTTCAACTCCCGTCCTCAACAGGCAAATTGCTGCATGGGAGCCATCAATAACGACAAAATAACAAAATAATTCAGGCTGGAAGGGAGTTCAGGAGATCTCCAGTCCAAATGCCTGTTCACAGTAAGGTCAGCTCCGAGGTCAGAATGCTTGTAGAGGGCTTCAACTGTTGGGGCGTTGAAAATCCTTAAGGATAGACCACACAACATCTCTGGGTGGTCTGTGCCACGGCTTAACAGTCCTCACAGGGAAAAAGGTTTTCCTAATATCCAATCAGAACCTCTACTGTTCTAATTTATGTCTGTTGCCTCTTATCTTCTTGCCATGCACTGCTGTGAAGATCCATGGTCCACCTTCTCAACTCTCTCTTCATAGGTGTTGGTTGCTGTTTAGTCCCCCCTAAAACCTTCTATTCTTGATGCTGAATGAGACCAGTCTCCTTTGCTGCTTCTCATGGGTCATGTGCTCCATTCCCTGATCGTCTTGGTGGCTCTCCATTGGACTCACTGTACTTGATAACCTTTTTCTTGTATTTGGGTGACCGGAATGGGATGCAGTACTGGGTGTTGGTTTCAAGAGTGCTGAGGAAAGGGAGATAATCACTTCCCTTCCATCTATGATCCTGGTTATACAGCTGAAGGTGCCAATGATCTGTATTGCTGCATTGTGTTCTTCCTTCTCACGTGCAGGACTCTGTGTTAAATCGCTGAATTTCATGAGGTTTGTGTTGTATTGTGTTGGCCAGTTCCTCCAGCCTGTCTAGGCCTCCATTCCAATGGCAGCTCTGCAGTCCTATCTATCTCCCCAGCTCTCCGAAGCAAAGCTTATGAAACTCAAGCAGCCAGGAAAGCTAACCATTTTTACTACTGCAAATAGCAGTGCTTTATAGAGAAGCTCGTAATTCATGTTCATTTCCACTTGATGAGGACTCATAAACTTGTTCAGTACACTGCATCCCCCATACAGAATTGCATAAATTCTCTCTGCTTCTATACACACATGACATGGCACCCACTAAGTCATATTTTTATTAATCTGCACACATTGCAATTTGGTCAATGAAATAAACCTACTCCTCATTTGTCAGTAAGGATTTAATATCAAGCACTTTGCACTACTGTAACCTTATAAAACTACAAGCTAGAATGTGAGCATGGGGAATAGACGTGCATTGTTTGATGGTTATTTATATGAAGCATCTCATATAAATCAGTGAAAGTATTCACATAATTAAAGAGATTACAATCTAGTTCTGGAATGGTATTATATTTGCAAAGTATTGCATACAAATTTTAAGGGTATGTTACAAGCACTAAGGAATAATGAGTTCTAAACTGTAATCATCCTTTCCGTTATACTTTGAAATTATTTTGAAACGGATTTTTTTTTTCCTATTTTTGTGAATTCATATAATTCCATTTAGACAAATGCAGTCTTTTGAAATGGATAGGCTGGATTTCATTTATGTTTTTCTGCAAAGCAAGCCACAATAGTTTCAGATAAGTGAACATATAAATATGCATGTACATCCAAAAACCCCACTTCATCAGTTGGAGAAACTCAAACTCAGTTTTGAAAAGAAAATCCACATACCAAAAAGCAAAGGCATGTAAGATCTGTGAAGCACCGGTACCAGTATTCTAGATTTAAATAAATAATTTTTTTTTTTAAAAAAGGTAATCACTGTAAGCACCGTTCTCAAAAATGGGTGATACTCAGAATAATTTTTCATCTCCTTTATCTCCACCTCATTTACCTCCTGCAACTCCAGCTCCTTGCTGCAGCTCCCTCTTCACAATGTATCTATCCATGGTAGATGCCTGGCCAGCTCCCCCAGTTCTGAAAGTCCTGTTTTTGATTTTGTAGCTCCCACCCTGAACATGAATGGCATTTCTCCTTCCCTTCTAACACACACTTCTCCCGAGTTGCAAGAATTCTTTTTTCCTTAGTGACCTTCAAAAGCTTTAAAAGCTCTTCTTGCTATGCCCCTGACCATTTCTGTTATTTTTTACCCCTCTGATAATACAGCAGAGTTGCAGTGCATGCAGTTTCATTGCTGCCTAGGCCCCTCATGACCTGATCAGCAGGAACAAGAATCTTTCTGTCCGTCAACTGTTACGATGTCCAGTTCAGCCACAACAAACTCTGGTCAGTGGAGGCCGTGGAGTGGTGACTATAAACTGCGCATGGAGCTAGAGAGATAGCTCTATGTCCACCTCTTACTATCTCTTCTTAAAGAAGAGGACCTCAGAATTTAAGCAGAGGACAAGAGAGCTGGTCTGGTGCCTTTGTGGAGCCAAGGGGAAAGAGCAAAAGGAATGTCAACATTTGCTGTCTGACAGCCTTCAACCAGAGCCCAGTGTCCCCACAAGGCAGAAACAGCCAGTATGGCACAGACTGCACCAGTCAGCAAAGACGGAATATAGGAAAATTAGACACATAGAGAACCTAGATAAGAAATAGTGTTTCTCCTGTTTTCCTAGTCCAGTCAAGATTTTCTCAGACTTCCTTGTACAGATTACCACTGTGACTGTGTCCTTCTTCAGCTCCCCTTCTCTTCTTCCTCTGTCCTAAATGCTTGAACATAGTTGCTTTAAGAATGACAATCCTTTGTTATCACAGGGTTAAACTGGTATTTCAATAGTTTCTGTCCTAATCCACCCAAGACATTAATCTCTAATTTTACAGAGTTCATAATATTGAAGTCAGATACCTATTCAGAGAATAATGGTGCATATCAGGGGACTTCCAGCCTTTACCACAAAAAATGCCAGTTTCCCTTCTTATTTACAGATTTTCCCCTTCTAATTCCCTCGTCTTCATCTCCTCTTGGTTCTCCCATAGCTACACAGAACTACTCTTTGCTTTCTGATTTCTTATATATTGGCTGTGTTCCCCTTTGCCACTTTCTGTTTTTAATCTCTCCCTCACCTTTCTGTTCATGTTCAAGTAATGTGGACCACACTCGCCTTCTCCAGTTTCATTACTTCCTCCTGATGGTAATATTACTCTGTTGACTCAATTACACAACAGTTACCTTTTTTGTATTCTAACTTCCATTTCTTTCTAATCTATCAGTCCACTTGTTGTCACTTTCTGCATACACTAAAGTCATTGTTGTCAATTCTGCAAGGTCTTATCTTGCTCTTACTCTTGTGTTTCAGAAGCATTTTATGAAACCGTGTATGAATGTCATACAAAAATAAATTGAATTGTTACATGCTGTTGTTCGTGTCTGAGGGAATGTGTCTTATGGAAAAACCATAGTCTTCAAAGTCTTCACAGGTTTAGGACTTTCGGTGTGTTTTTAAGGACATATTTTAAGCATTGCTAACAGTGGAGGAACTCAGAAACGCATACAAAAAGAATTACATATATGTAAAAGTTAACTCAGTACATTGAATACATTGAATAGCAGAATATAAATTAGAGATAATCTGAATTAGTGGGAATTATTATTAAAAAAAAAAAGTATGACAGTGAATCAGACAAATCTTATTTTCTATCAATTGTTCCAGGAACCACTTAGTTCCACAGTATTATAAAAATGTTGCAAAACCGCGTTAAGCAAATGGGCATGCTCATGGCGCTCTTGCACTTATATCGAAAAAAATGGAAGGGTATGTACTGCATAGTTTCTATGTACAGTAAACCAAATCATAAGCAAATTTGAATGCCTGAAGAATAATAGATGTTAAGTGGGATAAAAGGAAAGACATAACTTTACATAGAGAGTGTGAAGAGATCCAGGTTGCCACACACGTGAAGTCAGATGACAGTGCAGAAATGGCATACATATAAAAAATAATAAAATATTGAAAATGATTATCAATGTGAGAAAATTTTGCTTCAAAACAGGAAATTCTGCTACATTAGATTCTAAAATACTGTAATGGAAATAAGCAAAAATGTCACCTTTTGGAAGATATTCTTGTTTGCACCCTTCTCTACAGAGGTGGGAGAACAAATGAAATGGCAACAAACCTTCTCAAAGGCAGAATAGTGGCGGAGGGCTGGTATATGGTGCAGTTGCTCTCTCACATCAGGCGCTGCAGAGATACAGGATACGTCAGTAGAAAAGCTTCAGATCTCCTCAGTACAATCACGTTGCTTTCCAGTGCAAAATTTACATGAAGATTTCCTTTACAAGCGGGATATTTGCTACGGTGCTTCTCTGACTGCTTTAAGGGTCTCTCTGTATCTGCAATGCCATAAACCTGCTATGGAGCTGGAGAAAAAAAGAACATTTGCATTAGGTGACAAATTATTTGAAATAATTTATATAAAGCAAATATTATAGCTGTAGGTTTAGTTATGGTGGAATTTGTGACATACCTTTTCTTTTATCACTATCTTTTTCTTTGGAAAGGAACATTATTTCACTATCAGCACCTTCAGCACCCTGTCTCTCTTACCAAAAGTGGAGAAAAATATATGTTTCTTCTTGCATACTAGTGCCAAGCTGCTCAAAAAGATTGATTCAATGTTTTTGATACACCACACAATGTGATTGTGTTGCATTTTTCTTAGAACATTTCCCCTTTGGTGGCTTGACCGC